>OY755171.1:5319970-5824392 GCA_963576735.1 Bedellia somnulentella
GAAACCCACATGGCTGAGTTGTAACATAGTCATGTGACAGTGTATTCGTACAAAAACGGCGATAGGCCTGCCCCCTATCACGTGAGTACACTGTCCATGCAAAACGTGGGTACTCTGAACACCAGGTGACAAAGTCACGTGATGTTCAGAAGTATTAGTACCTCTGCCAACCCCTTCGGGGATATTCAGCGTGAACGTTTATGTTTATGTTTTGTTATGTTTATTATTAGTCGCTTATTACATCACAAATGTTACAAATATTTAACTAAAAAACGAATATATATATAATCATATAATAATAACAACAATAATTTACTATTACTATTTTGCCGTGTAGTGCCGGCTTAGAATGTCGCTACCCCTTTCTACCCACGGGTGTCGTAAGAGGCGACTAAGGGTATTGGGGCTTTTTATTGGATTTCTGGGCGATGCAGTTGGAGACCCATCACCAAAAACCTTTAATTTTACCATCTTTTCCCCACTCAACTTCCAAAAGTGGCTGAGGAATTTATAATTCCTTAGCTCTGGTTACCCCTTCTAGGGTATAGCCCTGAGTATATGTATGTATGTATGTAATAATTTACTAACAAGTTATAAAAACACAAAGTAAACAACTGCTAAAAAGAAGCTAAATTCCAGTGAACCATCTAAACAAAGAACTCCAAATTTAGAACGCAGACGTACGGACTAACTACAAATTGTTTAGCGGAATTACCATCTTTATTAAGGAGAAGATAGAAAGTAATTTGTCGGAAACGCGTCTCATATTTTCTACTGGCTTTATTTAGGCGCCACGGTCATTAGCATAATGCAACGTTATACTGGGGCTCGGCTTTGGACAACGTACCGTTGGCATAGCAATCTAATTTGTCTTTTTATTAGAGTGAATAACTGATTTTAGACAGCCAATATTTAGTGATGGTAACTAATCTATTGTTTTTCTATCAAATTTACAGATCAGTTTTACACATAAATTGTTTTATAGAAACTGTTAATACATTATTCATCATCACAATCATCTGCCTATACTTCCACTGCTGCTCTTATCCATCGGCTTCCAGCACCTATGACCAAGTTGTTGGTCTAACTTCCAGGTGGCCTCCCCTAAAGAAACTATATGTTTTCAGAATATCACGCAAATAAGTGAAGCGTAAATTTATAATAAAAGCTTAGTTATATCGACTTAGAATCACTCTACCCAATTTATTCTCATTGGTTTTCGTTAAGTTGGATATTGGGGCTTTGTATGTGATTTTTGGGCAATGCAAATGGAGACGCATCACCAACAACCTTTTCCCGACTAAACTTTTAAAAGTGGCTGAGGTATTTATAATTTTATGCGAAAACTTGTATATATTTAAAAAAAATGGTTTTTCCTTATTAAGTTTCAATACATGCTGTTTGTAACTATGTAACTAGGCAAAGAAGAATGATTAAATAAAACCACTAAACGAACACAATTCATTTGCTGTTTCAATGTTACATACTTAATCTTCAGTTTCAACTGTAAAAGCTCAGTGGTTAAAACACACCGCTTATCATGCAGACAATGAGGGGTTCAAATCCTGGGTCAGGTCAGCACCAATTTGCATTTTCGAAAGTCATATGGGTAGTTAATTTATCATGGTTGTTAACGGTGAGGAAAGAGTTCCTGAGAAAAACCACATGGCTAAGTTGTACTTAGTGACATGATACTGAATTCGTACAAAACGGCGAAAGGCTGCCCCCTATCACGTGAGTAAACTTCGAGCCAACCCCTTCGAGGATATACGGCTTGAACGTTTGAGATGAACTGAGAATCCTTAGTATGTTACAAATTGTTTAAAATTTTAACTAAAATCCTGATTATTATCTGTTTTTGGCAACAGTACATTTAGCCCACTAGGACCTATTATGGGTATATAGGTTTTGTCCATTCGTAGGTTTTGCTGCTGACAATTAGGCTTCGAATTTTCGACCTGTCCGGAATATTTAAAGTAATGTATTGAAATAGCGAGGCCATTTTTGAACGAAATTACGACAGTAAAAGCTTTCTATGGTTTCAAATTAAAGCAAATTGAGGATGCACCAATAGTATTTTTAAATTATCGCATAATATCTATTGTGAGTGCTCGAGGCTATTATGGATTGGGTAGATAGGCAATATTGGAGAATTCTCGCTGAGTAGCGGTCCTGGCAGGATCTAAAGATTACTACCGTGGCTAGTAAAGATATATGATTATAAATTGCCGCCAAAGTAAAGTTCAAGACAAAAAAAAACAATGTGGTTATGTAACTTTATGAATAAACTACAAAATATATTTTGTGAGTGTTAAACATCATGTCAAATTGTCACCTGATGTACAGAGTATCCACGTTTTGCTTGAATACTGGATAAAGTACAATATTATTAAACATATTAAAGGCAGCAGCCATGATTGCTTAATAGCTAGAACATCCTCTTTTTATGCAGACACACGCTTGGTTTCAATTCCAAAGGTCAGTTGTATAGTTAATATATCACTGTTGTTAATAGAGGAAAATATCGTGAGCAAACCTACATGTCTAAATCATACTTAGCGATGTGAAAGTGTATTTGTACAAAACGGTGATAGGCCTGTACCTTATCAGGTGAGTACTCTGTTTAAGCAAGACGGGGGGTACTCTGAAAACCAAGGACAATATCTCTGCCAACCCCTTCGGAGATATGAGGCTGGAAAGTGTGAGTTGAGTTGATATGAAAGGGCTAGGGAAAATAATAATAAATTGTGGATCGTTGGTAATATGCTTCTAGTTTTACCGCTCATTAATCACATCAAAACTCCCAGCTCCCTTTGTTTTCTTTCAATTTACTCATGAAAGGATTCGTAGTAGTGCTTTATAAGCCGACACCAAGCAGCACTACATAGTTAGCTATAAATTTAAAATAAAGTGTGAATTTTTGTAAGATCACACGAGGAACTACATCTTACGCAAACTGAATTACGAAACTTGTCACAGAAATGCTTTGACATGGATAAGGATTCGTCTTGAAGCTACAGCTCCGTACCTCATTCATATTTTTATAGAGTTCATAAATAAATTTTTATAGAGTTCATAAATAACTTAGTGCTCTTTATAAAAATGTATATGCTTCGTTATATAAAATTACGTAGTAATATATTGTATGTGTGTTAATACTCGTTAAATATGTATATTATTTGTATTTAATTTATATATTTTGAATATTTAATTTTTATTAATAATTATTATTTCTAATTAAATAAGTAAGCTTTAAAAAAGTTACATTTATATGGCCTTGTTTTTCACATCTACCAGAATAACTAATTGACTGATAATACCGTCCAAAGGTTGTCTAGAAGAGATGGTTTTAGCGATAAGACCGTCAACTGTACGTCACTGTAAACTGTACTAATAAAATTTTGTAAATATTTTGTATTTGATGACCAATAAAGAGTGTTTCTATGCTGTTCTATATGCGATTGACATGATTTTTTACTATTTGCTGATAGTAATTAATTAACTTTCATTTTGGTACGAAAAACTATAGCAATAAGTAATTAAGTGGATTTTTAATAATACTAACTTAAGCATTGTAAATCAACTCTAAAACTAATATGTCTGAAAAACATTAGTCTCTGGACTCAGAGCCTACCTGGCAATATAGGCACTTAACAAAAATTTCCTTCAGCAATTCGGCCTCGAATGTAACCTAATTACTTTGCCCCTAGCGGTTCTGCATTTCGGTTTCTCTTCAGCGCTGGCGAGTTTTAGAGGAGTGCTTTTACATGTAACACGTGAGTAGGTTTCAACAAAATGGATGTCGCCTCGGGGCTCATAAATCTTGAAATATGGGGGCAACCGTTCCCTGGACATAGAGTTATACAGTTTTGATGGCTCGCACAGCTAATACAGTGTACAGAACGGCAGTTTAGATATGAACAAATTTTGTAAGCTCCATGCTACGTACGTTTCAGCTTGAGAGTTTGGGTATTAAGATTTTATTGTTTACGATATCTTTTGAGGGTTTGACTTGGCTAAATTTTGAGTTATATATTCAGGTTGTGAATCAAATTTTAAATGCTTTTATCACATATGGATGTTTTTCAAAGTTAGTAAAATATATCATGTTTTTTATGAATTATATTCTATGAAGATTTTATTTGTTCTATTATTACAAAAAAAAATCGCAGGCAAATAAATCATAAAATTTTGCTGCGTCCGAAATTAAATAGTATGCATGAAAACATTGATGAGTGTAGACGAAGTTCGAGGTATTTCCGATCTGCCTTTCTCAATGGGAACTAACAGCGTGAGTATATTATGTTTGTATTATTATTATTTTTAAAAACATCTGGTCTTTCTACAAACTAGCATATCCCTATTTGGAAATAGTTTTAGTAAGTCATATTTTTCAAACACAACAGTTTCGCAGGCTGTACTCTAGTACGGAAACCTTCCAGATAATATGTAAAATTACCAATTTGTCAGTCAAACACAGACACTTCACTGTAATCCATAAAAAAAAAGAAGTTGAGATAGTGTTTTGGTATTTTGGATGTAAACTGGATGCAAAAAATGTAGTCTACGCGGACGTAGTCGCGGGCAAAAAGCTAGTTTATATATAAGTGTATACATTTGCGACGATAAATCTCGAAGTCTGACCTATTAAGGTTTATTTTTTTTAATTTTTATTCAATTAAATTTTTGATATTTTTTTTACAACTTATAGCTTTACGGGTAGCTGTGTAGTGTCGGTTCAGAATAGCACTACCCCATTTCTGCCCGTGGGTTATCGTAAAGTTGCCCCTTACCAGGAGCATTCGTGTGTAATGTAACGCTACAGATTTGAGCAATGTATCAGTGAAGGAGGAGAACCGAGCATTACAATGTGGACCTTGAAATGATTATATGAATGATTGTATGAATGACATGCGAATGCTCGTTAGGGAGGTATTATTGTACTGTAATGTTCCAAGACGAATCTATAATGTTACAGTATATGTGAATGCTCCCGGTGAGGAAGCACCTTTAGAGGCAACTAACACTTTAAAAGGGGACTTTAAAAGTGATTTTTGGGCGATGCGTTTAGAATCCCATTACTAAAACCTTGATTTAACATTTTTTCCCCACTCAACTAGCCCCACCCCGTTTAAGCTAGTCTTTGTACAAAATTAGGTAACCTATTTTAAAACAGTTTTACTGAGTCACATTTTTCTCCTGCGTTAAAGCTTAAATTTTTAAAATCTCTTATTTTCTAATTTTGTGACAAAATATTTCTGTCCAGTACAGCGGTCTACACTCGCCCGAGTACAGTCACCGAAAACGTTGTTTTAGACAATATATCACAGTGTTTTGACAAACAGTATTGTGTTTACGCGAGACCACACGGTTCGTTAGGTGTTTGGACGCGGCGGCGTACAGTCGTCATGAAAACTGCTTCTTTTAGCTAGAAATCAGAGTCACGTAAAGGACAAAGTAATCACGTGATAGTGTAGGTACTTTTGTGTGAAAAAGTTTTTGTTGAAGTGTATAAAATTTATAAATACAAATACTTACGACTAGTAACAAAAAGGGGTAGTCAGATCACCTGAATTATAATTTTTTTAGGCTCTTTTAAAAGTGGAGTGGGGAAAAGATGGTAAAATAAAGGTTGGTCGGTAATAAGTCTAGAGCAACATAGACAAAAATCACTTGAAGTCCCGAAACCCTAAGTCACTTCTTACGATGACACGTGGTATAATTGAATAAACAGTTAAGCAGTGTCTACACATATCAGAATTTTTTAGGTAAGCTTTTGTTTAGAAGTGCAAAATTTCTTTAAACAAAGAAGTGCATGAAAATAAATTTATTCAATCTGTCATGTCATATCTAAAACTAAGTATTTATTTGCATACTCTCAGCTCACCACATTGACTGTAATAGGCCTCAACTATCAAACACTTTTGTTCCAAAATTTTCGTTTTATATAAATATTATTTAGCTGAGTGTACCGCTAAACTCAGACAAATGTTCCTTCCATTTTAGAGATTTTGTATATTAACTAATTTTAAAATATTTAATTATCCTTTTTAATGTTTGATATCCTTTGGTAGCCAAAAGAACAAAAGATGTGAGCCCCCTAAAAGAAAAAAAGATTCATGATAGCTTAATATGTACACTGTACTATGTTATACCTTATATATAATTTTCAAAAATGCATAGCAATGTCATTGTTCATGAAAACCTCATATAGGGATTATTTCTAATAAATCAACTTCCAAAAGTGGCGGAGGAATTTATAATTCCTTAGCTCTGGCTACCCCTTCTAGGGAAATATAGCCGTGAGTATATGTATGTATGTATGTATGTTCTAATAAATATTTCTTTCCTTTATTTATTAGATAATGAATTCATGATACAAATAATTTGTCAACGGAATGTCTTCTTACCCAAAGATCTCTCTAAATATAAGCGTGTAGGTAATAAGTAGTAGTAGTAGTAGTAAATAAACTCAAACTCAACTCAAATATTGATTTGATTCGAAGTCAGTTAGCTTTTATTTATCACTGTCAAATAAAACCATTTCAAAAAAATTAAAAAGGAAACCCAATGATCAAAAATGAAGTGTGAGGAACCGGTATGGATCATTGGGTTAAATTTTTTGCTGACTGCTACTTTTTGTAGTTTCAGTTAAACGGTGTTAAGAATAACAAAATATAGAACTATTGAAATTGTCAAGTTTGAATGCAAGTGTGTATGTTTGTGAATAAACTGTGAAGTGACGGCTTAAAATAGCACTTTCTCATTTCTTATCGTGGGTGTTCGTAAACGGCGACCAAAAGCATTGAGGATTTTAAACTTTTGCTTAACAAACTTTTCCCCCTTATTCCTAAGCTCTGACTACCCCATTTTAGGGATTTATAGCCACAAGTATGTTTATGCATGTATCATGAAATACAAATATTGTTATATAATAATAACATAAACTATATTTGTGAGCTTCAAATCAAGCTGTTATAACTAGTATAGAAAGATACATAAATCTATCTTACAGATCGCTAAGCATATGGTAATTTATAAAACAATCAAAATAAATCTTCGTTTTAACCCTTAATTCACTACCTGGGTCCAATGGACCCATACTAAATCTTAAAACACTTGCTATTTCATACTTTTTGCGCTCAAGTTCATGCGTGGTCCTGTACCTTCCTGTAGTGCCGCGCCGAACGCGACAGCGATAGGACTAGGCTTGGGTAGATCCAGCT
This sequence comes from Bedellia somnulentella, assembly GCA_963576735.1. Classification (NCBI taxonomy): domain Eukaryota; kingdom Metazoa; phylum Arthropoda; class Insecta; order Lepidoptera; family Bedelliidae; genus Bedellia; species Bedellia somnulentella. Next base: position 5,327,197 of record OY755171.1, read on the forward strand.
CCGCGAGGGGATTCGAATCACCAGGTTCAGGCTCAGTTCCGGTACTGAATCCTCTTAACCGGGCCGGACCGCTTATCGAATCCGGCTCGGTTATGTAATTCGGAACTGAATCAAACAACCAAAAAATACCACGCTTACGGAACGTAACGATTGCTGTTGACATACATTTAAAAATCAATTATCTCATATGTATAATGATTCTGTTTGTGTAAAGGCTATGTTCGCTAACATAAAAATATCCATATGTAAAAAAAATAATAATATTTAGAAACATCTTAACAACATCTTATAACAATATCTACACATAAATATATGCAAATCAGAAAGTGACACAACATAAAACACTATCGTATTTATAATATCACTATAAACACCATTATTTATGAAAAGATTGATAAATCTATTAAACGAAATTGGCAAACAAAGAACAAAAAAGGACAACTCTCTTCTCGTCTCTGTCTCCCGAGTTCAAATTGTATTACATTCTTGTCTCGCTCTCACATTCAGCAAGCAAAGCAAATGTAACGGTAATAATCGAACCGATCCTGAACCTGATGCCTGAGCCTGTTGTTCGAAAACAATAAAACCGAGCCGGTGCGGAGCGGCCCGGTTAAGCGAACCTGCACCTGATAAGAAAGAGTGGGGCCGGTTAGGCCAATCAGGCTCTCGCAGGGATTCGAATCATTTGAATCCACCGAGCCGGACCTACACACGGCTAGATAGGACGTGCGTATGCGCCGCTCGCAAGGTGAGTATATTTGCTTGTATGGGTCCCATGGACCCATACTAGTGAATTGTGTTAGTGTTATCAGCTTTATTACAATCTTTCTTTTTCGTGTTTTAGGATACAAACATAGATCGAAATAGACCTGGACCGAGCTCAGTGAACGTAAATGATGATGAAGCATCTGAGTTAATAAATAATTGGCTCGTGGAAGAAAATGGCGAGACAGATAACGAAGAAGTTCGCACACCTAGCTCACCACCACCTGTTCATACGTCTCATTTGGCTTATGAGAACTTGGATTCTGATGACGAAGATGGTGAGAGTACATTCTGAGTGAACATGATACAAATTCTGAGTTTTCGGAAACGTCATCAGATGATGACGACGGTGATGGCCCACAAAGAGCAAACAGAGATCTGAACTACTATTATGGAAAAAATCGTTTTTAAATGGTCCAATGGTCCAAGTTCAACCATTGCACGTTTTGAATTTTCGTATAGAATATATATAGGTTTTTTGTGTTTTTTTGTTGTATAAGTAATAGATTTAAGAAAAAATACCTCAAAGAAGTTCCTAATTTTTTATAATTTTAAATGTGATTTTTTAAAGCCGTGCCATGCCAAAAGGGGCTCAGTATTATAAGATATAAATGTTACTCATTTACTAGGGGAAATAGCTATTTTTTAAGTTTGTTTTGGCAGTTACTAAATGATTAAGAGAGTAATGCTTTAAAATAAAAGAATATTTGATTAAAAATGTCACGTGTTGTATTTTTTTTTACCTGTCAAAAATGTGGGTCCATGGGACCCATACTAGTGAATTGTGTTATACTTTAGTAGGTAGTGAATTGAGGGTTAACACTCCTTTTTAGACGTAAAATGTACAGAAAACCCCAAGCTTTATGTAATACGACCTTACTGCCAATTAGCGAGGAACAAGCTGAAGCCAATATTTATTACGTTTGGAATAAAATTTAATTTAATGCTTTTGATTTATACAACACTTCCTCGGTCAATTTTAGAGTCTATTTTTAAGTATAAAAGCAAGGCATCAATATTCCAGAAAATAAACTCATATTTTTGCAAACGAGACGCAACTAATATTTTAATTATTATTTTTCATTTGTTGTTTGTTAGGTTAGTGCTACACCATGGTTTTTTAGTATATTAATGCAAAGTTGTTAATCAGTTTACCTCTAATTGTACCTCTCGCGTAAAGTGGCGATCGATAGTCATACGTATACAGTATGTGTGTATGTATATATTGTATGTATGTAAAAACTGACGACGACAAATGAAAACGAATGTTTCAGACACTATTCCAATTGTATCATTAACATTCGGTTAAAAATTATATGTGGAAGCCATAAATAATTATTTATCTTCACTCAATAAAAAAAAACAAAATTTGAGTTTAATTCAGCCATGAAGACTAACATAACAATTGTTATCATTTAGAAAGGTTTTAGCTTTGCTAAAAAGAAACTAGATACTCAAAAATTATAAAATTTATTCTTTATTACAAGTATCGATCTTTTCAAAGTATTCACCCTGAGCACGTATACACTTTTCCATACGTCTGAACCAATTGGAAAATACCTGTGACTAAAGAAGAGTGTTCTTTAGATACCTCAGAAATTTCGAAATTATAGGCAACCAGCGCATCTTCTTTGCTTTCAAACCTCTTCCCCTTTAGTTTTTCTTTGATTTTTGATACAAGTAAAAACCACAAGGCGCTAGGTCAGGGGAATATGGCGGATGAGGGAGAATTGACACATTTTTCGAGTTGAAAAAGTCTAGTGTTATGTCAGACGTGTGCGGCGCCGCATTGTCGTGGTGCCAGAGAAGGTGCCGGATTCCTGACTTCGGTCGCTTGTCACACCAAGCTGATATTACTGTTGCAGCACAAACTGTCACATACCATTCCGAGTTAACCGTTCTTTATGCAGTACCCGTTTTGCAGAAAAATGAGGCGACCATATGTTTCCGTGTGCTTTGTGCACGGCGACATTTCGTTGGAGTTGGCTCGTCTTCAAACCACCATACAGTCGACTGTCGCTTTGATTCGGGATGATAGTTATATAGCCATGTTTTGTCACCAGTCAGTATATCATATACGTTTTTTTTCTCGCCTCCGTTGAATTTATATATCATGAATATGCACCAATCCACTCGACGGTCTTTCTGCTCATCAATAAGTTTGTGCGGCACCCATCTCGAACAATGTTTACGGAGAGAAAGATGGTCGTGAATTATGGTTTGCATTGCTGCTGATCCAATTCCTAGTTTTCGCTCTAGCTCTACGTATGTGAATAAGTTCGCGAATAAGTTTTTCGACTGCACAAACGTTTTCTTGCGTGACCGCGGTTGGTGGCCGTCCTGTCTTCGCTTCATCTTCAAGTTATCCCCGTCCTCTTTGAAATTCAGCAAACCAATTAAATACTGTTGCTCGGGAACAAACAGACTCACCAAAAGTATAAGCCAAAAGTTCAAAACCTTCTTGAGGCTTTGAACCTTTTTTAAAGTCATAATAAATCATAGCGCGAAAATCACGTCGACTGAGCTCCATTGTTGCAAGTGAATTCCCACCAGATTCTCGGAAAAATGATGCTCATTCAAATAAAAAACTAAATAAAAGAAGTGTGTTCTATATTCAAATATGTCAATAAAAAACCAGCCTATAAGATGGTGTATAGCTTGCCAGTGTCAATTAAATGAGAAAAGAGTCTAACTTCTATTGGCATGCCCCTCATATATCTATACGAAAAAGCGAGTGTGCTCAAAAAGGCAGGCGTCCGATGTATGAAGAAAAAAGAGCATGTGTGAGAAGATTGATGGATGTAAACTAAGCTAGAGGGATTTTGACAGGATTGTACAAAGTGGCGATCGATAGTCTCTGCCTACTCCAATGGCAACTAATGGCGTGAGTATGTGTATGTATGTATAAGAAACATAAAAAAAAACAGATTGACGAAAAGTATAAACTATTTTTTGTATGCAGGCACAGTGCCTTTTATTTATTAGCTATAACCTTTCTATAGTGACCATAATTAAATTCTCTAGGTAAGAAAAAATCTGAAAGTGGGCTCTTAAATGTCTAAAAAGGACAAAACTAATAAGACTTGTTTGTGCATGAAAACCTCATGTGGAGATTATTTACGAATCAATCAATGGGTTCGTGTCCTGCTGAAATCGAAAATTTCCTTTCCTTAATTGATTAGTTGACAAAAATAGTTTTTTTTAATTAATTTTAGTCTACTTGTTGAAATAATATAAGAAAACAGTTTAAGCAACACATTTTAAGCCGTTGATTCTCCTACGAAATCGTTTATGCCTTTTCAATACATTTTCTCTAACAAAAAGCAATATGCGAGATTAAACCAGTTCCCAGGTCTGGCATTTGTTTGTATTCTCACATTATTAGATTGAATGTCAGATTAGAGACAAAGAAAATGTGTGAATCTTTTTACTAGCTTTACTGTTACAATTGATAAATTACATTGATACAATCAATGAAAAACTTTTATTATTTTATCTATACCAGGCCACTCAGAAAGTATTGCGAAAAAAGGTTTTAATGTATGAAACACTGGCCGGTTGTAATGTATACTGAAAATTTGTGTCTTTATAAATAAAAAAAGGTACGTTCCAATTTTAAAATTTCCCTCTTTATTTTTTACGAGCTATTTTAAATTGTCGTGTCTTACTGAAAAAGAATCTGAGCCGGGAACATTTTCGCGCTATGATTTTTCACGATTCCGAAAACCAGACGAATCATACGATAGACTTCAAATGGCGTTAATGGATGAAAGGTCTTCCAAAGCAACCGTGTATTGTTGGTATAACGAATTCAAGCGTGGTTGATTAACTTTGCGGGATGAAGAAAGAAGTGGTTGCCCTCTAACGGCTGTTACGGATGAAAACGTGGTGGAAGTGAAAAATTTAATTCATGACAATAGGCGAATAACGTATCTAGAGATTCAACACATTATGCAGATTGGGTCGGGAAGCGTTCATGAGATTTTACACGAACATTTTCACGTGAGGAGGATAGTTTCACGCTGGGTGCCACACAACCTCACCGAGGTACAGACACAGGCCCGGGTGGAATGGTGTCGAGATATGATTAATAAATTTGATGCTGGCTCGTCTCGGCATGCTTACGACATCGTTACAGGTGATGAGTCCTGGATTTATCAATACGATCCAGAAACGAAGCGCCAGTCGACGGTTTGGGTATTTCAAAACGAAGCGACCCCTACCAAAGTGAAGAGATCTAGAAGCGGTGGGAAGATTTTGATCGCAAGTTTTTTTCAATATGACTGGCTATTTGGTGTCAATACCTTTACAAGATCAAAGAAGTATTAACGCAGACTGGTATACTACTAAATGCTTGCCAGTAGTTTTCTCAGTTGTGAGCAACAATCGACCAAACACAGGGCTCCGCGGGCTACTGCTTCACCACGACAACGCGCCCGCTCACACCGCGCTCAAAACGACGGACTTCCTGAACAGCTCGCCGGTCAAACTCTTGGGTCACCCTCCTTACAGCCCTGACCTGGCAACGTGTGACTTCTTTTTATTTCCTAAAATAAAAAATCAACTCAAAGGGATACAATTTTCATCGCCGGAAGATGCGCTGTCAGCGTTTCAGCGGGCTGTAAATGAGGTGTCTGCGGCGGACTGGAAAAATTGTTCCGAAAACTGGTTTAGACGTATGAAACTTTGTATAGATGCTGGTGGAGAGTACTTTGAAAAGATTTAATAATAACATTTTTACCCATAGAATTATTTTTTTTATTTTCGCAAAATTTTCTGAGTGTCCCACGTATCTAACAAATATTACTATTTCTGTTATCTTTTTAATTTATTCCCTTGAGTTTCAATCCTTATATTTTTTATCAAGACAATTTGCAAAAAACGCTTTTTAACTTTATGATACCAAGTTACAATGTCACGTGATATTCAAAAGTGTTAGTACGTCTGCCAACCCCTCCGGGTATATACGGAATGAACGTTTGAGTTTGAGTTATTATAAGTTAGAACCAGATCAATATAAAATTGATACATCTTTATAATATTATATTCTTTATTATTCTGTATAGTGTCGGCTTAGAATAGCACTACCCCATTTCTTCCGTAGTGTGTACGTAAGAGGCGACTAACGGTATTGGGGCTTTTAAGGGATTTTCGGGCGATGCGGTTGGAGACCCATCACCAACAACCTTTACTTTACCATCATTTCCCCACTGAACTTTCCAAAAGTGGCTGAGGAATTTTTAACTCCTTAGTTCTGGATACCCCTTTTATGGATTTATAGCCGTGAGTATATGTATGTATTTATTATTACAGCCCGTCTCAATGATCAAACTGACAAACTCTCATGCATAGGGTGATAAGGCTATAGTTTACTAAGTAAGCCAAGAGTGGATGAGCAGATATAAACGATTAGTATTGATAAAAGTTTGGATTGAAGCGTGATTTCATTGATTTACTGAAAAACAGCCAATTTCACTTGCAAAAGTAATAATAATACAATGATAAAGATTTATTTATTTTCAAAAGTGCATAAAAATCGTTTTAACCTAGTTTGTTGGATAAAGTACAAAACATCATTTTCCTGTCTTTCCTGTTCTTCAGCTGGGTATTACATTGTTGTATCCAAATGCGTGAAATTGTACAAATAGTTATGTTAGTCAGGAATTTAATTTTAGGAACCCAGGTTTTTGCACTCTCACATAGTCCTCGAATAATCAAAAATTCTAAACCATTTAATCTCGTGAACAGTTACAGGGTTAACTCTGCAGACACCTAATTACTGCTGTGAAATTTAAGGTAATGTCACCTTCAACCCTCATAATGAATTCAACAAGTCCAACGGCCCGGGTCAGTTTGGTTCATAACAGTTTCATGTATGTCCTTAATATGATCGGGGTCTTTCCAGTTCTTTATTTGAATTAGTAAAGTTTGTTCAACACTTCGATATAAATTTCAAATTTATCCACGGGTGTCACATGAAGTGATTAAGAGCGAGGGTATAGCAAGATATTGTTATGGGTCTCCTCGTCCCTGTGACTCATTATAAGAGGCACCGTGTTTGTGACAATAGTAAACCACCCAAAAAAAAATTACTGGAAACTTTTGAGACATTAGTTTCTATAGCTTATACTTAAAAGTCTAATGTTCCCAACTTCCCATTTCTTACAATTTGTGACCTATGATAGTATAAACTTACGTTGTTAGTCAATTTTTCTTTTACATATTGCATGTCTCCTAACCTGGCTGCCTCCATTGTCTCGCGGTTAAGCGCCTGGTTTCAAGTACGCATGTCTGGGGTTTGATTCCCGGTGGATGGTAACCTTCCAAATTTAATTTGTAAGATTTAACCAAGTTTGGAAGGATATTGTAGGCTTGAATCAACTGATTATCCGAAAATTAAGATGATTTCGTGCTTCAGAGGGCACGTTAGGCCGTCGGTGCCGGTTACTGTTACGGTAGTAGTCGTTAGTCTGCCAACCCGCAATTGGCCAGCGTAGTGGACTATGGCTAAATCACCCTATATAGGGTAGGCTCGAGCCCCTTGGTAGGGACATATATGGGCTGTGTCCTGTAAGGTAATGTCTCCTAAAAAGATTTTTCCACTATTTTGTGTCCTCTACATATAATTACGTGAATTAATCTTATCACTACATTTTAATCTCCTAAATCTATGATATCTCATAAATCTATGTGCAAAACAATTAAATTTCTAGCTTTCTGCCATGTAAATCTAATCCAGGATTATTATTTTTTACTAATCAATTCAAGAAATATTTTTTTTTTACATTAGTGGGACTCGAACCCACGACATCCCAAAACGGGGGCGTATACTCAGTTGTCGTGTCGTTATTTCCTTGATTGATTAGTAATAATCGCCACATAATGTTTTCATGCAAAACAAAGACTATTTTTTTCCGATTTCAGCTATAATCACACAAAGGTAAATTCCTCTTTGTTGGCATTACGCGCCACTTCATTTTTTTTACATTATACAACAAAATTCGATACAAAATATAGTTGACATATCTAAGAAGTCGGGACAAAAACAGTTATGTAAAACACGACGGTAAAACATCTCGACATTTTGGTTGCTTGATTAGGGGCGCCGCAAACTTATTCACGTTAAAGTTGGGATCAAGGAACAAAGAGCTTGAGGTGCTTAAGTCAGCACTTGAACAGAATCTGAAATAGGTTCGTGACGAAACTATCGATATCGTGAAAATATTCGAGCAAAAAATACATGTTCATAATACACAAAGAGAGCAGGTTGTAAAGTTATCCATATTTGTTTTTTCTTGTTTTACGATGTAACAATGTTTTGGGAATATTTTTGGTATTATGTTTGAATGAGACACGTCAGTTTATAACGTTATTTTTAGCTCGAAAGATGTTATTTTTATTTTTCTTTTACTCCTAGCGTGGGTGGTTGCAAACCTGTTCAATCAATTTTATACATTTTGATTTGATAGAAGTAAATAATTGCTTTGATCGTACAAAGTGGCGTTCGATATAGTTTCTCCCTACCCTACCTACCTTCCTTAGCATGAGGTTTTTAGTTTACATTATACATTATATATTTGAATTCGTTTTTTTTTGTGGTATAACTGAAATTGAGAAAGGAGTTGAAACGGGAAATAAACAATAAATATATCTGAGAAGGGTTGAATGTCAGTGCATGATGCAGTGCAATGTTGGGTATTGCAGAAATGCATGAAATTATGGGTAATGTAGTAGATTTGAGTTCTGTCATGAGTTTTTTAGTAGGTGTCAGAGTGGGAGATAGCATGATTCTTAAACGATGTTGTGAGAAGACTTTGTGTGTATGTGTGTTTTTTACGATTGTACAAATTAGTGAGCTAAATAGTCTAGCCAAAGTCTTATTTTCTTCAAAAAATATACCTGTAAAAAATTGGCAAAATTTCAAGAATATTTTAACTATAGGTAATGTAGAAGATTAGAATTCGGTCATAAGTTCATGTTGTACGTGTGAAAAAGTTAGAAATAGTAGCAGAAATTAATAAGGGCAGATTTTTAAACGGATCCTACAAAATGATGGTCAATAGTCTCTGCCTGTCCCAATGTAGACTAATGGTTTGAGACGATAAATGAAAAATTATTCGTGAGCAACCGTGATATCCCAGTGGGTAGAACACTCGGTTATCGTGCAAACGACTAGTGTTCAAATCCTGGGTCGGGCCTACACCAATTTGTCTTTTCTAAAGACTTATGTATGGTTAATTTATCATGATTGTTAACGGTGAGGGAAAACATCGTGAGGAAACCCACATGGCTGAGTTGTACTTAGCCATGTGACAGTGTATTCGTACAAAACGGCGATAGGCCTGCCCCCTATCACGTGAGTACACTGTCCATGCAAAACGTGGGTACTCTGAACACCAGGTAACAAAGTCACGTGATATTCAGAAGTATTAGTACCTCTGCCAACCCCTTCGGGGATATTCGGCGTGAACGTTTATGTTATGTTATTATGTTCATTTTAACACTATAGTAGTGAATCTATAATAGGATGAGCCTTCTGACCACTGTAATTGAGAAAAAATAATAATAAAATAATTAAAGGTTTTCATAATGCTATACTGAAATTGACTTTCAATGCAATTCAAATTCAATTCTTGAAATAAACGATGAACAAAGATTGGTTCTTGGAAACCATGTCATTAATTTAACTAACAAGGAAAACTAAACTTATTTATTTTTTACTTGGCAGGGCGGGTATAGAACGCTTTTTTTTTTAATAATCTTGTTTTTATTTACATTATGAGTACATCTTGTTTAGTATTTTGTTGAGATTGACAAATTTCACCGAGTACATTGCAAAAAAAAAAGGTTTTGCTTTTCAACTCCCAACCTGGACTCAGATAATGCGGTGAAATATAGCCAACATATTATACATAGTCTCTGCCTACTGACCCAAATGGGAACTGATAGCGTGAGTATATGTATGTATGTAAATTCCTCAGCCACTTTTGGAAGTTGAGTTAAAAAACAAAGGTTGATGGTGATAGGTCCCCAACTAAATCGCTCAAGAATAACTTAAATTGCCCAATATCCTTAGTCGCCACCTACAAACACTCACGAGAAGAAATGGAATAGTGTTATTCTACGCTTTGTGTTGTCTTGGCTTGGAATAGCAACAAAACAGAACATCCTTTTTGAATAAGTTTTAACCACTCTGTAAGTACATGTATGATTTGTTAAGAAAAATTGTACATACAAAAACGAACGTTGTGACGACGTGATAGCTCAATGGGTAGAACACCAGTTATCGTGCAAACGACTAGTGTTCCAATCCCGGGTCGGGCCTACACCAATTTGTCTTTTTTAAAGACATATGTGTGGTTAAGGCTGAGTTGTACTTAGTCATGTGACAGTGTATTCGTACAAAAACGGCGATAGGCCGGGCCCCTATCACGTGAGTACACTGTCCATGCAAAACGTGGGTACTCGGAACACCAGGTGACAAAGTCACGTGATGTTCAGAAGTATTGGTACCTCTGCCAAACCCTTCGGGGATATTTGGCGTGAACGTTTATGTTTATGTTATATTATTATGTTATGTTACAAAAACGAAGTTATTGGCCGAAAAATAGAACATTATTTAATATTGCAGTAAAAAAATTAAAAACATATTAACTTCTACTGCTACATATGTGGGATATCAAGCATATATGAGTATTTCCTACTACCCGATTGTAGGGATTCCAAGTTCAAAGCTCTGACCTAATTTAATAACTCAAACGGAGTCAATAAGCCGACTAAATTAAATTCGAGGTTCCGCCAAAGTCGAAACTTCTGTTACAACGTCAATTTTCCGAAACCCCTTTTTAATGAATTGATTAATTTTCATGTAAAGTTAGTCGGAGATAAATTTCTGTTGGAGCTAAATTTGAGCACGATTGCAACTGCTCTGAATACTTTGAATAGTAAAAGCCCCGCGGATTAATATTTGGAGGAATCTCCGAATGTTTTGTCGCGATAATGTCACTCTTATTTATTTACCCGAAAGATGAATCCGATTGTCGTTAAAAATAATTGGAATTGATTTTCGAAGTTACTTCATTTTCCATGAAGAAAATACCGTGTTATTTTTGATGAAAATATGTCATTGATTTTGACAACGCTTTTATTTTTACTTACAATGTCAGTTTGTATTAGCTTTTTATGAATATTGCTTAATAAACAAAGCTTGGTTGCTGGTAGAATGAAAACATCAACTTTTATTTTTAAAAATGGTATGTAATTCAAGCCATATTTTAACATTTTTTTATGTCTTTTCATTTGAATTAAACCAATTAAGCAAATAAAGGTTTTGCACACAGCCCATATATGTCCCCACCGAGGGGCTCAAGCCTACCCCGTACAGGGTGCTTTAGCTTTAGTCCACCACGCTGGCTAAATGCGGATTGGCAGACTAACGACTACTACCGTAATAGGAGCCGGGACTGACGCAAGGAAGCACGGAATTATCTTAATTTTCGGTTAATCAGGTGATTCTAGCCTTCCAAACTGGGTGAAATCTTACAACTTAAATTTGTGAGTTTACCCCCCGGGGATCAAACCCGAGACCTCCGTACTCGAAGCCAAGCGCTTAACCGCGAGCCCACGGAGGCAGTCTATATACTATATTTATTAATCCAGAAAGTATGATTTTCTGTAATTTGTAACTACTCCAAATATTATCTTGGGGCACGGTAGTGCCCCCGCCAAGACGAGCCAAGCGAAGCGCTCGGACACTACCTACCTACTACTTACCTTTTCTCGAAGCGCTTTGTCGTTTTTTGAACCCTCATAACTTGGGTTTGGATAATGCTAGATCAACAAAATTTTTGGGATATATAGTCAATAGCGGACTTATTGAACAGATCAATTTTAATCAAATTAACTTTTATGCTTCAGATTTCATTTATATCTTTAAACTACGCTGATTTCGTCATGATGGGAATTTGTATGAGACCTGTAATTTTCAATTTTGACGCTAGAGCTCTAATCTGACCTAAAACTTGATGCCCCCAGATATATATAGGTATAGGCCTTCTAGTTAAAAAAATTGTTGTTACAAACAACTTATAAAAAGAAATGAAATCCCACCAAAAACATTTGCATTTTAATTCAACATGTAGATTGTTGCCAAGACGAGCCCATATGACTCGCACTGTCAAAAAGTTATCAGATCTCATATAGAGTCAAGCTTGTAACACTACACGCCCTAACTCTACAAGGCCTAACTTCACAAAATCTACACCTTAGTCAAAATATGTGGCTTGGCCATTTCGCTACATTCACATCGGCGTAAGGTGAAAAATTAATTCACTATTCGTAATGAATAGTGAATTAATTTTTATACAATTATCAATTATTGTGTTATACAATAGTTCTCGTAGTAACGAACGGCCAACAACTTTTTGACAGTGCGAGTCATATGGGCTCGTCTTGGCCACATTCTACATGAAAAGGTTTTTGGTGAGATGATAATATCAGGATAGCTAATAGTCTTATAGATAGGCGCTCGGGCATTAAGTATTCCATTTTCAACCTACACATAATCTAGTGTATAATATTTGCTGTGTAGTGTCGGCTTAGAATAACACAAACCCATTTCTTTCCACGGATGTCGTAAGATGTATATCGTCTTAGGGTATTGGGGCTTTTAAGTGATTGTTGGGCGATACGATTGGTCATCCATCATCAAAAACCTTTATTTACAATCTTTTTACCCGCTTATTTCATTACTATAATATATTCATTATTTTCACATGTATCTTTTTGCTATTGTTGAAAGAGAACAGAATTTAGTTTTGTTTTATTTGGTTGATGGAAGGGTGTCGCTTGTGCAAAGCGGAGATATGGCTGAGTATAATGTTTGAACCAATTTCATTTTTACCTAATCATTTTTGTGTCCTAATGTATTTAGACTATATGAATTTTAACGGTAATTGTTTGGTTGGTATAAATATATACGCTACATAGAGCATTATGTTTTTAATGTTGTCTGACTAGCTGGTGCTGACTGAAAACCAGCGTGCAGCAGCTAACGTGTCCTGCGAGATACGCGGCTGAGGTACATATGCTGAGCCAGAACCAATTTGGAAATATGATATTTGTATGTTTTTTTGTTTGTAATTTTCATTTTTATTTTGCCAAATATAAATTATATTTCTTCTTCATCTTCTTATGTTCTAAATGTTGAGGTGGTTTGGGCACATTGAGAGGATGGATGATAGGAAATTTGTAAAAGGTATCTATAGAGCATTACATAATGTGGAAGATAATGTTAGTAGAGGACGGCCACGGAGGACACACATAGACCGAATTGAGAGTGTGCTCAAAACGGCGGCCTCCGAAGTATGAAGAATAAAAGGGGATGTAGTCTAGAGAGGTTTGCAAGGACCGTTTAAAGTGGCGATTGATAGTCTCTGCCTACCCCAATGTGAATTCACGGTGTGTGTTCTAAAAGTGGCGGGGAATTTTGTATTCTGAAGCTCTGGCTACCACTTAATGGGATTTGTATGATTGAATTTTATGTCATTATCTATAGTCCGTAGTTTTTTAACTCTTCCAATTTTCTAAACATAAACTTCATACTGTGATTGACATAAGTTACAGAAATATAAATACAATACTGTTTATAAAACACATTTTAATAAATATTATTTACCCAATTATAGCTGTGATACAATACCAAAGAAATGATTTAATTTTCACAAATATTTCACCCAAATGTAATTCTACAATATTTTCAAAGCAACAAGAAATAAATATTTTTTGATATAAACTTTTCTGTGACTGTCACGTACTAAATGAAATTCCGGTGACCACGGAAATAAAAGTTAATAGCGTCAGAGTAACGTTTGCAGATAAATATATAATCTTATATTAACATCATTTGGGGGAGTTTTCAAGTTTGCAGCGTAAGAGATACTAAGCGATAGGATATTATTTATTTAATAAAAATTACTCTGTGCCGAGTTATGAGCATATATAGGGAATCATATTTCGATTTCCAGTGTGAAAAATTTAAATATAATTCCTACCCTATAGCTTTATTTAGTTTCAATTATGTATACAGAAAAAACTAACACAATTTCGGTTTACACGCTGGAGTGTGATTTTGAGCGGACCCTCTAACGAATAAGCAAAAGCCAAAACTTTGTGTTCACCATGAGCCACTTTTAATACCAGCGGTTAGAGCTCAAAATTGTTTGGCAACTGCAGTTTTGACTTTGTTCAGATATATTTGAACAACATTGTCTAGTTTCGCCTCAACTTTTTCAAATTCAGAAGTGAAAATTGGTGCTGGGCAAATTTTCGTTGGCATCGCAACTAGTGTTAAAAAACTAAAAGTTTTAGGCTCAAAGATTATAGGGGTTACGGTGAACTCCGGACTTAATCTGCGTTTGTATAGGTCTGCCTAGAAATATTTGGGAACAGTGTTGAAAACGGTTATCACTTAGCTGGATTATTAAAATAAAGGTTTTTGTTTGAATAAATCGTTGATAACTAGTGTTTTATTTAATGTTGAACCTAGATTGGTATTCACTTATTTTATAGATTTATGTAAAGCACGAAGATTAGCAGTCAATGAGTGACTAATAGGATAAACGTCAAATAGTCGGGCCCATTCATCATCACACACTGTAAGGGATGATCGTTAAAAATAAACGAAAATTATGTTTTATTTTTATTTTCTGGTGTTGAAATCTAGCTATGTAGTGTCAGCTTAGAATAGCACTACCCCATTTCTTCTAGACTTCAGAGAGACTAAAAATTTGGGGCTTTTAAGGGATTATTGGGCGATGCGGTTGGAGACCCATCACCAACAACCTTAATTTCACCATCTTTTCCCCGCGCAACTTCCGAAAATGGCTGAAGAATTTCTGATTCTGAAGCTCTGGGTACCCCGCCATGAGTATATGGTGTATGTATTTTGTTGTTGTAGGGATAAAAATAATTATAAATATATATACGTCAGTACATAAACACCTGCATACATACACTCACGGCATTGGTTCCCGTTGGAGTTGGCAGAGACTATCAATGGCCACTTAGTACGATCCTGGCAAAAATTTACTAGAAAAAATCTTTTCTAGTTTTGTTTCATCTAAATACACCAATATCCCTTTTACATAAGTAATTAATTTTCACTCAACCCACAAATTCTCACTAATCTCACTTAATTTTACTACTCTCCATTAATATTCTTATCTATACTATAATAAGACCGTACCGATGTCAAAACTGTACATTCAAGAAAAAAAATAAAAACCGGTGGAATATGTTTAATTTTCGCTACTGAAGCCAAATTTGCGCTTTTTGAAAAAAATGACGTCGGTCTGTATGTCCGGTCATCACGTTAATTCTACCTAACGGATCTTGATAAAATTTAGTACGAATGTAGCTTATACACCTGGCCAACATATAGGATATAATTTATCCCGGATTTCGCAAGGGTTCCAAAAGGACCATCAAAAAAACATAGCTTTTATATGGCTCCCCATATTTACACGGTTACATCATTAATAGTCTTTTTGGTGATAATAAGGGTTTCATCCATTTTCATCAAAATAAATGTCCATTTTATAATTTGTCAATAGTATGCCTACCAGATATATAGGTTATCAAAAATTTGGACCCTACACCAACGTCTTCGTGGCGTAGCGGTATATTGTTTTGTTAATACTAATATAACGAAAGACCTAGGTTCAAATCTCGGGAATCACAATCTTTTTGCGATTATTTTTGCTTTTGTGTTAGCTAAGAAGTAGAAGGAAGCACTATTTCTTCTTTGTCACATTAAACTATTTGAATATGTATGAATAAAGATAATTCAAAGTATATTGTATTAATTTTGCGTATTCATTTGGTAGGTCTGGGAGTATATTTTATAACTTTTATTTTTTTTAAGTATTTTTAATTTAATATTCCCATAGACATATTATGCTATACTTAAGCATTAATTAATTGGCTGAAATCTCTCACACATCACCAACGGTTAGTGTAGGGGGCAGCACCGGGCCGACACTGCATCGTCAAACTGCTATCCATACTTGCTAAAGATATTCTCATTTTAAACATAGAAGCTTCGTACAAAATAGTTTGTTTCATGATTCTTATGAACAATTAAAAATGTATTTTGGAACTCACCCCCTAAGGGATTTAAATTAAGTACACAGATTTTCTACATTTCTCTATCTATAAATTTTAAACTTGATGCGATTGACTGATATAAGGCAAGACTTAGGGCCGGCGCCGACTGCCGGCATGGCACGGCGTGTCATGGCAAAGGATTTCGGTACTGATATACCTATTTTTAATCTTATAACCATTAGTATAGAATTCGTGTTACTTTATTTTGACACAACGATGCCGAGGGAGGCCGCGGTGGGACAGAACGTGCCTAAGCATGCCACGGGATGCCGCGGCGTACTGCTGCATCTCGCGAGACGCACGCGCATGACACGGGCTGCCAGTACGCGGCGCAGTCCGTTCGCCGCACGGGGGGAGGGCAAGGGTAGGAGTGTATAATACTTTAAATACTAAATCCCAGTCAATCATTATGAACACAACTAACTTTGAACATGCGCGGAGTTATTTGCCGCGTCATGCCACGGCATGCCACGGAAGGCCGTGTTATCCTTCGGAATACTGCAGCAGGACTTACCGTGCCATCCTGTGCCATGCCGGCAGTCAGCGCCGGCCCTAAGACAAGAAGACACTACAAAAAGGAATATTTGAAATTCAGCTATCAATTAGGGCCGGCGCCGACTGCCGGCATGGCACGGCGTGTCATGGCAAAGGATTTCGGTACTGATATACCCATTTTTAATCTTATAACCATTAGTATAGAATTCATGTTACTTTATTTTGACCCAACGATGCCGAGGGAGGCCGCGGTAGGACAGAACGTGCCTAAGCATGCCACAGGATGCCGCGGCGTACTGCTGCATCTCGCGAGACGCACGCGCATGACACGGGCCGCCAGTACGCGGCGCAGTCCGTTCGCCGCGCGGGGGGAGGGCAAGGGTAGGAGTGTATAATACGTTAAATACTAAATCCCAGTCAATCATTATGAACACGACTAACTTTGAACATGCGCGGATTTATTTGCCGTGTCATGCCACGGCATGCCGCGGAAGGCCGTGTTATCCTTTGGAATGCTGCAGCAGAACTTACCGTGCCATCCTGTGCCATGCCGGCAGTCAGCGCCGGCCCTTATCAATCATTCATGAGTATAGACTAAAGGCTATAAATCCCAAAAAAAGAAAAACAAAAATTTCAAATTAAAAACTAAACAGAAAAATTAAATATTATTATTTTTCATTTAAAAAAGAACCGCCTTCAAAAATCCAACTGAAAAGTATAAAATAATTTTTATTTATTTTATTATGTACAACTCTATTCAACTTCTTCTTTTTGAAGTCGGTGCCAAACCAATTTTCATGACAAAGAAGAACGAATATTAGTGGCCCGCCCAAGTTGAGTGAGTTCTCCACCCCATCAGCGTATGTCATTGTCATCCTTATAAACCTTCCTTGTTAATCAATTAATAAAAAAATTCGCATTAAAATTCATTTCGTAGTTTTACAGATTAAAGTATACATAAGGATGTCCCTATATCCCAGACAGGGAGAGAGAAAGCGACTTTGTTTTATACTATGTAGTGATTTAGATTCTCGATCGTCTTTTTACAAAGTGTTAGAAGTATTGGTTGTGCCAACTCGGTGCATGCATGTCTCTGTCGAATTGTTAATTCCGTTAGTTTGAAATCTGATAATCTTACATAACCTAACCTAACGTTAGTTTACTATCTCGCTATCTATCTAAAATTATAATTTACTAGTATTTACAGTTTTACGGTGACATGTATATTATGATAATTTCTCTGCGGAGTGCGACGCATGCACACCAGGCTAAGCACCGCTCACTGTCCCCCAATTCCATCCTTTATAAAGCGACGTCGTTGCGAGCGGATGAAATTTCTTGATTTTTGAGCGCGATTGTGTTAACTACTGTTGTTGAGGCACTATCGATTGATTTATTATTCGTATGGTTTTCTCTATGTAGCAATTTTCATTTTGGATTTGTCTGTTTGGCACCGACTTCAAAAAGAAGAAGTTGAATAGAGTTGTACATAGTAAAATAAATAAAAATTATTTTATACTTTTCAGTTGGATTTTTGAAGGCGGTTCTTTTTTAAATGAAAAATAATAATATTTAATTTTTCTGTTTAGTTTTTAATTTGAAGTTTTTGTTTTTCTTTTTTATTTTATACTTTTTAGTGATAAGTTCTTAAATCACTCTGAGTTTTTTAGTGAATTAGTGATAGTTTTTTAGAGATAAGTTTTACTGTCCGTTTATTTTATAGTTTTTTTAACAGGTAGTTATAATATTTGTTATTATGACTTTAGCTTACTTGTTACTATTTTGTTTACCTGCGGGTCTAGATAGAAAATCAAAGGATGCTTTAAGGAAAATCGCGTAAGGGAGAACAAAATACCCATCGAAAAAAAACAAAGACTTCAGCAGAGCAAGCACGAGCCGTATTTAAACTAGTTATCGCGTGGGATAAAGCAGCCATCTTTTACGCACTTACTTAGTATCGTATACTGCCATCTCATTCTAACCGTTATCGTGTCGATAACTCGTGCTTGCCCTTCAGAATGAGAGAGATCGTCAGCGTGCTGCTCTTGCTGCCGAAACAGATGAGCAAAGAGAAGTTCACCTATCACAAATGCAAAGAAACACTTTTATATATATGTAGCGTTGAGTCGTGTAAAATCCCTTGATGAGATGGCTTTAAGTGATATAGATTCAAAGAAATTACTTAACCATCCCCATGACGAAAGAGCCTTGATTGAAATGACCAGGATGAAAAACATGATGTTGCAATATATATTTTTTTCTTCAATATAATTAAGAGTAATTTATTCATGTTTTTATATACTTTTTTGTTTAATAATTTAGTAACTCTGTTTATTACTAATAAAAAAACTTTATTAACATATATTGATAAATCTCTGTCTAGTATTGATAACTTTACATACATACTTATATTTCAAACTAAGAAACCTCCTTTTTTTCGAGTCGGGTAAAGAACTTAAACCCTCTCCTGAATGTAATAACATAAACTGATAACTCTTTGTCTAATAATTACTAAGAACCTTCAAACTTACATACATACTTATAGGTGAAACTCAGAAACTCCTTTTTTGAGACGGTTAGATCACTAAAACCTTGTCCTGAAAGTAACAAGTAGTTTTCTGAAAATCTCATCCAAATAGCTTAAGCAAAACGCGAGACAACATACATACATGCAGGTCAAACACAGAACCTCCTTTTTTTTAGAGTCGGTTAAATCACTTAACCCATCTTTCCAAATGTACCGGATACTTTTCTGAAAACCGCATCCAAATAGCTTAAGCCAAACGTGAGATAATCGCGGACCAACAGACATACATACAGGTCAAACACAGAACCTCCTTTCTTTTTTTGGTCGGTTAAGGCACTAAAACCTTCTCCTAAATGTAACGAATACTTTTCTGAAAACCGCATCCAAATAGCTTAAGCCAAACTCGAGATAATCGCGGACCAACAGACATACATACAGGTCAAACACAGAACCTCCTTCCTTTTTTTGGTCGGTTAAGGTACTAAAACCTTCTCCTAAATGTAACGAATACTGTTCTGAAAACCGCATCCAAATAGCTTAAGCCAAACTCGAGATAATCGCGGACAATTACACATACATACATACATACATACATACATACATACATACATACATACAAACAATCGAACTGAGAACCTCCTTTTTTGAAGTCGGTTAAAAAAGGGTAGCCACAGCTTCAGAGATAGTAATGCTGTGTCCACTTTTGGAAGTTTAATGGGGAAAAGGTAGTCAAATGGGTCTCCAACTGTATCGCCTAATAATCACTTAAAAAGTCTCAATATTCTTTATATCTATTACAAAGCCCACGGGAATATAAAGATAAAAAAAAAACAGAAGTTAAGATAGTGTTTTGGTATTTGGATGTAAACCGGATGCAAAAAATGTAGTCCACGCGGACGTAGTCGCGGGCAAAAAGCTAGTAAATATATAAGTTCTAAAAATGATTATTATTTCGAACTTTACTTTTCATGCAAAAAAACATCAAAATTTACATACATACATACATACATATACTCACGGCTATATTTCCCTAAAAGGGGTAACCAGAGCTAAGGAATTATAAATTCCTCAGCCACTTTTGGAAGTTGAGTGGGGAAAAGATGGTAAAAATAAAGGTTTTTGGTGATGGGTCTCCAACCGCATCGCCCAAAAATCCAATAAATAGCCCCAATACCCTTAGTCGCCTCTTATGACACCCATGGGTAGAAAGGGGTAGCGACATTCTAAGCCGGCACTACACGGTAAAATTTAATATTGAATTTTAATTAATACTCGCAAATACCAATTGCTATCCATACTAATATTATAAATGGGAAAGTGAGTTTGTTTGTTTGTTTGTTCCGCTTTCACGCCGTAAATACTGAACCGATTGCTTTGAATTTTTTCAGACGTGTAGTTAGAAGTCTAAATTAAATAATAGGGTACTTTTTATCCCGGAAAAAATATGTTCCCATGGGAAATCAAAAATATTGTTTGCTTACTAAATGCATTGGAGATGGCGCTGTGCATCGTTTAAAACAACGTAAAATATTGTAAACTAATATAAAAATCAAAATTTAGAAGCTTAATGGTACGGTAATGGATCCCCGAAAATAAGGAACTCCCGAGGGATGATGTACTATTTTTTTATCGTATACATTTTTTTTTACATCTACTTATATTGCAAACGAATATTAACATGTAAATTTAGAAGCTAAATGAAACGACGACGATTCCTTGAAACTAAGGAATCCGCAAGAGTTCTCATAGGAACATCAAAAAACCTTAACTCATATATGGCTCAAAATATTGCAGCGATTATTTTTATCATCGATGGAATTCACATCAGACACTTTTTTAATGTTCATTTTGGAAAGATGAAGGGGTTTCATCAATTTAAATGACAAATTTGTTTATCAATAGTAAGACTAATCCATATCCATACTAATCCATACTTCCATACTATAATATTATAAATGGGAAAGTGAGTTTGTTTGTTTGTTTGTTTGTTCCGCTTTCACGCCGTAAATACTGAACCGATTCCTTTGAATTTTTTCAGACGTGTAGTTAGAAGTCTAAATTAAATAATAGGGTACTTTTTATCCCGGAAAAAATATGTTCCCATGGGAAATCAAAAATATTGTTTGCTTACTAAATGCATTGGAGATGGCGCTGTGCATCGTTTAAAACAACGTAAAATATTGTAAACTAATATAAAAACAAAATTTAGAAGCTTAATGGTACGGTAATGGATACCCGAAAATAAGGAACTACCGAGGGATGATGTACTATTTTTTTATCGTATACATTTTTTTTACATCTACTTATATTGCAAACGAATATTAACATGTAAATTTAGAAGCTAAATGAAACGACGACGATTCCCTGAAACTAAAGAATCCGCAAGAGTTCTCATAGGAACATCAAAAAACCTTAACTCATATATGGCTCAAAATATTGCAGCGATTATTTTTATCATCGATGGAATTCACATCAGACACTTTGTTAATGTTCATTTTGGAAAGATGAAGGGGTTTCATCAATTTAAATGACAAATTTGTTTATCAATAGTAAGACTAATATGAAATAAAGCGTAATAAAAATTTGACACCGCCCCGGTAACGTCTCCGTGGCGTAGCGGTATAACTAACTACTATGAATATTTAATTAGAACTATTATGAATCAATCGTCCCGGGTTCGTATCTCAGGTAATTCAAGCTTTTTGTAAAAATATGTTTTGTTAGCTTAAAATAACACTATATATAATAATAACAAGCACTATCCCTTCAATTTAGCGATTATTTTGGAAGGAGATCCACCACTAATCATCCCTATATTGCCGAGCAATCGCTGCAAGCTCTCCCACTATCACCAACGGTCAGTGTAAGGGGCAGCACCGGGCCGTCGCCGCAGCGCCAAACTACTATCCGTATCTGTACTTACTAAAGATATTCTCATTTCTGAACATAAAAACTTTGTATATTTGTTTCATGATTCTTATGAACAATTAAAAAGGAATTTTTGGAACTCAACCCCTAACGGGTTGATATAGCAAATGAAAGTTAATATAGAGTTTTTTTACATTTTATAATAAAACTTGGTGCGATTGAATTTATGAAATCCATCTATCAATCATTCATGAAAATATGCTAACAACCATAAATTCCATAAAAGGGTAGCCATAGCTTCGGAGATTCTTCATCCAATTTTGGAAATATATTGATAAAAGATAGGTTAATAAAGGTTGTTAGTGATAGGTCACAAACTGCATCGCCCAACAATCACTTAAAAAGCCTCAATGTCCTTTATGTCATTTACAATGCCCGCGGGATTATAAATATAAAAAACAGAAGTTGAGATAGTGTTTCGGTATTTTGGTATTATGTAAACTGGATGCAAAAAATGAAGTCCACGCGGACGAAGTCGCGGGGCAAAAAGCTAGTTCTTAATAAAATAACTCATTTTATGTTTCCTTCTACGAAACCGTTAATGGGCGAGCTGACTCGCATTTGATCAATATTTTAAATAATAATGTAACAGGAGAAAACTGTGCTATATTCATAATGAACTACCGAGAATGCACGGATCTTTTGAGTAAAACTTATTAATTTCCGAAAATGACTAAAGGACGCAAATCGAGTAATTAAAATACAAATCAATCCGACGAAGCTAAGGTAAAGGCATTTTCATGAAAATTCAGTTCAATTTTCTTTTTGTTCTAATAACAAAGTAATCCCTTTGAAGTGCCTGAAGTCTTTATTCTTTTAATTGCAAAAATTAACAAGCATAATCTAAAATACTAAATTAACTTCAAAACGCCTTTATTACTCGTTTAACATTTTAACGTGGAGTAAATAAGTTTCTTTAAACATTACTAACTTATTTCTCTTACGAAATAGGAGCTCTTTAAGTATTTCGTGATCGCAGCTGAAGATCCATCACCAAGCACCTTTATTTTACCGTCTTTTCCGAAACAAGTTGTAAGTTAGTAGTGTTCTTCCCACTGGACTATCAAGATAGATAAAAGTAGGATTGCTTACATTTTTTATGTACGTGTTCTTATTCTTAAATTTTCTGTCGTTTACCTTCTTAGAACTTTCTTGATTTTTTGAAACTAGACTATAATTAAATTGACCTGTTGAAATACCTTAATAGCTAAACATTTTTTTCAATGTTAATAGTTTATAAAATATCGCTATCTGTACAAGAATCTTCTTCAAAGTGATAGCTGCTGGCCTTCCGACTTTTTTAAATTGGTATTTACTCTATACTATACCTTACCACAGACATTATTATCCTTATTCGTCATCACCATGTTCCTAACTATTTAACTTAAGCCTTTGATGAGAGTAAGCGTTATTTTTTTAGGTTTTTTTTAAGATTTACACTACAAATCTATCTCTTTTATTTAATAAATTATGCAAACAAAAGATCACCAAAAAATACACCTGCCATACCTGAATTAATATAAAATTTATTATTATTAAATTTATTTATTTATTTCTTGTATAGTTTTATGCCGCCACTTTTTTTCCTCAGTCAACCTTTCAACCTTGTTTATATTTTTAATTAGTCTTAACTACGATTTTGATGAAACTTAATTTATCAATTATTATGACAGTTTGTCAATAAATACTATTTAGATGACTTGTGACTTGTGTCTCTGAATATTAGGAGCTCATCCAGGTTTGATATCTTATCTCATTTTCGTGTCAATGCAGATTATTTCAGTTTACATATTAGTTAATATAGATAGACAGCTAAAATATTTTACGAAACATTTATGACTGGGACTCGATCTTGTTTGCTAAAATTTAAAAATCATAAAACTGTTGTATCCAACAAATCAAATTGCATCGTTTTAATATTAAATAGAACTTTCAATCACCATGAACGTTGGAATTAAATGATGAAAGACGATATCGCTTTAACGCAATTCTGAAAGATAATGTGATGCAACCGTGTTAGCTCACTGGGTAGAACACCGCTTATCGTGCAGACGATGAGAGTTCAAACCCCGAGTGGAATCTACACGAATTTTTCTTTTCTAAAGACATACGTGTGGTTAATTTATCATGATTGTTAACGGTGACGGAAAACATCATCCCGAGGAAACCCAAATGGCAAAGTTGTACTTCGTCATGTCACATTGTATTCGTACAAAACGGCGATAGGCGTTCACGTTAGTTCACTGTCTAAGCAAAACACGGGTACTCTGAAAACCAGGTGACAATTGTCAGCCAACCCCTTCGGGGATTTACGACGTTAACGTTTGAGTTTGAGGAAAGAAAAAATATATCTCACAATATACACATTATTGGTATTTTCATTTGCCACTCTCAGGCTTCAATCTTAAATAAAGCTAGTTTTCCTATGAAGTTGACCGGTCAATAAAATAATAATCATTAAAATCACTTACGTAGTGGCAAACATAGAAGAAAAAGCCATAAAATTTTCTTAAACTTACTCGAATCATACTTCCTTCGCAGCGCTGCCTGCTGTCTTGTTTATTTAATGATATGATACAAATGAACTATATATATATATAGCAGAGCAGAGCAGTGTCGGAGCCTTTTTTACATTATATTTTTACAACCTTAATTAATGTCTCATACCCGAAGGTTACGACAAAAGTGAAATATGATTTCCCATGGATCGCGGCGCGGCCGCTGGGCACTAGCGCTATACAGTGGTCACGTTGCCTTACGTTGCGCTGATGCTGCATAGAACAAATGGGACTTGCGTGTAACTATGAACTGAAGTAAGCTCACTAGTCAGCATATCCTGGGTTGGGTTGCGACATTACATAAATACTCTACTCATATTTCATATTATTGAACGAAATAAATAGATGACATGAAATAAATGATTGTTGTGATGGGCAAAACATTGAATAGAAAATTGTTCAAAGTAATTGTAATAAAAAGCTTTATTGTGAATAAAAACACAAACAATTTTTCCATGGGAAAATTCCTTCTGATACTAAAAAAACTCTGTTCAAACATATTTCAATATACCGAATATTTTATTTCCTTTATTGATTGACAGCATGTCACATCAATGCCGAAGTCTCAAATGATTGAAAAACGGGACACATTTTGACTTTAACGTTTTATATTAAACCATGGGGTATTATTTTCTAAAAAAAGAGAATACTGTAAAAGTATAAAAGTGTAAGATCTCACTTATACTCAAGGCCATAAATTCCACCAAGGAGTCGCCAGAGGTTTAGAATTAGAAACAACTGAGACAAATTGGAAGTTACATAAATACATATATATACGAGGGGCATGCCAAAAGAAGTTAGATACTCTTTTCTCATTTAATAAACACTGACAAGCTATACACCATTTTATAGGCTGGTTTTTTAATGACATATTTGAATATAGAACACACTTCTTTTATTTATTTTTTATTTGAATAAGCATCATTTTTCCGAGAATCTGGCGGGAATTCACTTGCAACAATGGAGCTCAGTCGACGTGATTTTCGCGTTATGATTTATTATGACGACGTTATATATGATTTTGGCTTCTACTTTTGGTGAGTCTGCTTGTTCCCGCTGGTTTGCTGAATTTAAAAGAGGAAGAGGATGTCTCGAAGATGAAGCGAAGACAGGACGGCCGCCAACCGCGGTCACGCAAGAAAACGTTCGTGCAGTCGAAAAACTTATTCGCGAAAACCGACGAATTACATTTGTAGAACTAGAGCGAGAACTAGGAATTGGATCAGCAGCAATGCAAACCATAATTCACGACCACCCTTCTCTCTGTAAACGTTGTTCGAGATGGGTGCCGCACAAACTTACCGATGAGCAGAAAGACCGTCGGGTGGATTGGTGCCTATTGATATGGATTCAAGATAGATAAATTCAGGCGAGAAAAAAAACGTATATGATATACTGACTGGTGATGAAACATGGCTATATAACTATGATCCCGAATGAAAGCGACAGTCGACTGTATGGTGCTTTGAAGACGAGCCAACTCCAACGAAATGTCGCCGTGCATGAAGCACACAGAAACCAATGGTCGCCTCGTTTTTCTGCAAAACGGGTCATATTGCTACTGTTCTGCTAGAGAATGAAAGAACGGTGAACTCCAATTGGTATGTGACAGTTTGTGCTCCAACAGTAATATCAGCTTGGTGTGACAAGCGACCGAAATTTTTGACCGAAAGCCTGTGTCGAAATTATATTTAAATTAAGCGACCGAAGTCAGGAATCCGGCACCTTCTCTGGCAACACGACAATGCGGCGCCGCACACGTCTGCCAGAACACTAGACTTTGTCAACGCGAAAAATGTGTCAATTCTCCCTCACCCGCCATATTCCCCTGACCTAGTGCCTTGTGATTTTTACTTGTTTCCAAAAATCAAAGAAAAACTAAAGGGGAGGAGGTTTGAAAGCAAACAAGATGCGCTAGTTGCCTATAATTTCGAGATTTCTGAGGTATCTAAAGAAGAGTTGGTCACAGGTATTTTCCAATTGGTTCAGACGTATGGAAAAGTGTATACGTGCTCTGGGTGAATACTTTGAAAAGATCGATACTTGTAATAAAGAATAAATTTTATAATTTTTGAGTATCTAGTTTCTTTTGGCATGCCCCTCGTATATGTCCTCACGGCTATAAATCCCTAGAAGGGGTAGCCAGAGCTTAGGAATAAGAAATTCCGCAGCCATTTTTGCAAGTTAAGTGGGAAAAAGATTTTAATAGATCGGGCTCCAACCGCATCGCCCAAAAATCACTTAAAAGCCCCAATACCCTAAGCCGCCTCTTACGGACACCCATTTGTATAAATGGGGAAGTGCTATTCTAAGCCGACGCTACACAGCTAAATTGGAATTTGATAAATAATTTCTGTATAATAAGAGATGGTTGATGACGGGTTTTCGCGACATCGCCCAACTATTAATTAAAAAGCCCTGTTTTATATGTTTTAGTATTGTACGTATACTCTGAAGAAATAAGTGAAATTTGGTGCTTGGTTGTTGACAAATTATTGGTTACCTATTCCATTTTTTTCTTTATTTTTGTTTTAAATTTTTGTTGTTCAGTTTCTGATTTTTTATATTCACGTAATAAAGTTGACGTGATAATTTAGCAATTGTTTATGTATTAGATTAAGTATTTTTAATTAGTTAGTATTATTTATTCTAGGTTATAGTATAAATATAATAATCTGAGCGCCAACTGAAAACCAGCGTGTGGGAGAATCATCGGCCCAGCTGCTTGTTTTTTCCATACACATGTAACTTGTTGTTTTCCTCTTGTTAATTTGTAAATTGTGTATTGTAAAAGAAATGTTCCAAGTTAACGTTTTTTTCTTTCTTTCTTTCTTTATTTGCCTTTATTATTATTATTAATCTTTATTAATATAAATGGTTACATTTAATTATAACAAAGCCCTGCAAAACTGTTTTACAGTTTGTCTGCAGGTAGAGTCTCTTTTAATAAATTTTTATTTAGTTACATCTATGGTAGTGAGTTAAGAAAATATTTTTTTAATTTGTTTTTAAATTTTTGTCTATTAGGCTCGAGGCGGATGTCCTCGGGCAGACTGTTGATCAAGTACGGTAATCGCTTTTTAAGCGTCCTGTCCCCGTAGTAATTATTTACTCTGGGTACCTCCAGCCTGCCCGCCGACACCGACCTCGTGCCATAGCTATGACTCAGCTTCGTGATATTCTGCTCTTGACTGTCGTGGTTGTTAATTAATAAGAGGTATTTATGTTTCAGGCTGACAGGCAGAATTTTACATATTTTAAAAAGTTTATAGTAGTTACCATTACATTTATTTTTAGTTTTATGATTAACAAGAAGTTTTAAAAATCTAATCTGAAGTGATTCAAGTTTATCTATATATGATTTAAAAGTAAGGCCGTAACTGTCAAGAGCATAACTCAGGATTGAGTCAACTAGCGAGAAATACAAACATTTAAGTGTGCTTGTTGGAACCTTAAAACTTAAATGGTAGAATTTACCCAATAAAATTCTAAGCTTATTACATATATAATCAATGTGTTGAGACCATGAGAAGCTAACATCTACTTTTAAACCTAGGTACGTTATACAGTCTACTCTCTCTATAGGTACACACTGACAGCTGACTAGATTTCTATGTAGACATAAGAAACTATGTGTGTACATAGAAGGTGGTTGTTCAGAAATAGTTAAGTATGGCGAATGTATTACAATAAATTTAGTCTTATCAGAATTTAGGATGATACCGTTATCGTGGGACCACTTGACCACCGCATCAATGTCCCTCTGAACTAGACGGCACGTCTCCGCGAGGTCGGTGCCGGCGCGGAGCGTGCACAGGTCATCTGCGAACATGTGTGCCGAGCAATGTCGCAGTACTCCACAAAGGCTATTAACATGCATCAGGTAGCACACTGGGCCGCACCCAGACCCCTGTGGAACTCCGCACCGTACCGGGACCCCCTCGCTGAGCGTGTCGCCCAGCTTAACCCGGTAACTGCGAGATGTCAAGTAGTCGCGGAACCATTCATTAAGTGGATGGCTGACACCACATTCATCCAATCCATTCAAAAGTGTTTCCGTATTTAAAGTGTCAAATGCTTTTTTAAAGTCATAAAAAATCGCAACTACAAATTTTTTATTTTCTAGGTATGTATTTATTTCATCAGTAATTTTTTTCAGCAAAGTATTTGTACCTTTACCTACTTGAAAACCATGTTGACAATTATTTATTATATTATATTGACTATGGAATTTTCCTATTTGTGTAACTATAGATTTCTCCATAATTTTGTCGACACTAGATAAAATAGCAATTGGTCTATAGTTTGAATAGTTTTTCCGATCTCCTTTCTTATGGATTGGGCGAATGATGGCCTCCTTTAACTTGTCAGGAAACTTGTGTTTAATAACTGAATCGTTAATTAATTGAGCTAGCACTGGACTTACTTTGTCTACAACCAGTTTCAGGTCGGACATACGTATGAGATCGCTCCCAGGAGATTTATTTCTATCCATGTTATTAATAATGTTTTTTACTTGCCTACTGTTGACTGGTTGCCATCTCATACTTACGTCTGCTCTTTTAACGTAACTATTTCTATCTAACCATTTGTCATCACAGTTGTGTTTTAGTTGTAGTATTTCTTCCGAAAAATTATATGCAAACTTATCACAAATATCTTTTATACTCATTTTGTTGTCCATACTATTAAGTATTAAAGTATCTAATGACTCTTTCTCATTACCTAGTAGACTTTGTATTTTCTCCCATATTTTTTTAATATTCCTGTTACAATCTAATATACTTTGTTTATCGTGTTCATTATTACATTTAGATATTGCTTTACTACATTTGTTTCTATATTTTGTATACTTAAGTCTCTTTAACATGTTTTTAGGATCATTATACCATATCATAAATAATCTATCTCTTTCTAGAACCATGTTCTTTAAATTTACATTAATCCAGTCTTTATTATTTCTACTGTATTTATTATTCGTATTTCTTATTATTCTATAACATCTATCGTAAATATTTTTAAATAATGAGGTAAATGCGTTATATAATGCAACAGGACATTCTATACTTAAAAGTTCGTCAAAATTAGCTTTCATTAATTCACTTCTTACTAATCGATTATCAAGTACTCTGCGGTGGTTAGCAACTGGCCGAGGCGTCGGCGGCGGCAGCGACAGGTGGGGCAAGTTCGATAGCGCGGGGCGCGGGCGCACCGCGTCATCACCCACACCCCCCGCGCCGCCGACGACGGCCGAGTTCGCGGCCCGGTTGATTCCCAATCGCATAATACTCGAATTGGAAGAAGAGTTACATATTGAAGTTTTTTCCCACTGCACCGCAGCAGAAACATAATAGTGGTCTGATACTTTATGTGTTATTACCGCAGAATGTATAAAAGATAATGGGGCACGAACATAAATGTGATCTAGGCACGACTCAACGACTTTTCCATTCAATATTTCCCTTCGTGTGACATCATCAATACACTTTGTAAATCCAAATTCAGACAGTAAATTCTCGTATTTTATAACACTACTATTTTGATAGTCCAGTAAATCTATATTTATATCGCCACAAAAAATTACCTTAGAACATTTGGGTAAACTATTTAAGAGGTTGCGCAATTCGATAAAGAATTCCTGTTTTCTGTCTTGATTATGATGCCTAGGAGGTCTATACATTGATATTAAATATATTTGTTGCCCATTATGCATTAGTACAATAGATACACACTCCGCTGTGCGCATATTACTTGTCAGAGTTGTTGTCTCGCTCACTCGCGCACCTAGATCGGTACGAGAGTAAACAATGACCCCTCCCCCGCTTCTATCTTTACGAGTGAAAACATTTATACTATAACCACTTATTTTATAAAAGGATAACAATGAGAAGTTAATATTAGGTTCCGTTAAGACCAAGACATCAAAATGATTCAAATAATTGTTTAAAGATAATAGGAACTCGCTAAAATGTTTCTTAATTGAGCGTATATTTACATGCATTAAAAAGAAATCGTTATACTTATACCTACTTATTTTAGTAAACCAGTAATCAACACTTTTGGCACAAACGTAACTAACAGTCTTGTCTGTTATGGAATCTATGTATGACATCTTAGGGAAGAAATAGGTTTGTGGTATTCTAAGCCAACAATACACTATTGCTGAAGGGCTTGGTTGCTGACTCAGAGACTACGGGCATTACCTATTTGATTTCGCTGAGGGTTTACAATTATATTTCAGGTTTCTTTTTTACGTACTTTGAATATGTGGGTCATATTATTTATTAGTTTTGTAGAGTTCATTCAAAAATTGTATCTATCGCTCTTTCTCCCAATAGTACATAAGAAAAATGGGGATTTCTGAGTGGTTATGAGTGTTGCTACTAGTAACTCATTACTAGAAACACTTTCCTGTAAGAACGTTTTGCCTTCTATACGCTGTACGTGGTATGCAAATCATTTTGATGCTCCGGATAACTTTCCATGGGATGACAGCCATGAGAATAATATATGTATTTATGTTTTTGTTCATTGATCAATCAACATACATTAATAATGATTAATAAGTTGTGTTTATTTAATAAAAAGTAACAGAATAAAATGATTATTTCAAAACTTTAATGATATTAGTAAAATATGCAAATAGGTTTATAGAAGTTGTAAAAAGTGCGTACCGTAATACAGTTGCTTAGTTATTATTTTTACAGAATTTTTCAATATAATATGTTTAATTAATTAATTAAATCGATGTCTTATTGGACATAATTTCATTTTACATTCTTAGTTCGTTGATGAAATATTCGTCACAATCACAACTCACAGTCCAAACTCTGTACAATTTGTAATACAGTAAATATATATTTTTATTCTAAATCGTAATTTCTTGAATTTTCGTATTCTCAAAAGAGTTTGAAACTTAAATTAATAAAAAGAATTTGGAGGTTAACTTATTTTATGAAAAAAAATATTCTTATCATTGGCAATCCAAACTAAACCTCAAAAAGATTTTGCTAAAAAGGATTATCTAGCGCTGCAGATAAAAGTCAAAGAGACCTTGTTTTTATACGAAATTTACGTAGTTTAATCTACTTTAGTCATCTTGGCGTGCTTATAACTTTTTCTTCACAAAAAATTTGCCGAGAATATTTAGTTTATTTTCAGCGACTTGTTAATAATAAGATAATTCATAAGAATAGTAATATGAAAAGTTTTTCTTTAAACTCTTTCGATAAAACATTGCCTAGTAATGTGGGTATTTGTGTTATTAAGTATTTTTGGGCGAACTGGTAAGATACTCATCACTAGCAACTTTTATTTTACAATTTATGCCTGACTCAATTTTCAAAAGCAGCTGTGAAATAATATATTCTGAAGCTCTGGCTACCCTTTTTAGGAAATTGTAGCCCTTAGAAAAATTTTAACTAATTCGAAAGGCCACTTGTCTACCTTCGGAGGTAGGAAACGCAAACACTACTTAAACGTGTAAAAGAAATAAAGGATAGAGGAATTTCGCACTGGCAGCCAATTGACACGGTAGCTCAGTTGGCAGAGCGTCGGGGCGTTTACCCGAGGTCGCGGGTTCGATCCCCGCCTGTGTCGAAATTTTTCTTTCCTTTATTTATTCTTTATTTATTAGTTATAATCCCCACATGAGGTTTTCATGAACAAAAAGATTTAAAATACTATATGTATGTTCATTCAGTTATAATTGGATCTTAGTGTTTGAATGTTACTGTTTCAAATTGGTGTAATAATATGCTAAATTATGTGTTTTAAACATATTTATTCAAAAAGTTGTCCCTCATTGAATTCTAAAGAGGTATTTCCAAATTATTTTCACGACTGGATGGAAAATTTTAGAAATCGCTAGGACCGAGGCTGTTCGCTGAGGCAAATGGAACGTTGATCTAGGTATGAGCTACAAACGTATGTGATAACATGGATTAGATTTTTGTAGATTCAAGTAACATAATAAAAAAAACATTAAAACAATTTCTATGTTTGCTAAATTTAATAAATTGCTGAATATTTAAAGATTATTGTGATAACTCCAGTGTTTTTTTTTGTATTACTAACATTAACGCAATTCGGTATGCAAAGTTTTACTAAAGTGATGCTGATTACAAAACCATTTCGAGATATTATAGTTATAAACAATATATCCTTGAAATTATATCAATTGACGCTAAGATGACTGTTATTTTATCAAAAAACTGTAACAGTGTTTGACCTTCAATGTTGTTTCAAAGACATTCTGTTTTGCTTTTTATTAATAAAATATCGAAAATCATAGGTTTGTTTAGTATAGTATCGTAATAATTTCATTTGACATCACAAATTCGTGATATGTTTTGCAATCAGCAACATTTTTATAAAACATTTCGCTGCATTTGCATGTCGCTACGTGATTTTATCGATCGATGACGTCAATAAGTACAAAAGTTGAACAATCTTTAAAAATCATAACTTTACAATTACTCATTTTAAATGGAAAATATTCAAATCAGTCTTTTATTTTCGTGTTTACTATCGAATAAAAATATTTAATAAATACAAAGAAAAAACTTTACATACCGAATTGTGATTTAATAAAATAAATAAACTTGTAGATTAAATTATTAATTTTTGTATGTCACGTCGATTAACTTGAATAAAACCCAATTTACTTGCAAACTCAAACAGCTAAAATCATAACATGTGATATAAAGTCAAGTAAGTTCTTTGTTGTAAGCACAGATAATATAATACTATACTAATTATAAGCATAATTTTGGCGTCCAAAAAAAATATTAGAACCATACCGGTACTTTATTTTTTTATATTTATATCATTTATTTTATAAGCCATACATCGTAGGATTAAGTCGGCTAACAAATAAATAACAAAAAAATAACAATCTATAACAAAAACAAACAAACACATTAGTACTAGTAGTAGTTATTTACTAGTTTATCTTCAGTAGTACAAGTTAAGGCTACTAAAAGGAATATTTGAAATTCAGCTATCAATCATTCATGAGTATATACTAAAGGCTATTAACCCCAAAAAAAGGGTAGCCACAGTTTCAGAGTTAGTAATTCTTTATCCACTTTTGGAAGTTAAATGGGGAAAAGGTAGTCAAATGGGTCTGCAACTGCATCGCCCAATAATAAAAAGCCTCAATGTTCTTTATATCTATTATAAAGTCCAATAAATATAAATAATAAAAACATAACTTAAGATAGTGTTTTGGTATTTTGGATGTAAACCGGATGCAAAAAATGTAGTCCACGCGAACGTAGTCGCGGGCAAAAAGCTATAATTTAATAATAGTAAAAAATTGGCAAATAAGTATGCTCCCAAATTAATACATACATATACTCACGGCTGTAAATCCCTAGAAGGGGTTGCCAGAGCTAAGGAATTAAAAATTCTTCAGCCACTTTTCGAAATGTGAGTGAGGAAAAGATGGTAAAAATAAAGGTTGTTGGTGATGGGTCTCCAACCGCATCGCCCAAAAATCCCTTAAAAGCCCTAATACCGTTAGTCGCCTCTTACGTACACCCATCGGTAGTGTGCCGTGTAGTGTCGGCTTAGAATATCACTACCCCGTTTCTCAAATTAATATCATAAAAAAAACATTAAAGTAATAGAATCTATATTAGTACGAGTGCTACCCCATATGAAATTGGTCTTCTTGCACCAAATTTGTGAGATGTATCCGAAAAGCATACGGCATCTTCAAGTTTGAACTGCGATGAGAAAATTCATAAGTCACTTTAAACATTCGTGACATTGAGTTTGTAGAACGAACGAGTAGATGTAAAATATTCTATGAATTATTCAGTCATCACACATTGTCAATGTTGAATGAGATCTATTCCACGAGATATCAATGTCACTGGGAATTTTGAAACATACATATTGTATGAAGTTTAAGAACGAAAGGTACTCCGGCCAGACTTATGTTAATTGATCTTCAAATAAATTTACATCAGTTATTTTTTCTAATAATAAGAAAAACAATGTTTGATCATTTCGAAATTCACAATTTATCATATCAATAAAACTATCCATCTTTAATTTGTATTATATTTTTTTGACCATTGCTCTCTACCTAGAGTTTGTAAAAGCTTTATTTAACTTTATGTCTGTCAAAATTACAAGTAACCAAAAAGTATTAATTTTACTATGCAATCAATACAAATCGACTCACCCTTGTAACTATTTTATTCTTAAATATATCCTTTTTCATAACCATTTTAAAGTTACTTATATATGCTTAAGGGTGGTTTTAGCCGTAATAAGAAAACTCATAGCATCTGGGTGGTGTCACTTGCATGACAGAAATAATAGCATCCTGAGCAGCATTACCTGTACTCTTTTATTGTCCCATACTAAGACATTGGTTGGGTATGCACTTTAGGACTTCTAGTTGTGTAAATTTTGTGCATACTATACATAAATAAATTGAATTCCTCAATTGAATGATTCCCCTCAGCATACCCCGCTATATCGGTAGACGTACATTAAAGGGTACAAGGATTCTCCCTATATAATAATCTGATAAGCTCGAGTCACTTAAAAAATCTCCGCTTCGCCTCCCCTACAATTAGGTAATTCGGGTTTTTAAGGTATTTTTAGGCGATGTGGCTAGAAACCCATCACCAGCCTAATTAATTATTTATCAGTTTTATTTATATCATCATTTTGTTCATTTTAAGATTTATTTAAGATCATTTTAAGATTATTGTTGAGAATAAATACAATGTATGTTGTTCTTTAGCTTTCACACGTACCAACTATAAGAAAACCGGAACGTGTGCCAGTTGCACTATAACGATTCGACGCAGGTTAAAGACATTGTTGCAAAATTATAAAACTTATTTTTTTCTGTGGAGCGTCGGCAAAGAAGGTCATAACCCAACATTTTTTCGTTAGTGTCGTACTAGATAACTAAGGGGTTAGGAGTTTTAAAAATTATCAATAAATAGTAACTAATTTAACTATGTTTTTACCTCACAAACTCCAAAAAGCGCTATGAAATGTTTAATTATTAATTTTAACAATTTTAGGATATAAAACCGTGAGTATAGATAAATACGTTGTTACCAGATAAAGCCTTTGTTATATTCTTTGTTTTCATCATTGCAAGACACAAAAGCTATTCGCTCCTCTTAATAGACAATACGTCCCTCAGTTATGTTTTCCACTATGAAACCTTTCATAAGCAAGTCTGCCTTGCACTTTGCATTTATGATTATTTTTAAATGTACACGTTCATTAGAAGTTTCTATAAAGTTTTATTACTGACTACCAGTTTTATTAAATTCCGTTCTTCAAACCAAGTCACGATTCAGTTGAATTTCCTCCCAAAGATAAAAAACGCTGCGGCTAAATTAAACCGCCTGTTTTGCATACATTTCTCCCTTTTTTTGTCATTTAATTCTTGCAAATGTTTTCGTGACCATGATAACTTCAAATCGTGCTTTATTATAAAACGGCTGTTATCTTTTGGAAGAAATTAACTATATCTTGCTAAACTAAATGAAAGCCTTTTCGCAATATATTGATAAATATATTGCGTGTAGTGCCGGCTTAGAACTTCGCTACCCCTTTCTACCGACGGGTGTCCTAAGAGGCGACTAAGGGTATTGGGACTTTTTATTGGATTTTTGGGCGATGCGGTTGGAGACCCATCACCAAAAACCTTTATTTTACCGCCTTTTCCCCACTCAACTTCCAAAAGTGGCTGAGGAATTTATAATTCCATGGCTCTGGCTACCCCTTCTAGGGAATTATAGCCGTGAGTATAAGTATGTATGTATCTATGCTACTAGTTTATATAAATAATAAATAAATATATACGGACATGTTATACACAGATCCAGTGAGCCCCAAACTAATTAAGACTTGTATTATGGGATACTAACTCAGCGATATATTTAATACTATATAATACACCTATAAATAACACCCAAGACTAAGAAACAATCATTTATGCTTATCACATAAATGTTGCTCTCAGCAAGGTTCGAACCCGCAACCTCTGGAATGAGAAGCTAGTCAACTATCCACTCGACCACGGCTGTCGTCAGTATAATTTCTCTGTTTGTATTTTACAGTAAATAAAAAGATGTTTTTGGTGTTTAGTCTTATACTTGAGAATTTCTGTCACATAAGTTTTTCTTTGTATGACCGTTCATCGGTCTGTCAATATGTTTGGTATTGGGTACGCGTGGATATATTAAAATTTAAATTTTTAGTTCCATTATCAAAGTTGTTAATGCTCAGATAAAACATCGAGAGAAAATCATTCCTGAATGCGATATGCCTCCTCGTTATAAATGCACCGTTCTAGCAAACCGTGTTTTCTCCAAAAATGAAGACCAAGATGACAAGAGTTTTTCAAAAGTATCAGTACGTTGAACGATGAGTTAAAGTTTAAATAATTTAAACCATATATGCATGCATAATATGAATCCTTTATGCATATTATATTATAATACTTATTATTGAAATAAAAAAAGAATATTTCTTACCTCTCATTTTATTGTTAAGATGTTACCAATGTGTAATATGTTACACGTAGATACGAGATGGGAAATAGACAAGTCTTTTAAGGTTCTTTACTAACTACGGTACTCTCAAACTAAGTGGGGCTTTGCAAAAAGCTTTTGTTTCGTGTGGTCAAGTGGGCGTAATGTTGACAACTTGTTACTAAAGCTGGACGGAAAATAATCCTTAGGGCTTAAACTTTTTGTTTAAATTGAAGCTTCGCTCTTGTTGGTATTTGTTGTTCAAACATGATGTAATAGTTTCACGCCTAATGATGTTCTGACACGATGGCGGACATATAGTTTTCTGTTTGGTCATTAAGATAATAATTTGTACAGAATTGAGCCAACACGATAATATCATACATACATAAACACATATACTCACGGCCGTAAATCTCAAAAAGAGGTAGCCAGAACTTCAGATCTAGAAACTCTTCTGCCGAATTTGGAAGGGGACAAGTAGTACATGTACACGCGGATGTGTAGGTGATCATCATTGTTATCATCATCATCATCAGCTTATAGACGTCCACTTCTGGACATAGGCCTCCCCCAAAGATTTCCACAACGACCGTTCTTTTGCTGCCTACATCCATCGGCTTCCCGCGACCTTGACTAAGTTGTTGGTCCACCTGGTAGGAGGCCTACCCACACTGCGTCGTCTGTGTGTAGGTGATGTATGGCATCAAATCTTTTTTGGTAACTTCGCTTGTTCGGTGAACTAAAATTTTTCAAATCTGAGAAACAGTCAAATTGTTAGGACTACTCTATTTTTTTTTGTTAACATGACTTAGAAGCAATTTAGGCTCGCAGATCTTCAAGAG
Organism: Bedellia somnulentella; assembly: GCA_963576735.1. NCBI lineage: Eukaryota > Metazoa > Arthropoda > Insecta > Lepidoptera > Bedelliidae > Bedellia > Bedellia somnulentella. The sequence continues at coordinate 5,364,998 of OY755171.1, forward strand.
GGTATTGTTTCCCTTTTAAGTAACAATTACTCGGCTGTTAAATGATTTTGTCGATGGTTCCCTTTGTAAAGAACAGTATTAAAATATTTTTGAAAGCTCTCATGATAGGTAAACTTTAGCTGTAATTCAACGGTTCTAGAGCCATACTAATATCGTATAGGCTGAAATGTCCAGAATATAAATGTAAATCAGAAGAAAGCATTATATGAGATAGCCCCTGTGTGCAGTTAAAATATTTTCATCTTTGAAATATTTAAATGAAAATGTTTATGTGTTTGTCTACTTAAATATTTGGTCCAAAGATTGTGAGAGAAATTTCTTACATACAGACATACATACACTCACGGCCATATATCCCAAAAAAATTCTTGTACCTACATTGTTTTTTTTGTTTATTTAAATAATGGGGATAGAGTCATTTAAATTCGTTAAAAAAAAACGCTATATTTTTCTCTATTGACAGGTTGACTTAGTATACCTAAATACAAACATACATCTGCTCATTTAATCAGGGTTACACAATATAGATATAGACTTACGCACGTCACTAAATTAAAACCATTATTTCGACCGCAGCTTCCAGCCATCATACCGGTTCATCCCTTCACTCATATCAGCGCACTTGATTAATGTCAGTAGTCCTTTGTGTTGCTGCAATGTGGATAAAGTACGTTATGACCCCAAAAATGAAATATGGCAACAAGGCTTGCATATTTCGTACACAGTGCACGTAGTGGCAGCGGGGTGTAGGCAAATAAATTCTGCGATTTGTTGTTGGAAGCCTTCCAGCGTAGTGTTGTCTGGTTTGCGACGTTGAATGTTACAGAAGTTGTAGCAAAGGGAACAGTCTGGCGACTTTAAGGAAATCAATAAGAGAGGACTGGAATGTATAAATCACAATTATAAGAATAAAGCCTGCAAAAATCAATTTCTCAGTCCCCCTTTTTAGTAACAAGCATAGTAAATTATATAAATTCTTTTGTTAATAAACTAAACTCAAATCAAACGTTCACGCCGTATATCCCCGGATGGGTTGGTGGAGGTGACATTGCCAAATGGTGTTCAGACAGAGTACCCACATTTAGCTTGGACAGTGTACTCATTATTATCATTTTTACTAAATTTGTGGCTGTAACTGGTTTTATTGTGAAGCCCCAATTACATTTCAAAATTATTGCTGAGACATGCAGGGAGGACATAAATTGGACTGGACATGTCAAGTAGCATCTGAGATGGTGCTTTTAACTCTAAGTGACTAAGGTTTTTGATAATCAATGACTTTGAAAGAAGCGTTATTGAGAAAAACAATTAGACACTTATTTATCTCATAAGACACTTATTTATCTCAGAAGACACTTATTTATCTCAGAAAAAGAGGAGCGATTACCAGAGAATCATATTTATCAGAAAAGCAAAAAAAAACAGTCATGCAGTGTTATGAGTTCACACGTTATAGATAAATGTAACATATAATACAAACACATCCTATATTTGCGACTAAAATATGAAAATGGGGTAGCCTGAGCTTCGGAATTAGAAAATTCTCAGCCACTTTTGGAAGGTGCGAGGAAAAAGGATTGTAATTGAAAGGATGATACTAATATTACACACATCTTACTTGGAACATGTCCGAAGAATATTTATTTATAAGTTAATGTATTGTTCTCTCATTTATACTGTTAGGCCATTGGCTAGATATGTTCCAAGATACATTTCGGTCACTATGTCATATTGGAAAATGCACTATACTGTTTTTGGATCTGATCAGAATGAAAATCTGTGATTTTTCAATATTACTTAAGATAATATATTACCTACCCCTATAGCAACTAATGACGTGAGATAAGTTTATTTTAATTATTAGGAACACAAGGAACAATCAATATCATTTTTGTAGTTAGGTTGAAGAGCAGCAGATCTTTGTAAATAATGGTTCCGTAAGAAATGAAACAAAATAAAACGAGAGCGCATTTCATTTAAAAATATTGCGCACTTTTTTATGGATATTTAATTGCAACAATATATTTTTACCCAATTATACTTACGTAATTAGTTCCCAGTGACTATTGATCGCTATTTTGTACGATTTTGACAAACCTTCAACAAAGATTCATTTACATTAATCAATATACTTTAATACATGCACATTGGTAAAAGAGATTAATAGGGGTAATGCTAGTAGAGGACGACGACACATTCGGACCAAACAGAGGATGTGCTCAAAAAGGCATGTATTGAATAATTATTCCTCTTTGAACGATCTAAAAAAATGTCCGCAACAGTATATGTCTAGCTTTTAAGATTGACTCACTATAACCATTTTTATGGTGATCAAATTTGGTCGAAATTAATGCATTATTGCCAATTATTTGTATAATTTTTTTATTAACCTAATATTAATCCTTATCAAAATAAATGTGTTGTTGATTAAGAGTATTTAATTGTGAACAAAATTGTCCTTCACATCACTTCATTTAAATTAACATCTTAGAAGATAATACAATTTTAAAACTACTCTGCAACAAAATTGACACGCGTGCATAAAGCGCAAGACAAGACGCTGCGCTCTGGGTGGCGACCCAGGTGACCCGCGCGAGAAGCTTATGTTTAAGCCTTATAAGGAATTTCTAATTCCTTAGCTCTGGCTACCACTTCTAGGGAATTATAGCCGTGAGTATATGTATGCATGTAACAAGTCATCATTTAAATTCGTGCACTATCTATGTTTGGAGGTAGAGTCGTTGAAAGAAATATATTTCTTTTTGTGGTCATGAATTTACTCTAGATGGCGCTGACAGTAGATATTCTACATCGCGGTATGATTTCTTTTTTTGTTTTTGTATAAATACTTAAACTTGGCTTCTACGCATTTCTTGGTATCTCTTCTCTTTACGGAACTGCAGAATTCAGTGTTATTATTGGTTTTTGCGAAGTATGATTTGACACACTTGGACCAAATTGAAAGTGTGCTCAAAAAGAGAGGCGTCCGAAGTATGAATAATAAAAGAGCACGTATGAAAAGATTGATGGATGTAGACGTAGCTAATTAGGTTTGACAGGATCGTACGAAGTGGCGATCAATAGTCTCTGCCTACCCCAACGGGAATTAACGGCGTGAGTATATGTATGTATGATACATCAAAGTGTAATAATAATAAAACATCCGAAATATACTTTCAACATCTCATCGTGTTATACCTACTACTTACTCAATACACTTTGATTTTGTAGTAGTTTTTTTTATTTACGGCTAAGATTGTTTTTCACACGGCCAACCATATGTCGCGTTGTCAAGATCGGGTTGCGGGAAAAATTAGTATGTTCTTCTGCCACAGGAAAACAAAAAAATATATTATTTACGAAGAAGTACTTTCAGATATATTATTTCTTATTTTAAAAACACAAATTGACGCGGACGAAGTCGCGGGGAACAGCTAGTAGTCTATATATATAAAGCTTTTACCAATTTACTAAGATTCATCCTCGTTATGTGCTCGAACCATGTCACATTTCTTTTTCTATCTTTTTTTAAATATCATCTATAAGAGTACACGCTTCTACGAATTACACTATTTCTTATTTGATCATATAACCTGATATTTGTAACAATGTGTGGGAAATGACAAGAAGGTTTGCTTAATAATATTTTAAATTAGATAAGAAAATTTAATTTCAGACTCAAACGTTCACGCCGAATATCTTTGAAGGGGTTAGCCCTCTACTAATACTTCTGAACATCATGTGGCATGGTCACTAAACCCACATTGTACACACTGTTCAGAGTACCCACGTTTTGCTTGGATAGTGTACTCACGTGATAGGGGGCAGGCCTATTGCCGTTATGTACGAATACACTGGCACATGACTAAGTATAACTCAGGAATGTGGGTTTCCTCACGATGTTATCTCACATCGTTAACAACCATGATAAATCAACCAACCTTATATTTTTAGAAAATCAGAATTTGTGTAGGCTTGGGATTTGTACCCACGCCTGTTCAGCATTACGGACGTAAGTTTTTATCTATTGAGCTATCACAGTTGTTTTTACAAAAAAAATAGACGGAAATACATACATACATATACTCACGGCCATAAATCCCAAATACTATAATACCAAATACTATACCACTAAAATACATACCTACACTATATAAACAAACTGCAATTCCAATTAATATTTTCCTAAAGATAGAACGAATGAAACGTATTTTGTCATTTCTGATACGTCTGCAACGGCTTTGCATAGTAAAAATAAAAAAAGATATAAGCAAAATAATTGCCATCTTGCTTTGAGACCCTAGAAATGCAGTTGGATTTTTCAACATTTAAATTTAAATAGAACTAGTGAGTTTCAAATAATTTCTTTGAAACTGTATTCCCAAGTCATTCTGAGATGGTCAGAGTAAATTGAACTAAACTTTTCGAATCACTTGAAGACGAAGTTATGTATAAAAAGTTCATTTCCATCCCCACGCGTCTTGTTCTTGTCAATAGTATCGTAAAGAAACTGGAAAACTTGTTGAAACTAGTTAAACCTAGTTCAGACTTTGAATCAGCGTTAGTACGTGATTGCGATGAGATATTTTTTGAGTAAGAACATAGTTGAAAAAAAATATCCATATAAAATAAATTATGAAAAATACTTTGAAACTTTACATTACCTTTTTGCCTTCAGAATTTGCTTCTTTAGATACATTTCAAACTTATTGACGCGCAAAAAAGGAAGTGACAGCTTGATTCTTATCATCTTTTGACATAATTTTGAGACTTAGATTTCTCGAGTTACTGAGCAATAAAGTATTTATTAGGGAAAGATGAAAACTTGGTCGCACCATCTGGCAAGCGAAGTTCAACTTAACAAGTCACTTCTGTGTAAATACACATTAAAACTTTACATTTACTGAGCGTTTACTTTGCAACTTTGTCCTCATTTATTTATGTTACCGACAATTTGCTCAGTATTCAAATTTAAAGCCCAGTTTGGCGTGTGAATGTGGGTGCGAACGAGCATCAAATCGTTTTCAGTTTAAGTGAGATGCAGACAGGATTGAAGTGGTTTCACTTGTACTTGTAAAAAATATTTCTTTTATATATTTACAACAGAGTTATGCATGCATACATATATATATACATACGGCAATGAATTCCTAGAAAGGGTAGCCAGAGCTTCGGAATAAGAAAAAAATCCTCGGCCATTTTTTTAAGTTTAGTAGGGAAAAGATTGTGAAGTAAAGGTTTTTGGTGATGGGTCTCCAAGCGCATCGCCCAAAAATCACTTAAAAAGCCTCAACATCCTTCGTCACCTCTCACCAACACCCACGGAAAGAAATGAAGTAGTGCTATTCTAGTTCGACACTTTTCAGCGTAACAGGTTTATGATATATTTTTGCATGGAATTTACATTGATTCTCACTGAGATAAGTACGGGCTATTTAACAATAATTTATACGATATTGTTCTTTTCTTGTTTCCTCACTTTTACCAGTACAATATGAGTTTGTGTAGATGAATCAGTTTTTAGGGGTGCGCATCTCTTACATAACTTTTTAACTCCTATCATCGGAGTTCCGAAAATATTTCACATACCATTTAAAATCATAATAATCAGTCTTCATAAAAAATTGAAGTCATAAATATTGAAAACTATAATAATCGAAATTCATAATATCACTAATTATACACTTTGTATTTAATAATATTTATTTTAATATATTTGTTTATACTAATGACCGACAATATAATCATTTCAGTAAATAACTAAAATATTCATAAATGTTATTAGTTTCATATTTTTAATTTTTTTTATTAATTATATATTATAGTATCTAAATTTGCTTGCTTGTTTGCATGCTTGCTTGCTTGGTTGCATGTAAGAGGGTGCAGGGGGGTTGCGCCCCCTGCTTAGGTGGGTCGCAGGCAAATAAATTTAGGTCACATTTAGCTAGGTTAGAAGCTAGCTAGAAGCGTAGTGGAGCGAGCACCTTAAATGCATGATTTATTCCTATTTGCATCCATGCTTGCTTGTTATCGTAGTTACGATATTTTTAATAAACATAATATGACCATTGAATGTTATGAAGAAAAAAGATCTTGAAAAATATTATTGTTTCAGAAAGATTCTTGGTTGTAACAGAATTAATACAAAAATTATGATCACTAACTGTTATGAATTCCGTTGGTAGTATTAAAAATGTATGAATAAATAAAGTATGAAAAATAAAATTATGAAGAGTGATTATTATGAACACAAATCGTTAGTAAGACGACAAATACGATTTAGATTTTTATGTGAGCCAATATGGACCCAGTTTTTAGTTTTACCATGCTGTTGAACATCAACCAATGTGGTAATAATAATTTATTGACCTTACCATCCAATGGTTGTCTTGAAGATAAATAAATAAGATAATTGTAAAAGTCTGATTTGAGGTTTTATTTCTGAAATCACCTAGTTTGGTAAGATATTGCAGGATTGAATCATCTTATTATCTACAAATGAAAATGATTTCGTGCTTCGGAGGACACATTTAACCATGCCGCCTAGTAGTAGTAGTTAGAATGCCAACCCTCACTAATGGGGCATAAATGTGGAGCCGCGTGATAATCATAAATCATATTAAAATCCCAAATTCTAGTAAAAACCTTGATATAACCATAATGTATTAACGCAAAAAAAAGCAAAACACATGTTTTGAGTAACTACATAACATTAACAAGTGAATTCAATCAGAAAATCATGTGAAGCGATACGCCAGAAATTTCCATACGACTTTACATAAAACATTATGCGCGCACACCCGCGGTTTACAACAATGTAGGGACGGTGGGGGCGTGAATATTAATTAACTTTGTAAAGTTGGATCTAGGCAACCTTTGTGCTGCTCGGATATCCTGACGTCATACTTTGTTTCAACCGTATCATAGCATTGAATTACTATGCCAGAGTATTCGAATATAACATACATAAACCAAGATATCTCAGTGGTTTGAACATCGTTTGGTTCGATATCCGAGTTGGACCTACACTAATGTGTCTTTTCTGTATTCATATTTGTAGTTAATTTATTTTGGTTGTTAACGATGAAGAAAAAACCAACTTACCCAGTTGAAGTATAACTTAGACATATGACAGTGTATTTATACAAAACGGCGTTATACTGTCCTGTCCCTTATACTGTCGAAGCAAAACGTGGGTACTCTGAACACCAGGCTACAATGTTATGTGATGTTCTAAAGCATTAGTACCACTACCAACCCCTTTGGGAATATACGACGTAAACGTTTCAGTATTCGAATATATGTGTCCCGAATCGCTTACTATATTGCTCGTAACAATGCAATGAATCTCACCAACAGATACGGTGTAATTTTTAGTGTGTCAATAAATGTGAGTTTTAAATATCGTTAAACTGAAGTGGCTGATTGGACTAGTTTACTTTGTTTAAAATTGAGGTTTTACTTTGTATTGATCTTTAGCTTATAAAAAAAGAATAAATTACAATGTACAAGGGTATGTTCTTGCGTTTGGTGAAAATTGTTTTTAACTCCAATTAAAATTTATGAATGTCAGAAAAAAAGGAGTTTTATCATGATCCTAATTTTTTTTTATCAACTTTCATGTCCTTTTCCAATGTTAATAATTGAAGTGAGAAAAAATGGAATTCTAAAAAAATATACTCCTTTATTACAGGAAATAATAGGTTAGGCAGAAAATGCATGGGTATATAGTGAAAGAAATATTCATAATATTCTTCAGATGAAGAAAAAATCATCTTTGGTTCAGGTGATAGAGTAAAATAAAGTGTGATTTATAAATAGTGTGGCCCGAAAAGTGATATAGTGAAAAGGATAGTAAAACCTTGATAGCTCGTTTATCTCACCCAATGGCAGAACACCGCTTATCATGCAAAAGACGAGGGTTCAAATCCCGGGTCAGGCCTACATATTTTTTTTCTAAAGTCATATATGTGGATAATTTATAACGGTTACATAGTGCGGGTAAACATCGTCAGAAAACCCACTTGGCTAAGTTATACTTAGTCATGTGACAGTGTATTCGCACAAAACGGCGATAGGCCTGCCCCCTATCACGTGAGAACACTGTCAAAGTACAGTTCGGTCACAGTTATTTTATCTCTAGCCTTAAGACAATATTTCTGGCGCTACTCTGAATCCTTATCGAAAATATCGAAAGCAGTAAAAAAAACAAAGAACACCATGGAGCATTAGACACACTTCACAGCAAGTAATGCTAACATAACTTAAATGAAAATTAATGTCAGAGGTAAAATAAATGTGAATGGACTGTAAAACGTGGGTACTCTGAACACCAGGTGACAATGTCACGTGAAGTTTAGAAGTATTAGTACATTTGCCAACTCCTTCAGGGCAATTCAGCGTGAACGTTTGAGTTTGAGATAGAAAAAGTAATTTTAGATAGTTTGAGCTCGTATTGTGGATGGAAACCAGTAAATTTGTAAAAGAGATGAATAGAGCCAATATAAACTGTAATGCCAGTAGAACCGCAGAGGACTCATCAATATTAAATGGAGAATGGGGTCAAAAAGGCGGGCATCCAAAGGTTGAAGATATGTATGAATTAAACCGACGCTCAAGACATTTTTTCAGGATCATACAAAAAGCAATCACATTTTCCCAGTAAGAACTAATATCGTGAGTATATTACTAAATATTTTAATTTGCTAAATAAATTATACTCTCAAATATTCACAAAACCTAGCTTTGTTTCAATGCTGAAACTAAGAAAGAAATAAAGCAGCATTTGTATATAATTCAGTAGTTTGTCCACGAGCTGCTAACGAACTAGCAGGCGGCAACCACGTTGTTTGTTCCGAGTCAACTGGCGCCTAAAGACGTGACTGAAGCATTTCTGCTACTATTCAACAGAATACCCACAAAAATCGGATACCGACCTGAATAAAAGACAATCTTAGATGTTTACTTTTATCTCAGAAGTATTAATTAACGACTATTCTTATACATCATACATACATACATATACTCAGGCCATAATCCCTAAAAAGGGTGAGCTAAGAACAACTCAGCCACATTTAGAAGTTAATAGGGGAGAAGATTGTAGAAATAAAGTATCGTTGATGATGGGCCTCTAACCGCAACGTACCCGTGAGTAGAAAAGGGTAGTGACTTTCTAAGCCAGCAGTACACGGCAATATATTACTAGACTGCCAACTATATATCTCCGGAACGAGTAGGGAGCTAGATATAGGATGGATTGTGATTCACCAGACCCATCGTCCAACAGTCACTTTGCAAGCCCAAGATCCGTAAGTAACCTCCTAGAACCCCAGTGGAAAGAAATAGATCAATGTTAATCTTAGCCGCCATTCCATAGCACCATTAACAATTAATTAGAATGAAAACAGGGAGGGACAGAAAACAAGCAGTGAAGTCTTAGTAATAGAGACCTTAGTTGTCAAATAGGGGAGATAGCGAGTAAGAATAAATGATGTCTGAAACATTTATGGCCATAAGACGGAAAATTATTTAGATGCAAATATTTTGAAACAACCATGCAAACTTGGTTCTTGGAAACCAAAAAAAGAAGAATAAAGAATTATAGAAGAAAGGTAAAGATTTACAAAACAGATTCTCTCTTGCTTAAAATGATACAAACATACACACATACACTCATGGCCATAAATTCCAAAGAGGGGTAGCCAGACCTCCATGGCTAGAAATTATTCAGCCAAATTTGGAAGTTGATAGAGGCCAAGATAGTAGAAATAAAGTATCGTTGGTGATGGGTCTCCAACCACATCGCCCAAAAACCACTTAGAAAAGCCTCATACCGTTATTCGCCATAACCACCAGGTAACCAAAATGTCATGTGATGTTCCGAAGTATTATTATCTCTGCCATCCTTTCAGGGTAATACGGCGAGAACTTTGATTTTTAAAGTTTATTTAAAACATAATAGATAACAACATACCAAATGAACTAAATATTTAACACACCTCAATTAAATAAAGCAGGATAATTTTCACTGAAGCTATTACAGAGCCATTCGTTTGTCTGCGCCGTGATTAAAATGCTACCTCCAACGATGTATGTCTGATGTTATTCCAAGGAAGTAAGCTTTAGTTGGCACGGAACCAATTCTGCTATTTACATATCAGGCATTTAAATTGTATTACGAACATTCTACAGCTATAGTCCTCTTAGAATAAACAAATAGTTTGTCAGAAGTATTAGCGTGGAACTTATTTCAGTAAACAATTTACTGCACATCTGGCAGTAGCTGAAAAAAAAAGTTCATTTTTAGTCTCAATTTTATTGACAAAAAAAAATTTGTTTATAATTGTTTATTTAAAACATCTTTGTTATCCTATTTAAATATTAGGTTGTGCTAAACTGAGATAGAGTAAATTAAGTAGACAGGAATAAAAATATTATTATTTGGGCACATAGAGAGAAACGTACAAAGTGATGCTCTGCCTACCCAAAGTGAACTATTGACATGAATATATGTGTGAATGTGACAAAAGTAACATACAGGATTTTGGGAAAGTGGATTGTATGAAGGTTTGGCTCATTAACAGGACGGATGATGACAATTGAAAGAAAGAAAGGAAAAGCATTTAAGTTGGATAATATTCATGCTACCAGAATTTTGGTGATATGGCTCACAGCTTCAGTGTCAAAGTAAGATTTTGGAAATCAGCAAAAAACTCTATCTTTATTGAAAAAATATGTATTATGTAACAGGGCATTAAAGAATCCTTATGATAACAATATGCCTTACGTTATCAACTCTTCGCTACATTCAATAAAAAAAAACTTTCTGGGGCTATTCAACATTTAATACAAAAAACATTCAGTGACATTCTATTTGAAATCACATAGCAGAATCGAGGTTAGTTCTATCCCGGAGAAGGAAGGCTGGTTAACTGGAAACTGTGGTGTGGAGCCAAGTATTAATAAATGTCACGGGGAATACATTTGCATTTGTATGAGGTAACTGAATCTCTAGGCAATTTGTTGTAAAAGTTACGGCGCGGAGCTTAGAATTGCAGTTGTCATGTATTTTGATAGCATCCATGATGAGATGGATAGATGAAACGGTTTAATCTAGAAATGTATTAAACGTGTGATTGCTTTTATGTTATTAAGTAAAAGACGGAAATGTAAAAGCAGTTTTTAAGTAAAATAATGAAATTAGGATTTAGAATGCCAAACATTTTGCAACCCACGATCTGAATATATATAACATGTATTTATTTATTACTTTAAATGCTTGCAATCAAACTAAAACAAACAGTTAATTGAATGATATTTTAAATTTCAGGAATATCGTTGCATATTCGGCTTAGGACTTAGCACCAACCCATTTTTCCCTTGAATCACGTAAGAGGCAACTACAGGGTGATTTGGGCTTCTGTGTGATTATTGTCCGATGAAGTTGGAGACTAATCACCATTTATCTTTTATATTACTATTTGACGATGTCTGTGGTTGAGTGGATTGGTGACCTAGCTTCTCGGTCCGGAGGTTACGGGTTCAATTCCCACTGAGAGCAGCATTTATGTGATGAGTATAAATGTTTGTTTCTTGTATGTGTATTATATATTATGAAATGTATCGTTGACTAAGTATCCCACAATACAAGTCTGACACAATTGAACTTGAAAAAACTACTACAGATTTTTTTCTTATCCGATAGCAACCTTTTATGGGATTTAAACTGTATATATATGTATTTGGAATGTAATTTTGAAGTTCATTAAATAAATGTGCAAAACAAACAGCTCGCTTCCAATTACTGATCGCATATCGGAAAAGACTAAAACAATTTATCTTTTCAAATTAATTGTGCTGTCACAAATGAACATTGCGCTATCACTCGCTTTGTTTCGTTTCGGCAATATCATTTAGTACGATTTAATTATAGTACATTGTAATTGTGATTCTAGCGTTTAATTCTTTTAGAGTTAATTTTATTTGAGATTTGTTAAGACAATTAACAGCATACATACATATACTCATGGCTATGAATTCCTTAAGGGTAGCCAAAGCTTTGGAATATAAAATTCCTTAGCCACTTTTGGAAGTTAAGTGGCGAAGAGATTGTAAACAATACCCCAAAACCCTAAGTCGCCTCTTATGAACACCAATGGGATGAAATGGAATGGTGCTATTCTAATCCGACAATTTAATTCACACCAAATATCTAAAATTCGTAATAATTAAAATCGTGACGAAACCCACATGGCTCAGTAATACTTAGTCATGTGACAGTGTATTCGTACATAACGGCGATATGCCAGCTCCTTATCACGTGAGTCCACGGTCTAAGCAAAACGTGGGTACTCTGAACCTCAGGTGATGATGTCACGTGATGTTCCAAAGTAATAGTACCTCTGCCAACCCCTTCGGGGATACACGGCGTGAAAGCTTGAGTCATGAGAATCTAAAATTCAATACATAGGTCATTAACAGGTGACAATACTATCATTTTAATACTTTACAGAATAACAGCATCATTTTTGCATTTATTTAATAACTAGGTTTTCTGCATGGATTTATTGCTAAATAGTACTATTTATTTTCTCAGTTAATCGTAAAATATATTTTACGATTTACAGCTAGTAGTAAAACTCAGTGTTGATGTTGTTTGTTGCTTTGGTCGTTGGAATGCAACAACAACCAAAAAATATTGATTACAATTGATTTTATTGAAAACAGACACTAAACAATTGGCTGAAGTAGTTCTCATTTTGAAGCTCTCGCTACCCCTTCTAGAGATTTATAGCCGTGAGCATGTGTATGTATGTATTTATAATAAACAAAATAATATTATGAGATAATATGGAAATAATTGAAACATAACATTGCTACAAATTTGCTATGGTAACACTGAATTTGAGCTGTAAACCAAACACACACCTTTTTTTCATATTTTCACTCTATTATTGTAACCTCTCAAATGTTTTTATTTCCAATTAATTTGTCGATACTATTAATTATACCACACATCTCCTAACGCTAGAGTTTTATTAAATTGAGAAATTTATTTATTTATTTGGAAGACTTACAGCTAAATAATTACAACAACATAAGGAACAGAACATAACATCGATGCCAATTAAAATTCTTCACCAATAGTGCAAAAAAATTAAATTTATATTTAATATTATATATTAATATTTTTAAGTTTAATTAAGAATCAAATTAAGTTTTACTGTTACCCGACTACGGTAACCCAAAAGGATTTTGTAGGTAGTCGGCTAAAACGCTGAGAATCTTTCATATTTTCGCGGAACTATCAAAGTTGAGCAAATTTAATTTTAAATAAAAGAAACGAAAAGAATTGATACCCTTTACACTCCATTCTGTTTATTAAATTCATTGACAGAGACCGATATGTAGATAGCCAAGCTACATTTACTAGTATTATAATAAAAGTTTGATTTCGACTTAATTACTATTTCATGTTATTGATGTTGATATAATATGTTTAGCGAAATAAATTTAAATAAAATATGTTGCTTTTATTTTAATATGAGTGAGCTCAGTCGTGCTGGCTTTGAATAGCATAAGCTCATTTCTTCTCGTGTATCTCGTAAGGTGACTAAGAATAAGCGATCTCTTAAGTATTTGTTGGGCGATGAGGCTACAGGCCCGTTACCAACCATCTTTTATTTGAATAGATTTTCCCTTACTTGTCTTTCATAACTGGCTATCAGTCAGTTAGTCAGGAATATCAGTCATATCATGTCATGAGTACAATAAATATCATGACTTTTATATCTTATTTTCAGTAGAATTGGTATCTCTGCCACTGTTTTCAAATTATATGTCGTGAAAGCGTGTTACTTTAATTCATAAATGGCCGATAACCAATGAAACTAATTTCCCAAGTCTTGCCAGGAGACAGGAACTAAAATGGCGGAGCAAGAAAAAGTTTAAATAACTTTTGATCGACGAACTGGATTTTTAATATCAACCTCCAATCTCCGGCGCGATTACTAGCGAATGGAATTATACTTTGTTCGAAAAAATAAAAAAAAGACAGCCCTTCATTTCCATGGAAAGCGATCTGAGGCTGTGACTCAATCTCGTTTATTGAATTCAAACCGCGTCTCGAAGGAAAAACTTGGCTATCGAGTGTTACCCGATGATTTTTATTCTGCATCGACGAGTTGAAAATACCCCGAGATCACGGTTTTATGATGCGACCGATTGAGGGTTAACGCTTTGTTTTGACCCGAGAGGAATGTTTTTGTTCATTCTATTTTTCTGTGTTTTTTTCTGTAGCAAGTATGAAGTATCTATGATCACATGTAGTTGTTGTATAGTTATTATTAATATCAAGGCAGATTATAATCCTAGCAAAAGTAAAAGTTGCACTTTATACTCACTCATACATACATACATACATATAGTCACGGCTATAAATCCCTAAAAGGGGTAGCCAGAGCTAAGGAATTAGAAATTCCCCAGCCACTTTTGGAAAGTTGAGTGGGGCAAGATGGTGAAATAAAGGTTGTTGGTGATGGGTCTCTAACCGCATCGCCCAAAAATCCCTTAATAGCCCCAATACCGTTAGTCGCCTCTTACGTACACCCACCGGAAGAAATGGGGTAGTGCTATTCTAAGCCGACACTTCACAGCATACTCACTCACTTACTAATAATCACGCCTGTTGTTCCCATTGGGGTAGGCAGAGACTATCGATCGCTACTTTGTACGATCCTCACAAATTTTGCTTGCTTCTGCCACATTCGTCAATCTTCTCATAGATGCTCTTTTATTCTTTTCACTACGCACTTTCACCCTCGTAAAAACGTTTTCGATTTGGTTTTCAAACGTCTCGCGGCCGTTCTCTACCAACAACACCATCCATATTGGCTCTTTATGTAAATATTATATTTCAATGTTTTTTTTTTAAATAATGCTATATTTTGGAGTTTCATCTTTAATTTAAACGTATTAATTACATTACAGATACCCAGTTTCAGAAACCCTGCACTGAACTAAATTAACTATGTAATTATATTCACTGCTAGTTTTAAGCCTTCCCAGTATTTCTTTTATGACTAGTTATAAACCTACTAAAAGCATCCTCATTCATTTGTTTTTACAACATTCACTTTAAATTTTTCTTTAAAACCACTTCTTGCCATACACTTTTTAACACGCTTATATACACGCACATATTAGCATCACATGTATATATACTGGTGAGTCTTTTCTTTATTAATGTACGTAAACGACTCCTTTAATCCCGATTTTGCCCTACTTTAAACGGACTAATTTAATTCAAAATTTGTACACACATCGAGAATCAGGGACAATATAATAATTTGATAGATTTATCCCATATAAAAATAAATTTAGATTATAAAAAATAAGAAAACTCGCTTAAAAAAGCGAAAAAGCACATTTAACTAAAAAGTAAAAACTTATTCCCAATATAAGCTAAAAATCATGAAACAGCGTGGGGGGCTCCGTGCCATATTTTTTGTAAAGTGAGCAACCGAGATTATATAATTTTGTATTCATATTGTTGTATTTTAAATCATAACTTAAATAATAGTAAAAAGCGACATGATAGTCCAGTGGGTAGAACACCCGCCCGAAAAACAAAAGGGCGTGAGTTCCAATCCTGGGTCGGGCCAACACCAATTTGTCTTTTCTAAAGACATATGTGTGGTTAATTTATCATGGTTGTTAACGGTGAGGGAAAACATCGTGAGGAAACCCACATGGCTGAATTGTACTTAGTCATGTGACAGTGTATTCGTACAAAACGGCGATAGGCCTGCCCCCTATCACGTGAGTACACTGTCTAAGCAAAACGTGGGTACCTTCTCTGGACACTAGATGGCGCTTGCCATGTGAGTTCAGAAGTATTGGTACCTCTGCCAACCCCTTCGGAGATAAACGGCGTGAACGTTTATGTTACGTTTATGTAGTCAATTATCAAAAACAATTACATAGTCAAGCCGCAATATTTTTTTTTAGTATTTTAGTTTTATCTTGTCCGTTCTCTGTCGTGTTAAACTGCCTCCGTGGTCTCGCGGTTAAGCGCTTGGTTTCAAGTACGGAGGTCTTGGGTTCGATCTCCGGGGGGTACGCTAGCAAATTTACTACAGTTTGGTAGGGTATTTTGCCGGCTTACGTCATCTGATTATCCAAAAATTAAGATGATTCCGTGTTTTGGAGAGTACGTTTGTCGGTTCTTGCTACTATATCGGAAGAAGTCGTTAGTCTGCCAACCCGCCAGCGTGGTGGACTAAGCTCGAGCCCCTTGGTGGGGACATATATGGGCTGTGAGGTTTATCTTTTCCGATGTTTGTTTGGTAGGCTACAATACCATTCAGGAAAATTTTGTCTTTATCTTTATTCATAATTCTAAATTGGAATAAATTCATTACTATCCTTTAAAGTTTTGGCAAAAACAGCTGCGATATTCCAAGAATATGGAAATTCATCAAAGACACGATAAAATTGCAAAGGTTGCTCTCATCAGCGGAATTTGTATTCCTATCATTCAGTTCTCCCTTTTTGATTAAATGTCCAACACAAAGGAGGAACATTTAGAACAATCGGCCAACTCAAACAACTGTGGAATCCTTTGATTAAAGTTCGTTAAATAGTTTGTGACTCGTATATTTTACATCGGGACCCTAATAGCTTAACAACTTTTTGCCATGAGACTTTTTGGAGGCACCTTTCAATTGAAAATTCAACAAAACTAATTCCTTTTGGGACAAGTGTTGGTGTAAACTGTTTTGAAAGTCAATTAATTCGCTGTTTGTGCGTTTTGCTCAGTATTCGGTAACATACTTTTAATTAAATTATTTAGTTTTGGTTGTCCTAGAAGTTTTTGTATAAACAAACTATAACAACATTTGGAAGGGGGAAAAAAAATTTTATAAGAAATATAATACATGTTTTTAAAAAAAAAGAACAGCCTTTGCTATTTGATGGAATCCCCATTTTTCAGCACAGCACTCACAGAGCAAAATAAAAGTTAACAACACTTCGGGTTCTATTCATATCTACAGTTCCTCCTCTTTAGCAAAATCAGGCATAACAAACCACTCTGTGTATCCATTTTTGGCATCAAATTTTTAATTGAATATAGTTTCACGGATTTGAATCTGTGAAAAAACAATTAACATCAATGAAAGATGTAATGAAATTTAAAATACCCAAATAATTTTCGTTCGTGCCAATCATTAAATTTCGCTAAGCCGGCATTACATGCGAATTATAAATCAAAATTAACATGATAGACTGACAGATAGGTACTGAATATCATTGTTTAACCTTAATGTCCTAAATTGTTGCCACCTCGGATTAACCGGCATGATTAATGTACTGAAATTATGTTTTGATGACGTTTCACGTACGCCTGGATTGATAGCCATTACGTTGGAGCATGAATATTGAGTGTTGAATGCAAATTGGGAACTGCAGTTTGTATTTCACAGGCCAATGAATGCGTCGGAAAAAGAAATATGTAGTGGCACTTATGTCACCGATGAAATTCACTACTCACTTTACCTTAGAACAACACAAATCTATATGCTTAATCTTTTATGTAATGAGT
The DNA here is from genome assembly GCA_963576735.1 of Bedellia somnulentella. Taxonomy (NCBI): domain Eukaryota; kingdom Metazoa; phylum Arthropoda; class Insecta; order Lepidoptera; family Bedelliidae; genus Bedellia; species Bedellia somnulentella. The sequence goes on from OY755171.1 coordinate 5,382,600, forward strand.
CCTCACATAAATCTACTCACGGCCATAAATACCAAACAGGGGTAGCCAGTACTTCAGAACTAAAAACTCTTCAGCCTCAATCAGAAGTTGATAGTATTGCTGGCGATGGGTCTTAAACCCCATCGTCCAAAAACCACTTAAAAAGCCCCACTCCCTTAGTCGCCTCTTACTATACCCGCATGGTGAAAAGGGTAGTGAATTCTAAGCCGGCACACAGCATATAAATTGTTGTCATAATCTAACAATCAATTGATTTAAATAAAAAAAAAATGTTCTGTGGCTTTTAAAATGTTTGCATGCGCAAAAACTGATTTGTAATATAACACATATCCAAACTTTCTTTAAAATCTTTTAGTCCTTACAAATAAATAGCCAAAATTTATTGCCAATAACGCAAGTTTCGTGAAGTTAAACGATAAATTAGGGTAATAAAAATGTGTGAAATTTCGAACCTCGCGTATTAATAAGTCTATTTTGAACTTAGTGATCGCTAAGTGTTACTGGTAGACCTATTATATTTAGCGAGTCCATCTAAATAATCTTTTTATGATTCATTTGTACAAGAGGATGGATGAAAATAAAGTAGCGAAAGAGCCAATGTGGATGGGATTGTTAGTAGAGGACGGCCTCGTAAAACGTTTCTTGACCAGATAGAAAACGTTCTTATAAAGGCGGGGGTCCGAAGTGAGAAGAATAAAAGAGCATGTATGAGAAGAATAATGAATGTAAGGGAAGCAAGAGAGGTTTGTCAAGATCGTACTAAGTGGCGATCGATAGTCTCTGCCTACCCCAATGAGAATAATGGGCGTGAGTTTAAGTAAGTAAGTATTTGTACAAAGCTACCCATCACCAACAACCTTTATTATACATTTTTTCCCCTTGACTTCCAATAGTGGCTAAGAAATTTCTTATTCTGAAGCTCTGCCTACCACTTTTTGGGGTTTAAAGCCGTGAGTAAAAGTTTGAAAACAAAACGTCGATTGAAAAGTTCTGAAATCCTTACTTTTTCATGATTAAAATATCCCTTCCTTATCCTGATGAATATTATTCTTTATACCTTTTCTTGGATTTGTGATTCGTCATTTTTGAGTTAAAGTCAATTTTATTTGCTTAAGATAAGGTTTTATTTATAAATGAGTTGTTCGATATCATTTCAATTCACAAATTTTCGTCTACAAACTGACTTTATTAAAATATTAAAATTTTTGTTATATATATTTAATCCTCAAATATATAATGTGTTTATACGTTTAAATACATACATATCCACAAATTAACTCGTCTATTTAAATCGAGAGGTAACACGGTAAATAGAAAAATGAAAAGTCTAATGACTTAAACTCGTTATAGCATCATAATATAGCGATAAAGGTACTTGTAACCATTATGTAAATCAAAAATTAAAATTCAATGCACAACACCGCTTTCTATATCCTATTAAAAAATGATGCCATAAAACGCGGGAGAAAATTCTGCTTGTTCTTGTGTATTTTAAGCCTCATATATGAATTTGCTACCCAAAGCTCCTTGCTGAAATGTTTCATTTAATTTTTCATAAAGCTTTAGCTTGTGTGCATTTCTCAAACGAGCACCAAAGCTTGAATAAAGTTCTCTACCTTAAACAAACATCAGTTTCGTGTGCAATATTAAAGTGTAAAATCTTTGCTTGTCTGTTCTACTTAGAAACATGCATAAAATTAGTATCGGGATATTTTACTGATACGTACTATGTTACGATTTTCACAATTGATAAAAGAAAATAACTAAAAGGTTTCACAAACAAAATAGGTCATCTTCATCGAGTGCCACTTGTCTGCGTCATAAATATGTTACTTCTTTTAGTTTTAGTAAGTTAATAGCATAGAGAATTTAGATAAATAGAGAAGAAACAAAGAATGTCAATATCCGTAAGTGTATGACTACTGACTTAATCAAAACAAATGTATGACATTGAATCAACAAAAAGTCAGAACATTGAATCAACTAGCCAGGGACAACGTATTTTGACAATAAGTTTTTAGCGGAAGTTTTAAGCTGTGTAGTGTCGGCATAGAATAGCACTACCCCATTTCTTCCCGTGCTGGGGCTTTTAAGGGATTTTTGGTCGATGCGGTTGGAGACCAATCACCAACAACCTTTATTTTACCATCTTTTCCCCACTCAGCTTTCTAAAATTGGCTGAGGAATTTCGAATTCCTTAGCTCTGGCTACCCCTTCTAGGGATTTATTTTTTATTATTCCGTCTTTAATTATTATTTAGTCAATTAGGTTATGAGCTGTCTAAACTCACTATGTATCTAAACCGCTAAACCAACCCGGACATTTAGTTTGTAAGCGCAATATGCCATTCCTATAACTTTATTTTAGCGGTCAGTATATAAATATTAGTGTGTGTTTATAATTTAAAATATCGAAATCAAATCAATTTTTTGTATTATAGTACTACAACATGTCAATTATAAATATACAATACACGCGATGCTTTATAAAATGTTTTCCGACAAAATAGTGACGTTGCATATAAATTTACTACATTTTGTAATGAAAACCATGGTCTGCCGCGCCGTACCATTAATGTGTTTAAATGCATTACATCTATAAAGTTAACCCTTCACAGCTCCGCTAAATTCATCAATGCCCGAATTGAGTAATTGGGAAGACCACCTGCCAATTAACCCTTATAGCGTACGGCCGCACCAATTTATTATGACGGGTCTCTACGACCCATTTACTATCGTCTACTTTTGGGTCGAGATAATGTTTGAGATTTGATAGTTGAAGTCTACGAGGTTATATAAGGGACTAAAACATAATTCACACTGAATTATTGTATAATTAACGGGATATCGTAAGAAACGCTTCGGGTTTTGGGTCTTGTTATTGGATGTGATTGGAGACCCATTAAACTCTCCAGACTCAAGACTAATGCGTTCTAGCCGTATATCCCCGAAGGGGTTGGCTTAGGTACTATTACGTGACATCGTCACCTGGTTTTCAGATTACCCACGTTATACTTGGACAGTGGACTCACCATTAATGACTATCATTAATTAACTACGCATATGACATAGTTTGAATGATTTTGACATGAAAGCCTCATGTGGGGATTATTAACCCGCGACCTCGGGTATACGCCCCCGTCGCTCTGCCAATTGAGCTACAGTGTCATTGTCATTGACAGCTCAATTGGCAGAGCGACAGGGGCGTATACCCGAGGTCGCGGGTTCGAACCCCGCCGCTGTCGAAATTTTCTTTCCTTTATTTGTCTTTTATTGATTTCTCATATGACTTTAGAAAAGACAAAATGGTGTAGGCGTGAGCCGGGATTAGAACTCACACATGTTTGTATTGAAGGGCCGTGTTGTTTTATCCATTGGACTATCAAGGCTGTTACTAAACATCCTTTGTTTTACAATCTGCACCCCACTCGTCATATAAAAGTGGTTCAAGAGTTTCCCATTGTAAAGCCTTGACTTTCATTTTTGGGGATCTACACCATGAATTTATTCATTCCTTATTATACCTTCTTTTTACCTCGAATACTCATTCATTCATCGTTAAATAAAAATCTTTTGATTGAGCTGTTTTTACTTTGTACATAATTCATTGATTGATTTTTTGCTTACCTTAATTGATAAGTAAATAAATTAAAAAAAATAAACATCCACATGAGGTGTCATGCACAAAAAAGTCTAAGTATTTCCATTGGGTTCAAAAAACAGTAAAAGTTGTCAAGAAAGTGGTGTTCAAAAGGAACTACATTTTAAAAGTTTTTATATACCGTAGGTATTATAAAGTTAGAATTAAGAATCTCAATCCAATCAAGTTGATACTAGTTTGTAGCGTCCGGTGAGCAGCACCTATCACAAGTTGTAAAGAGCAGACCCAGCTAATGTTTAGTTTTAAGAACCACTGGAACAATGAGGTGAGAAACGAAGATGCTTTTTAATTAGTTTCTTTAGTGTCTACGGCGATAGGCCTTATCACGTGAGTACACTGTCCATGCAAAACGTGGGTACTTTAAACACCAGGTGACAAAGTCACGTGATGTTCAGAAGTATTAGGGCTTATTCCGTTTATCCACCCTAAAAAATCCTCCCTAAGGCGGATATTCGGAAATGCGTGTCCGTCTATCCACCCTGAACGGGGTGGATATCCGGAATGCATATAATATGGTTCTTCCGATTTTTTACCCCAAGTACAGTAATTTACAGAAACATACACAACACAAAATGGGTCCAAGGAACATCGTGAACATTAAAATACTTAAGATAAACATACCTACTTTCTTACTTACAGTTTGAATAAAAATATCTTACAAACTTAGGGTCTTTTTTCTGTAAATGACTGTACGTAGGCAGGGTAGAAAATCGGAAGAACCATATTATATGCATTCCGGATATCCACCCCGTTCAGGATGGATAGACGGACACGCGTTTCCGAATATCCGCCTTAGGGAGGATTTTTTAGGGTGGATAAACGGAATAAGCCAGTATTAGTACCTCTGCCAACCCCTTCGGGGATATTCGGCGTGAACGTTTATGTTATGTAACATTATATTGTTCTCTTATTGGACTTTCTGTGTCAACGTTTTAATGTTATTTCAAGATTAAAAAAGTCTTCTAACTCATAATAATTATGGTTTTTAATTTTTTTATTGTATTATCTATGAACGTAAAAAGTACGTGACGTGACGCATGAACAAAATTATATACTTCTCATTATTACCTTTTTTACTAATTCAGGATAATTTTTCTAACATTTATACGCATTACCCTTATTCTTTTATTTTATACATCATGGTAGAGTTTTACTTCAATGACTATTCTCTTTGCGAAACTAGTTTAGAAAGTTCGTCTGGAATCTCTTCTGTTAGCAATTTTACACATTTCACAGTGGCTCAATACAGTCCAATGCTACCTAAAAGTGCAAAGACTAGACTAGTGCGGCCTTCTATTCTGTTAGTCTTCTATTCTATTTATATTTAGTACGCCTAGACTAATGGTAGGTATAGGACTAAGAAGGTATATTTAAAAATTTATACTTATACCACAAATAGAATATATATATTTTTTTACTACAATATTATACACATATACAATATTATATTAATCGAGCATTGAAGCTGTAACTAAACATATTATTTTATCTATGTTAAGATTGTACAAGGAATAAAACCTAACACCAGTGTTTACGACAAAACTCAAGCTTAGTTTTACAAGCTAACTTTATCTTTAATAAAATTTAACAATTTTGCTAATGCTGTCCCGTTCCTTCAAAAGTGAAGAAAAGAGAAAAATTTCAATTTGTGAATGGGTTCATTTTTTTTATTGATTTTGTTTTAAACAGCGGAAGAGTATTATATTTTCTAGCCACATTCTTTAAATATACCAAAAAATTACAAGTTATTACTATGTTACATAATTCTGAACACAACGATCAATGAACATTTGCAGTTTTTATTAAAAAATAAATGGTCAATATATAATAATGTATCCTAGATTGTGCATTATAAAAGACTGAGAGTCACTCAAGAAGTAACTAAAATCTAATTGCCTTATAAAATCTAACTAGAACTAGATATACTGCGGAATGTAACATAAACCAAAGAGTAGCAAAACTTAATTTGTAAAGGCTAAAACAGCATAGAGTTGTCAGAAATTGCTTGGAGAACCGATGATTGTTGAGGTTTAGAAGTTTAATAATGAATAACGGATGAGATGCTCCTAGATTTCCCACGGCTACGGTAATACACTAGATTTAAAGACTTATCCGAAACAAAGTACAAGAGAAATTATAATTTAAGAACGAAAACGATAGTAAACGATTTGATTTGAAAGAGCCAACATAAAGAATTATACATAAGAATCAACCTCTTCTAACCTTTTTCTACCCACGGGTGTCGTAAGAGGCGACTAAGGGTATGGAGCTCTTAAGTGTTATTGGGCGATGCGGGAGGAAACCCATCATCGACGATGCTTTATACTACCATCTTCTCCCATATCAACTTCCAAATGTGGCTGAGATTTTGTAGCTCTCAAGCTCTGGCTACCTCTTTTTGGAATGGAACCCAACTAGCAAAATATATCGAAAGAAAGTCACCAGCACGTTTCCGTGGCAGTGATTAGTTGTAAGATTGACCTCGAAAATGTCGTATGCAAGCTCTATGCACGTTCTTTCAATGCGATTTGGGCGCAGAATTTTCAGCTTTAAGTGCAGTAAATATTGTAAGATTATCATAGCAATAGCTATATAGTCGACAGAATATCGAGTAATTGCAACGCAAAAGTTAAAAAGTGCTATGGAAGCCATAAGTTTGCTTTTATACCACACTTTAGCTTTACTCAAGTCGAAAAATACTCTTTCATTCGCCTTATGTGTCATATTAAAGTAGTGCTGTTGCAATCACTCGACTTTTAGATCGTATGAGTGCAACCAAGTAATGCTTGCTGTGTCAGTTAAAATTATAAGTTAACTGATTTAGGGAAGTTTGTATTTTCAACATGCGCCATATATTTTTTTATCCATCTTTATAGGTTACGCGCTTGAGCTATTTGAAGTTTACCCGTGGGTATTTTCATGTGGGAAATTAAATTTGTCGTCTATATTGTCTACATTATTATTATAATTTTCATGGGCCGCAAGATTTCTGCATTATTAATGATTCAAAAATAATATTAATTTAATAGTTTAATCTCAAATGCTTTTACAGAGTATTTATTCAACTGTTAGTCGAGAAATAGTGATGCTGTTGCCATTTTACAACTAACCAGGGCGCCATGATTGTCAGTTTAGAGTTCCTCATACTAAAATATTAGATTTTTATTATAAGAATAAACGCAGAAATACAATAAAAAAAACTCAATAAAAATTACAAATTCTAACGTCGGTATCCAATTAACTAAGAATATCTGTTGTTAGCTTTAATTTTTATTGAATTTGGTTTTAGTCATAAGTCAGTGTTATTCAAGAAGTATTTATTATATTCTCAAACTCACTCAAACGTTCACGCCGAATATCCTCTAAGGGATTGGGAGATGTACCAATACTTCTGAACATCACGTGGCAACTAGTGTCCAGAGTAAGGTACCCACGTTTGGCTTGACAGAGTACTCACGTGATAATGGGCAAGCCTATCGCCGTTTTGTACGAATACACTGTCACATGAAAATTACAACTTAGCCATGTGGGTTTCCTTACGATATTTTCCCTCACCGAAGACAAATTGTTGTATACCCGACCCGGGATTAGAACACTAGTCGTATGCACGATAAGCGGTGTTCTGCCAACTGAGCTATCACAAATATATATTATATATTTGTGGGTAAAAATATTTTACACTGTGTTTGCTTCTACAAATAATAATAAACGATGTTTCGCATTACTTGAGGGAATTCATTATATTACCACACTTAACAGAAAATATAATTATGCATGGTGTCTTCAAAATAGTACAATCATCTTTTGGCATTTTAATTTTTTGGTTTATGTGGTTTTTTTTAATTCTTAATTGTTGACTAAATTTCTAAAGCATCATGGTAACAACATAAAATATAAAACATTTTATCTGTATTCGGATTCTAAATAAATTATAAATTTAGATCTGTCGCTGTCATTGTACTTTCGAAAGAAGTAACAGTAAATGTTTCACAAAATATTAGTAGAATCACGAATATTTTCTACGGAACCCTCCCTGATATATTTTGATCCCTCTTATCCGTTGCTGACGTATAGATAGTTATAGTCTTAAGTACATTTTATTAACTTTCCGTCAAAAACCTTCACTTCTTTTAGTTTTTTTACAGATTATAATAGATTTTTGATATATAAAACCAATTAATAAAGTATTCTCTATACTATTAAAACTCGAAGAAATGGCGTCCACAGTTCTGTAAAAGATTTTGTTCCACTATCATGCAACTTTTACGCTGTATTATGGCTTTCATACAATATTCATAGGATCTCTGGGGCTATAATAGATTTATTTAAAAGCGTTTTCCTAACTTATATTTTCAAATCGAGAGATAGCCTTTCAAACAACAATTACACGACAATATGTGCTATTATAGTAACCGAGATGCTATTTTGTTGAAAGAACCGCTTTTATTGCTGCATTAATGCTGTATTAATAATATATCGTAAAACGCTGTTATAAAAGCAAGTTTTACGACAAAAAAGCATTTAAATTGCTTTCATAAAGCTGTCATAAGACTTACAGTTGTATGAAGGCAATAAGAGTTATCCTTATACGGTTATCGAGTAAACGCGATATGGATTAGTCAAGTCAACGTTTACTCAACATGTTTAAAGAACTTATAAGTGTTGGATGCTAATATATCTTGAAAACTTCTTTTATACGGCTTTTTGACAAAATACGAGCTTTTATACGAGTGTCTTTAGATCTATAGTCATAAGAGAAAAATCTTATACGACTTTTTGCTAGTTGGGTATGTATGTACTACTTCTGACTACTGCTATTTTTCAATAAAGACCGGATCTCTACCGTTATTTAAAAAGGTTTAAAATTCTCAACTCAAACGTTCACGGCGGATATCCCCGAAGGGGTTGGTAGCGGTACTAATACTTCTGAACATCACGGTCACATTGTCACCTGGTGTTCCGAGTACCCACGTTTTGCTTTGACAGTGTACTCTCGTGATAGGGGGCAGGCCTATCGCCCCTTTGTACGAATACACTGTCACATGACTAAGTATAACCAAGCCGTGTGGGTTTCCTCACGATGTTTTCCCTCACCGTTAACAACCATGATAAATTAACTACACATATGTCTTTAGAAAAGACAAATTGGTGTAGATTAGAACACTAGTCGTCTGCACGATAAGCGCTGTTTACCCACTGAACTATCACGTCGTTTATACTATATTTTATATAATAATTTTTCAAATAAGTAAAAAACATAGTTTTCACAGAATACACCAATAGAAAAAGAAGTGCAATAAAATAAAACACATTGTTCGGTCAGAGTAAAAGGAAAACTTCGCGTCGAAGGTGACATGTATGTAGTCACGAACTGCAATAGTAGGCTTCTCTTCGGAGACAAACCAAGAGAGATCAAATAGTGAAACATATGGTATTGAATGTTGAAAGTTTACTTTGCATAGTATACTATACTAGTTCTGAGTGTGCCGAAGTTTGATATTTCTCTAGAAGATATATCTACCTATATTTAATGTTGATTTACTAATACCCTCAAGAAAAGATATCTATAGCGTTAAATAGGAACTCTTTTACTTTTAAAGTAAACAAACGTAAACATGGTGTAAGAAAAGTATAAGGTGAGCAAATGATAAATACTCATTAATTACTGCATATGTACAGGTTAGTAGTACAAATGTTAAAAAATTATTTAGCATAAATAACATGTTCTCAATAATTAGACAGACACATAATTATCACTCCCTTTGACATTATTCAGGTAAAGCCCCGTTTATTGACAAAAAATGTTAAGATGTTCCTTTAACAGACAAAAGCTGGAAATTTATTGCCGACATTAATTTCTTCACTGGGTGTAGACAGAATGTAATTATTCTGCTGGAAACGTTCCGAAATACACAGCGTAATACCTAAATTAAAATTTGTATCACTTTGGTTGAAAATTTAATTTTCACAGTGGTATTATGCGGAATAATTTTGGCTTTGCCACGTATTATTTCTTGCTGATCTGTTGAAGCGTCGACGCCGCGCCGCAAGAATTCTAACTTTGAAACTTATCAGTAAATACCATACGCCTCAATAATCTCAGCTTTATTTATTCCCACAATCAAATTCAAATTTATAATTTCAATTTGATTATGAAAATAAAATGAGACAATTAACAATTTCTGCAAAGAAATTTACCTTGTTAGTTTAAATTATCTAACTTAAAAACCTTTCTGTTACTGTACTGTTAACTCAGTTTTCTACCAATAGAATATTCCCTTAAAAATAGGAAAAAATTAAAAATCTTTAGAAAAATTTGTTGTCTAGCAGTTATTTATAATATCAGTACTTACTCCAATGCACAACCATGTTTTTTCTAGATATCTAGAAGTCATGAAGTATTTTGTGGGAAATAAAAAAATGCCTAAGTAACATTTAGATAAAAAGATTACAAATACTGACAGATGTAAGAGCATTAGAGGTTGCCCGGGATCGTCAAAGTCAAAAGTGACAATCATTATTCCTTATACTATACCAATACATATTATAGGCGAGAATACATGTCAAATACATGGAGGAGAAATTTATTGCTAAGTTGATATATTGCAAATAGTTTCTTCTAAAGAAAATGTTGTACCAATAAAGACATTTATTGCAGATTGAATTCAAGGAACGTATGATGTATGCCATGAGATAAGTTCACGTCGGAGACTGCAACGTGATTCAAAAGAAAGCTTTTGTAGACTGGTGTCATGCTATGACTTATTACTTCTTTTTCTATCTTGAACTTGTATACTTGTTGCAACTATTAATGTGATAAGTCCATATGTCCAAAAATACTTTCTACCAATATTGTAAAAAATTGTCTTAGAAGAACAAAACGGGAATTAATGTTGATTTAAACAACGTAAGACGACAGTTATTATACGCTAATTAGTACATGAAGGGGTTATTCTCAGATTATTGAATTGGTTTTCCCCTTAAATGACCCACAAACGTCGACTTGTCTCTACTTATCCTGTCATACTCTGTCATTGAGTAACTATTCATTAATTTGCGGCCGTTAGCTTTGACTACGCCGCGACGCAATCTTTTCTAAGTAAAAATTAGTATTAAAAATAGCCTTTAATATCCTGCATACTATGTTGATTGCTATCAATTAATCATTTGTTACAGATTAATTTGCCTTATTATAACATAAAAGGGGTTGGCAGAGGTACTCATACTTCTGAACATCACGTGACTTTGTCACCTGGCCTTACCCACGTTTTGGCCTTATTATATGTTTTTAAAGTATCTCAAAGATGTACCAACACAAATTTTAAATTTTTATGTTATTTATTTCTATAGATTTGAATAGACTTTTACGTATTTTAAAAATTAAGGTAAACCTTATTAAAATTTCATTTTGAAAAAGTCTGATTTCACGAAGATAAATTGCGCCGAAAAGTTAGTTGAGAATGGACAAACAAAATAAGCCCCATGTCAATTCAATTGACATTCTTAAAACTGGCTAATATTTTTAATGGATTTGTAAAACACGTTAAACATATGAAATGAATGTTGGAAAAAATGACCCGACATGTTTAATTCTTTCATTTAGCAGTAGAAATAAAACGCGCAATAATCCTCTTAAAAATGGAGATTAATTGACAACGGTTGCCCATCAAGTATCGAATACGCATATATTTGAATCGAACTGAAATATTAATGATATATCGGCCTGGGGGAGGAATTACATATGAATTCACCCCGATTCCCCTCGCTATATAGAGCCTAAAGCGTAAAATTTCACGTGTAAATCTCTCACTGTATACGACAGTTCATTAAAAAAATGTAAACCACGTGTCTGCTTTTTTACGAGCTCAGATTACTGAACGAAGATTTGTTGGTTACGGTTGTTCTAAAAATCAATTTGTAAAGGTTTTGGAATCAAATTTACATTAAAAACCCTTTTATTGATTCCGTTATTTTAAACCATGCTTATTTTTTGAATATATCTTTTCTATTTTGTTACGTGTTCTCACCGTGTTGTGTGAAATGATTGGTAGAGATGTTTGTATCTTAAATTTTGATCCAAAAAATAAAATGTTCTAGCTTTATCCGCCTAGATTTAGTCTATAGTAGACTTTCAATTTCATCAATACAAAATTAGAATCAATACTAAATCTGAAACAAAGAGAGCAGATTTCTAATAGCATTGGTCAGTTACAACATTGTGCAATCGCGAACATAAACCGACTAAAGCAAAGTTAATATCACATTGATTAATTCGGTTATCATAATACCCTTTGAATAGTGCTGGAATCCCATTAGGATTCCAATAACCGTTGCTCCGAGAGATTACTCAGAAATGGAATTATTCCTTCTGATTTGAATAAGGAAAGTTATCAAACTTGTGAAGATTGGAAAAAGTGACGGTCGCTGTTTGCTTTTCGCTTTGCTATTGGAATTCCACGAATAATATATATGATAGTAAACAACCCTGGTTTTGCTCGGGAATATATTTTTCTACTAATGACTACTACCGTAATAGTAGACGGGACCGACGGCTGGACGTGCCCTCCGAAGCACGGAATCATCTTAATTTTCGGATAATCAGGTGATTCAAGCCTGCAATACTTTCCAGACTGGGTTAAATATTACAAATTAAATTTGTCATGTTACCGCCCCCGGGAATCGAACCTGAGACCTACGTACTTAAGACCAATTGCTTAACAGCGAGACCATGAAAGCAGCCAATAATTATATAAAAAAACTATTTTTGCCTGCAACTTCGCCGGCATGGAATAGTTATTTTGAGATAATTCAACAATTACAATAACATAAACAATTTGACACATTTATGAAATAGATGGAATGGAAATTATAGAAGAGTCATATACACTTAAATCTACTGTAATTTCTATTCCCGTAAGAATTTCTTGTCCTCCTTTTCCTTTTGTGAGGAATCTGTGTGTTGAGGAATCTTTACACCAAATTTCAACCCGCGACAATCGAAATTGCGGAAATTTCTGGAACTTCTTTACTTAGTGGTAATTTTAAGCACTAAAACTATCTACCTACTAAATTTCAGCTCTCTAGGTCCAGTCGTTTAGGCTGTGCGCTGTCTGTCAGTGAGTCAGTAACGGAACGATTTTATATATAAAGATAATAAAAGAAGGATTTATTATTATTTGCTATTCTTATAATGATAGAAATTTATTTTTACCGAAAACCATCTACTGAAAAGCAACTAAATTATAATTCACTAAAATTAATACTTTAAAAGCAAAAAATCTTAATTCAATTATTTACTGCAAATAAGTGTGCACGCATATGTTAAGCAAAATAGTATAGCATGCAAAACTTAGAGTGTTATGCAGAAGCAAAATCTTTAATGCAGAGCAGTTTCTTGAATAGGCGATGAATATGAATGAAATTAATGAGGTATGCTATACCTTAACAATGTGCATATTTTTGCATGAGTATAGGAAAAAAAACTGCTTTATCTTGAGTTTAAAATCGAAAGTCGAATAGACTCTATTCATAATTTATCATAATAGTATTAACATTGGAATTATTTTGTAAAATATCAACAATTTTGCAGTTTTAAAAGTTCATTAATTTACAAACAAACTTTTAAGATTTTTAATATTATCTAAAGTTAAAAATAACTAAATCATTTTATATTTAATGCCTTTAAGGTATAAAGTCTATAATTTTATTATATTCGATAGTAAACAATACCCCATACACTATAATACATTTGTGAATATTTTATTGCTTTTAAAATTTTTACAAAAGAGAACTAAGACACAATGTACACAAAGTACGTATTTGTACACACCGAAAAAAAGATAATAGTTTGACGAATAATTTTAGTTTTGAAGCAAATCAATTTAATTTATTAGACATCTACCGAATATGTTTTTAATCCAGCGAATCTTTCCATTCATGGGTTGTCTAGAAGAGATCGCTCTTAGTGATAAGACCGCCAGTTGTACTTTGGCTTTTGTACCGATCTTTTTTTTGTAATTGTTGTTTTTTTTGTGATGTGCAATAAAGAGTTTTTATTATTATTATTAAAAACATTCGACAAACTAAAAGTAATAAGCATAAAGTTTACAGTAAATTAGTTATCATAATGGCATATTGTTGAATTTTAATTGTATAAATTACAAAAATCTCATTCTCACGAATTCCATATTTGCTCGTTCCGCTTAAATCACAAAATGTATCGTGAAATTTAGCTTTTTAAACTAAATACTCTTACTCAGCTTCACACGGTTTTAATATTTGAGTTAACCAGAGCAAATAAAATATTGCTCTGCTACGGACCCGGTATAATGAAACTCGTAAAACTTTACATAGAACCAGCTGACTTAGTCCACCGTCAACTGACAGGTAAATGAAGAGTTACTATGTGCTATTATTTATTTAAATTTCCATTAGAACTACTCGGTTGAAAAGAAAATTTTATTATTTTGCATAAAATAGATTAATTAAACAATGTAAGTTTTAAGTCCAATGAGTTTTTTTTAATTGGATCTAAGAATATTAACTAGCTGGTTCTGATCATGCTATTTCTTTTCATATGAAAAATTTCTGATTACATTAATCATGTTGTCGTCTTTTATTTCTTTGTTCTTTAGTTTGAATAGTTCACTAAAAGTATTTCTTATTTCCGAGAAAACGTTTAGATGTAATCAATGCTGCATTGCAGCTTTCTATGCTCTATTATTTTAGCCGTTTAGCAGTCAGCAAACATAAATAAACGGGATAGACATACATACATATACTCACGGCTATATTTCCCTAGAAGGGGTAGCCAGAGCTAAGGAATTATAAATTCCTCAGCCACTTTTCGAAGTTGAGTGGGGAAAAGATGGTAAAAATAAAGGTTTTTGGTGATGGTTCTCCAACCGCATCGCCCAAAAATCCAATAAAAAGCCCCAATACCCTTAGTCGCCTCTTACGACACCCGTGGGTAGAAAGGGGTAGCGACATTCTAAGCCGGCACTACACGGCAACGGGATAGACTAGATAATAAACGGGTGTTATTAATATAACATTTACAAAAAACTCTCAAACAAGCAATAATGCATGAGCTTAAACAAACTAAATATTTTGTACTCTATTATTGTTCCTGACTCGTTTCAACATCTCTTATTTTACATTATGAACAGGCAAATTATAAATTTTCTCTATTTGACTAACGCTTTGTTCTAATAGTTATTTGAGCATAAAATAATCATTAAATAACCTATTAACATATAAATTGCTTTTTCGTGACATTTATTAAATTCCTTTGTTCACTGTTATAGATAACTTAAACAAACATATTTTATCACCTCTTATTTAGAAGGAGATTGAGAGTTTTTTTTATAACATACATATGGCCATATACTCATGGTCATAAATACCAAAAAGGGGTAACCAGAGTTTTGAACTAGAAATTCATTATCCAAATTTGGAAGTTGATAGGGAACAAGACGGTAGAAATAAAGAATCGTTGGTAATGGGTCCGTCCATCGCCCAAAAATAACTTAAAATGGCCCCATACCTCGCCTCTTATTCCGCCTCGACATTCTAAGCCGGCACTACACGGCGAACTTATTAGAAATTATTTCATAATTATGAAAATCAGTGAATATCTTGTACTACTACTAATTTGATAACAATTGTCGTATAAATGTAAATAAAAACTTTGTTTAAAAATAATAATACTTTAATATGTTATACATACATACGCCACTCACGCTATTAGTTTTGATTAGGTTAGGTGGAAACTATCGATCGCCATTTCTTACGATCCTGATATGATGATCCTACAACAAAACTCTCTCAAGCTCTATCTACATTTATAATCTTATTTATATATAATATATTTATTGTTATTTTTTGCGCTTCCATCCCCTGTTTTTTGAAAACATTTATTATTCAATCTAAATGTATCATACTTGGTACTTTGGTACTCGTACTGATTGTAATATAATAGTCTGTGGTTGAATTGAAAATAGATTTTTACTATTTGTCTATAGCAAACTGTAGTAAAATAGTTTTATTGAAATTGTAGTCTATCTTTATTCAATTACCCCAAGAGCTGACAGGCATTTTTGAGTACATCCTTGAGGCACATTGAAAATATTATTGTTGATTAGTTGCGAATGTGTGGATGATGAAATGGCCGACCTGGCTGAAAGGTTGCGGGGCGTTAATGAGCTATGAATTTTTAATTCGCAATTTTTCTCATGCAGAAAATGTTCTTGAGGCACTTTGAATCTTACAGCATTTTAAAGTCTGATGTTTAATTAAACGATATATCATAATGGCAGGCGATTTGGTTGGGATTTAAATGGTGACAGGCGATTTAAAGTTATATTTTTTTTTGCGCAAAAAATGTACTTGAGGCAAGCTGGGATCTATACACAATAATTGTTGTGTTGATAAGATGCCATATATCAAATGACAGGCCGTTCTGGCGGTTATTTAATCTTGCCAGGTGATAATAATAGTTGCCTGTGAGTGCGAGTGAGCGGCATAGCGGCACATCATGTCTGTAAAATTGATGCAGATACAACAACAAATGTACTCATAAAATCATGCGATACAGACGTATTATTGATAATGCTTGGAAACATGGATCATCTTGATAGCGACCAACTGAGTATTTTTATGGAATACAGCACTGGAAATAGAAGAAGATTCATTGATATATCACAATTATATGCCAAATTCGGAAATTCAGTATGCGCAAGTTTGCCTGGCTTTCATGCAGTCACTGAGTGTGACTACAATCCTTCATTTTTTAATAAAGGCAAGCGGAGGCCTTTTCAACTATTAATGAAAAATAAACTGTATCAAAAAGCGTTTATTGATCTAGGATGTGCGCATACGACAGATTTACGCAATGAGGTTTTTAACATGCTTGAGAAGTTCGTGTGTGAAATTTACGGTGTCAATAATATCGCAGATATAAACATAGCACGGTTTGAAAAATTTTGCAAGACATTTAAAGCTAAGAGCACGGAAGAGCCTTTCAAAAAAACTGTCAAAAACTATGATCCGTCTACGTTACCACCATGTAAAGCAGAGTTGCACCAACAGCTTTTAAGACTTCAATATGTTACAAGTATCTGGAGAAATGCACATTTACGTTTTCCAAGTAACCTAGTACCCACTGAACATGGATGGCAGCTGAAGGAGGATAAACTGGATTTTTATTGGTTTGATGAGGATTGCATGCCGCAATTAGTTATCGATGCAATTGATCCTGGGACATTTGAACACTCTGATGAAAATGCTACAGGTATGTAATTATAATTTGTTAAATACTCGCACTATTAATTGTATTTCACATTTGTTAAAAATTTTTATTTATTTTCAGACAATGAAGAAGAGTTCATAGAACTCAACTCTATGGACGAGTTCACAAGCGACGAGGAGATTCCATCAGATATCGATGAATAAAAAAAATTACATAAAAAGTATATCAATTTTTTTTTGTAAAAATTTTTTTTTTTATAATAAATAATAATAAAATGATATCACCTGGCAAGATTAAATAACCGCCAGAACGGCCTGTCATTTGATATATGGCATCTTATCAACCCAACAATTATTGTGTATAGATCCCAGCTTGCCTCAAGTACATTTTTTGCGCAAAAAAAAATATAACTTTAAATCGCCTGTCACCATTTAAATCCCAACCAAATCGCCTGGCATTATGATATATCGTTTAATTAAACATCAGACTTTAAAATGCTGTAAAATTCAAAGTGCCTCAAGAACATTTTCTGCATGAGAAAAATTGCGAATTAAAAAATTCATAGCTCATTAACGCCCCGCAACCTCCCAGCCAGGTCGGCCATTTCATCATCCACACATTCGCAACTAATCAACAATAATATTTTCAATGTGCCTCAAGAATGTACTCAAAAATGCCTGTCAGCTCTCCGGCTAAATAGACAACCTCTAGTAGTAAGTGAAATTATGTCTTCTATCTTATGAGTAGCAATGAGATGAAGTCTTATTTAGGTATGGATAATCACCTGCTTATATGCAATCCCCTAAGATGATTAGAAGCATAAGTATTATTTAAACGGTACATAAAGTCATTATGTGGAGTTTCAAAATAAGGAAATAACGTGAGGATTCAATGACTTATAAGTTCTAAGCCAAATGACAAAAATGTTATACATATTTCTTTTTATTACTGGATACATATTCAAACAAGGTTCAATAAAGTCTAAATATGAACATACTAGTATTTAATTGTGATTGCACTAACACTGTTTTGGCGGGAGAAAAATAACTACAAAACAATAACTTGATTTTTTTATGTAAAAAATATATTAGGCAAATGAGGTTCATTATGTTTGGTCTAATGTGAATGGTTTGTTGTTCATCAGCATACTATGGCAAAAAGTGTGTCCAAAATATGTATATTAGGTTACATACATATGTGATTCACTTTGTTTTAAAGAATTTTAAAAGTTTAACATTTAGCAGCATAAATAGAAATTGAATCTTTTTTGCATAAATTATTCTGAAAATTTACTTTGAATTGTCTTTTCGAAAGGGTGAAGAGTGATGGTTTAAAAAGTGATAGCTTAACCTTAATAAAATTTACAATAACGCTAGAAAATATAGCTAAAATATACGTAACATTGGACTATGAGTAGTTTGTTTAGTTTTATTATAATATGAATTTATTTTACTAGCATAATAAAAAGACGGGAGTTTACGAGGCTTTTGGTAATACTCTCGTGATGTCCATCTCTTAATATATTCTCTTCTACATTTCTGGCTTCATTGCAGCATTAAATGTTAAAATCGTGATGAACTGTTAATCAAGAAACATAGCGGTTTTGTTAGTATAATAAGTTTTAGGGTAAACAACAAAAAGATCATAGAGTTTTAATGTATTAGAAAAATAAAGTTATTTATTAAAAGGCAGGTGTCAAAAATATGAAGAACTAGTGGATCGTCCCAGCTTCGCACGGGTAGCGTTGTTTTTTAAATATCTGAGGTTTCTTTCGTGGGTGTCGTAAGAGGCGACTAAGGGTATTGGGGCTTTTTATTGGATTTTTGGGCGATGCGGTTGGAGACCATATTTTAGGCCATATTTTCCCCACTCAACTTCCAAAGGTGGCTGAGGAATTTATAATTCCTTAGCTCTGGTTACCCCTTCTAGGGAAATATAGCCGTGAGTATATTTATGTATGTATGTATGAGGTTTCTTTCTTTAGTCACTGCTCAAGCATTGTGAAATTCAGCGCAATGTTTTCCATTTATTAAATTTATAGCACTCCCTAAACAGTGTAGTTTGGTGATTTTTAATGCGCTTTAATGAACGGTTCAGTATTTCCGTTTAATAGCAAATTTTGGAATAAAACGCTATGAAGTATTTATAACAATCTAAGAAATAAATCATTACGTGTTGTAGGATGCAACTACTGGCGCCATCTAGTATGTTATATGTAAATTAGTAACGATTCGGTTTTGGTCACGGGCGCGATGGCTTATTTTATGTATAATTTCGGTGTTTCTCTACCGATTTCTATGATTCTTTTTTTATTGAATAGGTAATAATGTTACCTTTTTTAAATTTGGGATGAATGAGACGTTTATTAACGTAAGAGTAAACAAATGTAATCAGAGTGATCCGAACTGCTAAGCTATCAGGAATTACACGTGTTATTGTGAGTCAACCGTAAAAGATAGACATGTACTGCTTAGGATTTTTTTATAGATAATTTTATGAAGAATGTTTCCGACACATGATTTCTATGTAAGTTTAACCATTGAGGCTGCCCACGCGACGGAAGCTTAAAAAATGGAGTAACTTCTCCCGTTTTCCCAAAATTTCCCAAAATTCCCCTTTACTACTCTGCTGGAAAGTATACAAAAACCTGCGCAGGTGTATGAAGAATAATTGTACCAAGTTTCGTAGAAATCCGTCGAGTAGTTTTTGTTTCCATAAGGAACATACAAACCGACAGACAAACAGACAGACAAAAATTTTACTGATTGCATTTTTGGCATCAGTATCGATCCCTAATCACCACCTGATGGTTATTTTGAAAATACCTACATTTCATGTAAAGAATTGACCTCTCTACAGATTTATTATAAGTATAGATAAAAGAGCATGTATGAAAAGATTGATGGATGTGAACAAAGCTAGAGAGGTTTGAGAGGATCTTACAAAGTGGCGATCGATAGTATCTGCTTACCCAAATGGGAACTAACGGCGTAATTATATGAGTATGTGAGTGTATATATCTTATTGATTTGTGTGAAGCGTTCTATCATTTTTACTTTAAGAAGCGTGTAATTCATTATTCAAACTAAATTATTTGAATGCAACACATTCGTCAGCGGTATCATTTCATACAACGATTACAAACTGATTATCCGGTGTTAAACAATGATATGTATTATTTACACTGTACACTTCCCTTGCTATTAATTTCAGATTTCAATGCTTTTGAGATTGGTATAAAATTAATACAGCCAAAGTGAAATAATGCTTATTGAACAATTAAGCCTCATAAAAACAACATATAAAGTATACATTGCAGAAAATATCTCAAAAAACACCTCTAATTATGTTATTTAAGTAAAAAATTGCAACGATATAAAAAGAACTTACATATTTTAAAAAGGCATTTTTTTGTCATCTCTCAGATTTCTGTTTACACAATTTTCACTCTCGAGTGGTACGGGCTATACAAACGTGTAATCCTAAAAGGGTAATATTTTAACAGCAAATAGCGGTGCTCACGAGGCTAAGTGCACTCGGGCGTTCACAGAGTCCATTAACGCCGTATAGTGTATTTTTGACCATAATCGTCACTGTAGGGTAGACTAGATGCAAAACTTCTAAAAGTTGGAAAGAACTTAGGTAATTAACTGTATTTTATGATAGCAAATTAATTTTATGTTTCGCATGCAAAATAAAATTAAAAACATTCTGTTTAACTGATTTTATATTTAGGAAGGATTGATCCACTCAATAATTTCATATACAAAGATAAAAGTGATGCTGATTTTGTTTAAGGAATCCTCTTTTAATTCTTTGATGAACTAAAAGAGTTACAAATAAGTAAAAATTTAAGTGAAAACCGCGTTCTAAATAATATGTGTACGCAGATCCACATTTTGAATTTCTTACCAATTTCAATTAAATGTTAATAGCAGGAGACAAGATATTTGTCATAATATCTTTATAAATTTAATTTACATACCGTTATTTTTACTACTATATGTTATTAAGGCATTGAATAGATATTTAACCATACAAAGCGATTAATAAATATCTCATTTTTTAAATAGTATATATCTTTTCTTTCTACACACTAATTAGTTTAATACACTACATTAGTTCACATCAAGCATTCACAAAACAAAAGCAACATTTAGATCTCTCGTAACTCCTAGCAATTAAAAAGACAAAACAGTTTCAACATCCAAAACAAATCTTGAAATTAACAAACTAGTCATAATCCTATACAAATAACGTAAAGGCGTTGTGAACATAACACTTAGAATACAAGCGACCGTTGTAACTAGCTCTTAGTATGCAACACTAAATAATGTGTAGTGGATTACAACACGTAGTGTAGTGTGCTACCGGCCTTGCGAGGACATACAACTGGATTTAGGGCTAAGTTACAAGCGTTTTGGAAATGTTCTATTAATGTTTTTTGTTGTTTGGTGTAAGTTTTGATGATACGAATAATTTAGTAATCATATTAACTTTAGACTAACCTATAACCAACTATTCTATCAATATCAATATTCTATATCAATATAATATCTAATTTTATTATATATATCTAATTATATTATATTATATTATCTATACTTATAATAAATCTGTAGAGAGGTCAATTCTGTACATGAAATATATTTTCAAAATAACTATCAGGTGGTGATTAGGGATGCCAAAAATGCAATCAGTAAAATTTTTGTCTGTCTGTCTGTCTGTCTGTCTGTCTGTCTGTCTGTCTGTCTGTCGGTTTGTATGTTCCTTATGGAAACAAAAACTACTCGACGGATTTTAACGAATCTTGGTACAATTATTCTTCATACTCCTGCGCAGGTTTTTGTATACTTTTCAGCAAAGAAGTAAAGGGGAATTTTGGGAAATTTGGGGAAAACGGGAGAAGTTACTCCATTTTTTAAGCTTTCGTCGCGTGTGCAGCCTTAATGGTTAAACTTACATAGAAATCATGTGTGGCGGAAATCTTCTTCATAAAATTATCTAAAAAAAAGTCCTTTACAGTTTATGTCTATCTTTTACGGTTGACTCACAATAACACGTGTAATTCCTGATAGCTTAGCAGTTCGGAACATCCTGATTATATTTGTTTACTCTTACGTTTGTAAACCTCTCACTCATCCCTTATTTAAAAAAGGTAACATTATGACCTATTCAATAAAAAAAGAATCATAGAAATCGGTAGACAAACACCGAAATTATACATAAAATAAGCCATCGCGCCCGTGATCGAAACCAAATCTTTACTAATTTACATATAACATACTAGATGGCGCCAGTAGTTGAATCCTACATAACGTAATGATTTATTTTTTTGATTGTTATAAATACTTCATGGCGTTTTATTCCAAAATTTGCTATTAAACGGAAATACTGAACCGTTCATTAAAGCGCATTCAAAATCACCAAACTAAACTGTTAAGGGAGTGCTATAAATTTAATAAATTGAAAACATTACGCTGAATTCCACAATGCTTGAGCAGTGACTGAAGAAAGAAACCTCAGATATTTAAAAAAACAACGCTACCCGTGCGAAGCTGGGACGATCCACTAGTATTATATATAATTATAATCTAATATCAATATTCTACTATTCAAATATTGAAGAAGAGTAGGTAAATGTACTATTTAAAAGACCATACATATATTGCAGATTGATAGCTGCAAAACAGGTATAACTTAGTATAACATCAATGTCCCGATGTGCAGAACAGTATATGTCCCTGTGTAAGTATATTAAGTTCTTTTACCTTAGAATGTATTTTCACATGTATTAACACTAAATAATGTGTAGTGTAGTGTGCTACCGGCCTTGCGAGGACATACAACTGGATTGAGGGCTAAGTGACAAGCGATTTTGGAACTATTCTATGAATGTTTTTTTGTGGTTCGGTGTAAGTTTTGATGATACGATTAATTTAGTAATCGTATTAAGTTGAGACTAACCTATAACCAAATATTGAAGAAGAGTAGGTAAATTGATTATTTAAAAGTTCATACATGTATTTCAGATTGATAGCTACAAAACAGGTATAACTTAGTACAGCAGCAATGTATCAATGTATGTGCAGAAATTATATTAACTTCTTACTCTTATTAATAAAATATTTCTTTCTTTTTTCTTTATCTTGTGTAGTGGATAACAACACGTAGTCTAGTATGCTACCGGCCTTGCGAGGACATACAACTGGATTTAGGGTTAAGTTACAAGCGATTTTGGAAATGTTCTATTTTTAATAGTTCGGTGTAAGCTTTTTGACGATGTCTAATAATTTAGTAAACAAAATATGTTGAGACTTGAGACCAACTCCAAACCAAATATTGAAACTGTAACTGGGAGGAGAAGATAAATTGATGTTTTAAAAGTGCATTAATTATTTAAACTTTATTAAACTAAAAACTTTTATTACATTGATTTTTATATATAGGTAGTTTATGGATTACTTAATTTTGCTTTTACCTATTAAAGTTCTAGGATGATATAATATTTCGGTATTTTCTGACTTACTCAGTGATTGACCGACAATGTGGACTATTACGATTGGTTGTTGAAAGCTACCATTCCGAATTGGCCTAGACCTCGTTTTTAAACATATCCTTTTTATATATTAAATTGATTGATTGATTGATTAAATTGATTGACATCAAACTAAACCACTATGCTTAGCTAAAATATTGTAATTTTCAAAATAATTAATACATAAAAAGTGTCGTACTTAGATCAAACTGAGAAAGTATAGAGAGGTTCTTAGCCTTAGCTGAAATAAAAAAAAACATCGTGTGATTTGACCATATGTTTTTTATTTTTATTTTAGCTTAGGCTAAGAAACTCACCATACTTTCTCAGTTTCATCTAGGCAGTGACACTTTTTAATTATAATTTACTTTAAAAATTACAATATTTTAGATAAGCATTCTATAGGCAAAGTTGTTTGGTTTGATGTCTTTTATCAATTTAAAATATAAAAAGGGTATGTTTTAAAAACGAAGTCGAGGCCAATTGAGAGACAAAAAAGAGACAGTTATAGGTGGTATATTATTGGAATGAGAAGTAATTATCAGAATATGATATCTATACAAAGTTATGTAAAACGTTTTCTTACATTTTTGCCGGATGCCACACAGCATTTGTTGAAAACAAAGGTAGCCTTAGTTCATCCTTTCTGCATCAGCTATCTCTTAGTTGAAAAATCATTAAAATTAACAAAGATCTGGAACCAAAGTATTATAGGAATTGAGAATAAATATATAACTTTAAACTAAAAGTCGTCAACTGATCATTGTACCATACCCCATTGCACAATACTCAGTAGCGACCACGTCACGTTTCAGTATATACGTGAGACAAGATCACGTAAAACTATAGAAACATTACATCTGGTGATATCTCAACATTAATTAGTCTAAGTAATTAAAATATTGTGTATCTGGTGGAATCTCTAGAACTTTAGTTTGTTCAGTGTTAAAGAACTTGTCCGTAGCTTCGGTACAAAACTTGAATTGAATCTACATCTCTGAGTACTTTGGAAAGTTAAGAAGAAATTGATTGATAAGGATCTAAATCATTAAGGCACAGCCGCAATTAGAATGAGATAAACACAATGCATAGTTCCAATTTATGCCTTGTTACATTTTTTGGTTTGGCTTTATTTCTAAATTTTCGATGAAAGACATTTACAAATTATATCGCAGCAGTTCGATTGATCCTTCAAAAAAAATGCGCGTAGATGGAGTATTAGGAGGTTTATCTTTAGCTGGTATTGTCAAGAAATTCACTCAAAAAAATGTATGTTTATCATAGGGAAGGTATAAATTAAACACATAACAAGTTCACTGTGTAGTGTCAGCTTAGAATAGAACTACCCCTTATCCCCGGGCGAGCATTTCGCCGCATATAATATTCTTATACGCATATAATATTCAAAGCAATGATTCCAACCCAAAAACGTCTGTCTCTATGTCATTTTCCCAATTGAAATAATCAAAAAATGGTTGCCAACTTTGATGATTATATTTTGAATTATGAACAAAAAGATGACAATGATTAGTTCATAAATTTTTGAGAGAGGGACTATATTAATAAATGTCATTAATAGTAAGGAAGTTAAGACGAAACATTCCCTAATGAATAAAACTAAATAAATAGCAGTCAAATTACTGACTGTTTTGATCGTGTCAAGCTTCGATCATATATACAAACAGAACACGAAAAACGGCCCGGCCAAACAGTGCTTTTTTACATACACAAAAAGTAATAATATTGGAATTGACGACGTCATCATAAATTAATTACGAACACACATACAACTTGATAACGTAGTTACATTTAATTGCTGTGTAGTGTCGGCTTAGAATAGCACTACCCCAATTCTTCCGGCAGGTGTACGTAAGAGGCGACTAACGGTATTGGGGCTTGAAAGGGATTTTTGGGCGATGCGGTTGGAGACCCATCACCAAAAACCCTTATTTTAACATCTTTTCCCCACTTAACTTTCCAAAAGTGGCTGAGGAATTTCTGATTCCTTAGCTCTGGCTACCCCATCTAGGGATTTATAGCCGTGAGTATATGTATGTATGTATTAAATTAAAAATATTCAAATAAGTATTTTTTTGCTTTTGAACAAAAATATTTAAATGTACAAAGTCAACTCATACCGAATGGACTTGTTTATTCTGAGAAATGGTTGAAAAGCAAACGAAATTTCCTCCACAACTAATCTCCGATAAAAACGGAGACTAATGAAAGGACGAAAGATGAAAAAGGAACAAAACTAGGAAAATCTTCATTTATAGTCCATAAATATTCTAGTTTCGTGGAACAGTACAGCGGAGAAAAGCGAAAAATTGCGGTTAGAATCCGGAGCTAACCGGTTCTATGCAGATATTAAGGGGCGCCATCTTGTGTCGTCCAGACAAAACACATAAATCAAGTACGGTTTTAATAAAAAGACAGAATGACGAGCAGACAAAAGATTTTCACACGTTTGCAGTTGCTGGTTCAGATTTTCTGTATACATTTTTTAAAATTGTATGATATATGATCTGAATTTTCACCATGAAATAGAAACATCATTTGCTTTCACAAAATGCTTTGGAAATTAGTAAATCCACGTTTTGGTAAACCATATTAGCAAACCATGTTGCAGCTTACATTAACACTACCCTATTCTTTGTGTGGGGTTCGTAGTTGATAGCTAAGAAAACTGGAGCGTTAATTTAATTCAGGGGTTATATGCTTGGTAAGAACTCATCAATCATCAGCAGCTTATTTTACCAACGTTTCCCCGTTTACTATCAAAATTAACTGAGGTATTATTGTAGATTCTTCTCCAATACTGTAGGTTAGTAAATAGTTAGATATTTTTTTAAATAATGCATTATAACCTAGTTCGTATGTAGTGTTTTTATTGTCAAACGACAAATTGGGAAATAGATAGATGATAAATAGTTTGCATGAGCTTGCCATTTTAACTACGCTAGTGTGTGAACGAACTAATGTATGAACATGATGGCAATATATGTGTAGCCAGAACACCAAGTGTCTCTTTGAAGTATACAGTAAAATTTTCAAGTTTACACTCAGACTATTCGACAAAATATGCAAATGATTTGAGAAAAGAATAACTGGCTCAGACCCGATTTAAGATTCAATCCCTCTGCATCTGCAATCGTATCTTCACTTTCAATACTCATCTTTTTTATATTATTTTATAATTTAATAAATAAACCAACAGCCTCAGAATGTTAAGTGAAATAATATTATCATAATTTTTATACTTCCGGCTCTTAAGCTTATAACAGGTTT
The DNA here is from genome assembly GCA_963576735.1 of Bedellia somnulentella. Lineage (NCBI taxonomy): Eukaryota > Metazoa > Arthropoda > Insecta > Lepidoptera > Bedelliidae > Bedellia > Bedellia somnulentella. The sequence continues at coordinate 5,409,335 of OY755171.1, forward strand.
GTATATATTACATTCTTAACTTTATATCATGTATTTTACAAATTACTCTTAATAATTCATTTAAATAAAAACCATAAAAAACATAAATTATTCTACAAAAATATTTACAATAAGATTATCTTCTAAACTAATTATATTAAATAAAAAAATGGTTAATCAGTTTCATAATAACTAAAAACAAACTGATAAAATTCAGTCATCATAAATTAAACTATATATCAAAACAGAACTATACTATAATTCCTAAATAACAATAATAATGATAAGGTAATTGAGAAAAAGTCGCCAATATTGTACTACGATTATTTTCAAAATCAATCACTTTCATTTCAACGTGGCTCTATTAGAAATTCGACACAAACTAAAACTCTGTCGAAAAGAAGCACTACACATGCGATAAGCATCAGTCATTAACACTCCAGCCTTAGCCATTTTCCCTACTCCTTTGAGGATATTGCCATCAAGAATTTTGATGAAAGACTCGTAGTTTTGGGTAAGGGTTACTTCCTATTTTGCAACTTTCACCAAACTTCATTCACATTCAAAGTAGCGTGAAATTTTTGACAAGTTCTGCTTTTGAAATGGAAGCGTGTAAATGCAGGAGTGAGTTATGTCGGTAGTTTTATACTCTTCATATGCAAATTGCTATTCAAAGTAACGGCGGAGTTATTTTGATATTATTTTAGTAAATATTAGTCTTAGGAGTAAAATAATATTAAAGCATAAATCATTCAATTTTAAAATTAGCATTGTATAAATTTAATCATTAGAAAAGTCACCATAAGTAGGATTATAAACTATTTATATAGTATTTGCCACGTAGTGCCGGCTTAGAGTATCACTACCCTTTTCTAACCAGTGGTGTCGTAAGAGGCGACTATGAGTATGTAGCTTTTTTAAGTCGTTTTTTGTTTAAATGCTTTATGTCTGCCATCTTGTCCCCAAATGTGGCTGAGTTGCTTCTAGCTCTGAAACTCTGGCTACCCCTTTTTGGGATTTATGGCCGTGAGTAAATGCATGTTTGTATGTTTATAAATATTCTTATAAGGATTCACTCATTTTACATCTGCATGGTCTAAAGTAAAAAAATCAAGGTGGAATCTTTAATTAAATATATGGTATCAATCAAGTAAATTGTCCTATTTTTTATCTTTCAAAGGCGGAGTTGTTCATATTCATTAATTAAATAGCGCAATTTTTTTAATTAACTGTTAGACAGAATTTCGAATTCGAGTTTTAATTTCATTAGTTTTTTTTTATCTCAACAACATCAAATTTCAGTGTTGTATGTCGTATAATTATAGATAGATAGTAAAGTACTTCATATTTTTTTCACATTTGAATCTGCTTTACTTAATATAAGAAAATATAATTTTGAAGTGAATATATAAATTTAAACTCAAACGTTCACGCCGTTTATCCCCCAAGGGGTTGGCAGAGGTACTAGTACTTCTGAACACCACATGGTATTGTCACCTGGTTTTTAGAATGCTTTGCTTAGACAGTGTACTCACGTGATAGTAGGCAGGCCTATCGCCGTTTGGTACGACTACACTGTCATATGACTAAGTATACCTTTAGCCATGTGGGTTCCCTCACGATGTTTTCCTCAACGTTGACAACCATGATAAATTAACCACACATATGACTTTAGAATAGACAAATTGGTGTAAGCCCCAAAAGGGATTTGAACCCTCAACGTATGCACGATAAGCAGTGCTCTACCCTCTGAGCTATAACGGTTGTGTTCTGTATGTCACTAATTAAACAAACAATCGAATTTCATTTTGGTGGTGGTAAGGGTAATAGTTATTAGATTAATGCATGCATATACTCACGGCTGTAAATCCCTAGAAGTGGTAGCCAGAGCTAAGGAATGAGAAACTCTTCAGCCACTTTTGGAAAGTTGAGTGGGGTAAAGATGGTAAAATAAAGGTTATTGGTGATGGGTCTCCAACCGCATCGCCCAAAAATCTCTTAAAAGCCCCAATACCTTACGTACACCCACCGGCAGAAATGGGGTAGTGCTATTCTAAGCCGACACTATACAGCAATATTAGATTAAATGGTTTTCTTTTTTCATGTAGAAGCACTGTATATTTTTATTAGTCGTATATTGATAGAACCTTTCCGACCAGCCTTGGCTTCACATGATCTTAATATAGCAATATTGATAACGTGCCTCGTTTTAGGAAGAGTTCAATAAGGTACACGTTTTTTTTAACACGCTTTACCTTCAGCTTGTATGTATGTATTTTTATATTTATGTTATTTTCGCGAAATTTGTACATTTATTGAGATTTAGTAACAATATAATAATATCATAGGTTCATCCTATTATCCTGATTAGGGTCGCCAGGATTAAGTTATTTCACTTTTTAGGTTAAAGTAATAATCACTTTAACATACATACATACATACATATACTCACGGCTATAAATTCCTTAACGGGGTAGCCAGAGCTTTGGAATGAGAAACTCCTAAGCCACTTTTGGAAGTTGAGTGGGGAAAAGATGGTAATAATAAATAATTGTTGGTGACGGGTCTCCAACCACATCGCCCAAAAATTACTTCAAAAGCCCCTATACCCTTAGTCGCCTTTTACGATCACCGACGGGTAGAAATGGGGTAGTGTTAATCACTTTAAAAGCCCCAAATATCTTTATTTGCCTCGACAGTCACAAGAAGAAATTGGTTAATGCTATTCTAAGCTAATATTACACAGCAATGTGATGTACAATTGATTAATATGCATTTACGCAGGCGAAAGCACTAACCCTTCTTACATGAATTAAGTGCCAAAGCCAAAAGTAAATTATCTGATAAATTTCTTAATATAAAAAAAAAACTGTGGCATAACATGCACCGGAAACTTTAATATTTTAATATAACTTGTTAACATACAGTTTCCATATAAAAAACTTTCGCGTACCAAGATTTAATCAAAGGCTATGCTTATGAAACAGCTTGGCTTGAGCTTTCAATGCTATCTTCCTTGAGTTTCCCAGTCGCTTTTTACTGATCTCTTGGCATTCAACATTTATTTATACAAACTGGTTCGCAATCAGCTAAGTGCTGCGCTAAGAGAGTAATGAGTAGGATTTTAACTTTTAATTTGTTTAACTTTGAATGTTTTGGTAATAACATTTTGATTAGATTTGTATGTTTATTAGTAAACTGTGTTGGAAAGGTTATGTAGAGATGAATATATACTTTTTTGGATTAGGTTGAATTTGAGTGCTGTCAGTGCGCGTTTATAAAAACTGTCACGTATTTTTAAATCAATTGACGGTTTGATCGATTTATACGACACTTTCACCGATATAGAGTACTCATGAAGGGTTACCTGAATACTAGAAATTTTATAGTTGCCTCATTTTATTGACTTTTTAATTTCCAATGGGACCTGCTTAGATGTATCCTTTGTTTTTGTGAAGTATTGATAAACAATAAACGACTTTGTTTTTATTCCAAAGCAAATTAAGGCCGAATCAGTAAAAAAACGTAACTTAAATGTTATCCTGAAGTAAAAGTATACCAACTTTGTGCCATTTCTCAAACTTGGAATTAAAAAATTTTGAAGGATGGCTTTCGCCAACTAATCACGTGAACATAATTCGTTTATTTTTATATTAATATTTTGTATTTTAATATTTTATACTCGCATTAGTGCTTTTTTGCCGCATAATCGAGGTAATCCTTTTTTAATGAAAATGTTCCTCTTTTCTATAAATGCTTCTTTCTTTCCTATGTCTTAAGTGCGCACTTGAACAATGTGCGTACTCTCATATATCGGAGGCACATATTGCATCCAAAAACTAAATTCCAGCAGTCAACTTCAACGCACACATTTCAATTTCACTAATAAAACCATTGCTAGAACAGTCATATCCGGCCCATCGCAAATCCATCGAAACGCCAACCAAAATTCCATTAGACAAAATGACATTTGCTATGTGGCTAATTGCTTCGGGACGGATTTCCCCATCAGTTTCCCGATTAACATTATTACTGATTTTGACGCGAACTACAATATTGACCGCGCTGTGACGTCACAGGAGCTTAGCCGCGCTTGCTTAGTATGCAACAATCGCGTTGGGGATATTTCATTGACTTAATGGAAGGCCACGGGAAGTAAATGAGGTGCGGATATTTTCCAAGCTAATTCAGACTGGAAAAAGCTGTTTGTTTCATTTTGTAATCTCGGTTATGTTAGTTAGTCATCGTTTGTTAGTATAATAAAAAAAATTAGATTTATTAATTGCTACATACCAAAATAAGACAAAGTTACACTCGCATACATTTAGGAACACTCAACAATCAACATAATAAAAGTAAACGTGCATTTCATAAGAAAATCACCAATGGAATACAGCACATTAAACACATATACTAAATACATACATACATACATATACTCACGGCCATAAATCCCTAGAAGGGGTAGCCAGAGCTAAGGAATTAGAAATTCCTCAGCCACCTTTGGAAAATTGAGTGGTGTAAAGATGGTAAAGTAAAGGTTGTTGGTGATGGGTCTCCAACCGCATCGCCCAAAAATCCCTTAAAAGCCCGAATACCGTTAGTCGCCTCTTACGTACACCCATCGGTAGAAACGGGGTAGTGCTATTCTAAGCCGACACTACACGGCAAATACTAAATATTTATATATAATACATTTAATATAAGTTTGCTAGTACTTAAATTTGTCTCTAAGTGTGGGCAGGGCTACTAATGCATACTTACATACACTGATACACTGACGCCATTAGTTCCAGTTGGAGTAGGCGGCGACTATTAGTCAGTAGCAGTAGTAAGAACTTTTTTAAACTTAATATTATGTTGTTTCAGCGTTAAGAAAACGTTGTTTTTTAATATATCAATGGAATTTATAATCTTACAATGATTATTATTATTCACATAATGAGAGTTGACAAGTAAAAGACTCATGTTTTATAACCGATCAATCCTCCTTGCTGGTGTGGATCAATTATAACATAACTATGATAACTCTATACATAAAATATTTGAAATAATAATTTGTAAATACATACATACATATTTATTTATTTATTTGCTCTGTAGTGTCGGCTTAGAATAGCACTACCCCATTTCTTCCGGTGGGTGTACGTAAGAGGCAACTAACGGTATTGGGGCTTTTTAAGGAATTTTGGGCGATGCGGTTGGAGACCCATCACCAACAACCTTTATTTTACCATCTTTACCTCACGCATCTTCCAAAAGTGTTTGAGGAATTTCTGATTCGTTAGCTCTGGCTACCCCTTCTAGGGATTTATAGCCGTGAGTATATGTATGTATGTATGTATTATAATTATTTGATTGCAAGTTCAATTGTTCTATATTTCAGGTTTCATTCAATAGCTTACTCTTCCTTTTTTAACTCGTGTGTTTTTGCACCCATAACTTGACCTGTGATTATTATTATTTAAGGGTACTTATAAGCTTACGGTGACAAATACGTACATGTAAACCAGACAGTGGTGTTGTTAATTCAAAAGTTGATACCAAAGTTAAATACAAAATACCGCATTGTGTAGTCCTTAGCTCTTTAATTTCAGACGTGGACCTCTTAAGAGGGTACGTGACAGCTCGGGGGTCCTATTCTCAGTTTGGCTCGGTTCAAAACGAGTCCAATTTTCTACCATTCTCATATTTCATTATATGACTTATCGTACTCATTCATGTATACTTACTTACTTACTTATACTTACGCCCATTGTTCCCATTGGGGTAAGCAGAGACTATCGATCGCCACTTAGTACGATCTTGACAAATCTCTCTTGCTTCCCTTACATTCATTAATCATTACATACATTTGTATTTTTTTCTTAAAACAGCATTACCACAGTTCTCCACCTGGGCATCACACGAGATGACTAGGAACTTAAGTAATTTATGAGCAACGTGGCTGGAAAAACAATAAAAAAAAAATCTTTTGTATATTGATCTGTACTAAGGTTAATTTTAGAAGTTTTCAAGATATTGCGTGGTACAAAACTGCCATCTCCTACGCACTTACTTAACATCGTATACTGTCATGTCATTCTCAACGATATCGGTTCAAAAACAACGCCCTGGCTAGGCCTCATAATTTTACTTCAAAATAGGTTACCTGTTTATCTTGCAAATCTTGATATTTTCTGCGTCGTAGCAGCGTATCTACTATGACTATCCAACGAAAATAAAAGTAATAAGTTTTTAAACGGAACAAAAGGTAATGAGAAAAGCAATGTCAGTATGACTAGTTCCTATGTTTTTAACCTGTTTATTTAACAACTATTTCCGTACAGTCTTAAAAGCTCATATTTGTTAACAATTAACCTTGTGTACCAAATGTTTGTTCGGAGTAGGAATTAGGGTGCCGTGTAGTCCCGGCTAACAATGTCACTACCCCTTTTTACCAACGGATGTCGTAAGAGGCGACTAAGGTTATCGGTCTTTTAAATGATATTTGAGAGATGCGGTATGGGACCCATCACCAACGATTCTCTATTTCTACCATCTTCTCCTCTTTCAACTTATAAATGGAGCTGTGGAGTTTTCAGCTCTGAAGATCTGGTTACCTCTTTTTGGTTTTTATGGGGGGTACATCGTGATGTACGTTCTTACCTACCTAGACTTAAAGCACTTTAACACGGACCTTTAATTTATATATAGACAAAAACATCAGACGCATACCAAACATTTAATGAAACACTACTATTCGTTTACTCACGCATATTAGGGATAATGTAAGTAGAGACGAAAATAATACATCTTCATTTCGCCTGAAACCTAATAAAATATAGTCCTAATAATATATAACATTAGATAAGTTTAGTGTCTAATTTTATCTTCTTATCTAGTGTTTCAACAGTGCCAAACAAGAGAAGGTTTTCGTATCTTGTGATTTCCGGCACCGGTTTTTCAATTTGGTATGATACATATTTCTATGCTTATTCTTCTTCTTAAAGTGCCGCTCCATCATTGGAGGTTGGCAATCAGCTCTTTGCAACGCTCTCTGTTCATGCATGTTCTGAACAATTCTTCCACGGTTTTTAAGCCGGTCCATTCTTTGATGTTGCACAACCATGACATCTTCCTTCTTCCTGGCCTTCTTTTTCCTTCTATTTTTCCCATCATTATGGTGTGTAGTAGCGTGTAGCGTTCGTGCCGCAAAACGTGTCCCAAGTAAGAGACTTTGCGCTGCTTGATGGTACTCACGAGTTCGACCTTTTTACGTATGCGTCTGAGGACTTCGACGTTAGTGAGTTTATCCGTCCAGCTAATACGGAGCATCCGTCTGTAGCACCACATCTCAAATGCTTCAAGTCTCTTTCTCAGGTCATTATTATTAACTTAAAAATATAATAAAATATATAACTGGTTTTCTAAATGAATAATACTTCCAGTTAAATAATAACTAAGGCTATGAATAGTTGTAAAGTTTGTAAGTAAGTAAGTAGTAATGTCGGCTTAGAAAAGTAGAAATTAATTTCTACCCATTGTCTTCGTACGAGCTGAGAATGTGGCTGTGACAAATAAGCTGTCATAACCCATCCGCTATTTTAATACTTCTCTACACTTCTTCCAAAAGTGACCAAATTCTTAAATCTTATTGCTAAGCTAACCTAGTATTTATGGTTGTAATAATATTTATGTAAGTACTGTAATTAATGTGAGGAAAACCAGATTTTATCAAGATCGTATGAGGTGCTGACCGATATACTCTGCTTACCCCAATAATAAATAAATGACAACAAAATTCAAAAGAAAATAATAATTGGGCCGTCTTTAACATCCTATTCTACTAATAGAAAAACTTTTTAATTATGTTATTGCAACCAAATTCTTTGGCATAAATTTTAAGGTTTGATAACGTTATGAAATATTGTGTTTATCAAATATTTTCTGTCGCGACCCCATGTTTATTTTGATGATATATTGCTTAAAGTTATATTAAATTAATTAAAAAAGTTTTAGTATCAGTCATTGTCAGTGATTCTGTGCCGTTCCATCTTATTTGCCTAGCTGAGGTATTTTAGTAAAAACAATTTATCATTTATTGTATATTTGCTGTATATTGTGAGCTTACATGCTCTTTTATTCTTTATACTTCGGACTTCCACCTTCATAAGAGCGTTTTTGATTTGGATTTCAAACTTCTTACCAGGCCGACCTCTACGAACTAGTATCTGCCTACCCCAATGGGACAACTGGCGTGAGTATAAGTAAATAAGTAAGTATTGTGAGCTTAGAATACTCTTCATTTCAAAGTTACTCTTCCTGGGTGTATCTCGAGGCAAGGTAATCGAGATATACGGTTTTTTTTTCTAATTTGCTGCACATCCGTCCGACCAACTTTCATATTTATTTTAAAATTAAAAATGTACTTATTTCTGATAGAGATAATAAAATATCTAAAACTACTTATACTTCCAAATACGACGCGATACTAATCTCTATATATTTAAACAAAAAAAACTACTGCATAGAATAGAAAATACGTTATTGCACATCACAAATCACAAATTTCAGTACAAAAGCAAAAGTACAATTGGCGTTCTTATCACTAAAGCGATTTCTTATTAAATAATAATCGGGTTAGTTGGATGTTCAAAGACATGGAGAAACAAATAGTTTCAGGGAATATTTAGAGTAAAATTCTACTGAAATCAAGAATAGACCCCGTTAAGTTGATAAAGCAGTTTAGATGCAATCCCACGTGGCTTGCCTCTCGTCACAGATCATATACCGTTCGACAAACTTATCTATAAGTTGAGAACAATCTGAAACAATGTTTATGACCTCAGTGTTTGAGTTCAAAATGGATTTTTTGTATCGAAAAAGGTTGGTTTTCAGTATAGGTCTCTCAGGTGAATTTTAGGGTCCGTAAAAAACCTTAACCTTTTTTATATGGACAATTAAGCTTTTTATGTGTATTGGTTAATCAAAGCAAGTTTTTTTTAGCTTATGTTGGAGGTTTTACTCACTTATATACACGTCACGTGCCATGTAGTGTCGGCTTAGAATAGCACTAACCCTTTTCTTCCCATGGGTGATCGTAAGAGGCGACTAAGGTTATCGGGGCTTTTTAAGTGATTTTTGGGCGATGCGGTTGGAGACGACAGGATAGCTCAACGTGTAGAACACCGCTTATCGTGCAGACGACTAGTTTTCTAATCCCGGGTCGGGCGTACACCAGTTTGTCTTTTCTAAAGTGTGGTTAATTTATCATGGTTGTTAACGGTGAGGGAAAACATCTTGAGGAAACTCATATAGCTGAGTTGTACTTAGTCATGTGACAGTGTATTCGTACAAAACGGCGATTGACCTGCCCCCTATCACGTGAGTACACTGGCCAAGCTAAACGTGGGTCCTCTGAACACCAGGTGACAATGTTACGTTATGTTCAGAAGTATTAGTACTTCTGCCAACCCCTTCGGGGATATTCAGCGTGAACGTTTGATTCTTGAGTGGTTGGAGGCTTATCACCAAAATCATTTATTTTATTATCTTTTCCCCACTTAAGGCATTCCTAACTCCTATGATCTTGCCCTTCTGGGATTTATAGCTGATGATATAATTTAGTAGGTATGCAGTTAAGGTATTTATTTTTTGCAATTGTGGTTCTGAATACCCATTTTTTGCTGGAACTGTGAACACACACCATACAGGATATTGCTATACAATGAGTCAAGTCTAAGTCGTTGTTTTAAGTTTATCCCAAACATTTAACATTATAGCTAACAACGAAACCAATCAATTGTCTGAGATAAAATGAAATGAAAATAAATATTGAAACTCAACGAAACCAACGGCAAAACCAACAAGCGGTCCCAACTTAAACTCAAACTTGTGATTACTCCACACTATTCCAACTTACATATGTATAAGAAATCGAGAAACGAAACTCGAACAGAACTCGAGTAGATTGCAAACTTCACCAAATTAAGTATCAACGTGCACTATCAAAAGTTCTGTGTCTTAACTAAGTACAAGTTCTTCACAAGCGCACTCCATTAAGGTTTTGAAGACAATGTACAGTCAAATACAATATTCAGGAACAGCTATTGTAGAGGAAAATGTCCTTATTGTTCAGTCTGCTATTGTTGCTAGTTGGCTTGTACTTACTAATGGAGAATGTATTGTCTCCGATGTTACTACGGCAGTGTTGAGGCGATATTGCGTTCGACAGCTTCAAGTTGTTGATGGAGAATAGAAAAGTATTTTAGTATTAACTGCATAAGCTTAGGGAATTGATTTTCAATATACACAAGATAATACAAGTAGAACAAACGTAGAAGGTTGTAAATAAAACAAAAAGATGTTTCGTGAAAGAGAAATAGTTTTTTTCAAATCAGTTAGTACCTTAACTAAAAGGGAACTTTATAAAATAAAACAAATATACAAATATCTTTCAACACACCAAAATATTTAATTTTCATGGGTGTGACTTTATAAAATTGCATTAATATGTGATATTTGACTGAGAAATCAAGTAATAATTAGTAAAGAACGAATTACAATTAAGTGGGACTGTTTTAACGTGTTTAACCGTGTAGCGTCAGCTTAGAATAGCACTACCCCATTTCTTCTGGTGGGTGTACGTAAGAGGCGACTAATGGTATTGGGGCTTTTAAGGGATTTTTGGGTGATGCGGTTGGAGGCCCATCACCAACAACCTTTATTTCACCATCTTTTCCCCACGCAACTGCCAAAAAAGGCTGAGGAATTCCTAATATAATCCCTAGCTTTGGCTTCCCCTTCAAGACATTTATGGCCGTAAGTAAATATTTTTTAACTATAGTACATGTTTTAATGAAAGAAAACTAATTACTTAGTGGTTACGCCACTGATTCCCAAGCAATAGACCCACCTTCTATCACGTGAGTATATTGTTCAAACAAAACGTGGGTACTCTGAACACCAGGTGAAAATGTTACGTGATGTTCAGAGGTATTAGTACCTCTGCCAACCCCTTCGAGGATATATGGTGTGATCGATTGAGATTCAGTATTGACAGTCTATTACCTATGTGAAAGTGATATGGTTTCTCCAATGTCAAAAAGACTGATAGATAGTTAATTACAATTTCCACATTATTATAAATCTAATTTAGAAGTAAAACCCAAACCTGCATCTACGGCAATGCTTTTCCAACTGGGAACCAATGCTGACATGTAGAGAACAACAATATATAATGTACTAAAATCGTTATTTCCCTCGCTGTTCGTGGTCTTTGGTTGTTACTGAAATTTAATGTTCAATGTAAGTGTTGGGTCGTAAACATTTCGGAGCGTGACGAGTTCCATATTACGAGCACTAGGAGTGAATTCCTTTCGTGCAAGTGTTAAAATTCCAAAGTAATAGTATAAAAGATAGTCGGTAACAACAAAGACTAACTTTTCAATATCGTGTCGCTACATATTTTATGGGGCGACGCCAACTTGTCGAACTTATCTTGAGACGCTAGTGATGTGCCCTCTTTGTTGAATTGTCTAGACTCGAAACGATATCGATATTTTAATTAGTTGTTCATATGTATTATTATTCAGTGTGTGTTTCTGAATTTGAATAAATGTAAGTAGGTTACTGTACTTCACATTATTTTGTTACTAGTTACATGTGGCAAACATAGTTGGTTGTTAATATGTAGCGCTGTCATTAAGATATTTAGTAATTAACTGTAATTGAAACCTTTTAATCAATGCCTTTAGTTTATTTTGTTAAACATCTGCTATTTATTATGTACAAATATACTCACGGCTATTAATCCCTTGAAGGGGTAGCCAGAGGTAGGGAATTAGAAATTCCTAAGCCACTTTTGGAAATGGCGTGGGGAAAAGATTATGAAACAAAGGCTGTTATTGATGGGTATCCAACCGCATCGCCCAAAAATCTATTAAAAGCTCCAAGTCGCCTCTTACATACATCCATAGAAAGAAATGGGGTAGTGCTATTCTAAGCCGACACTACACAGCAAATTATTATTTATTAAGTACAAAAATTATAAATTCAATCTGATCTTTAAACTTTTAAATCCAAGTTATAACGAAATGTCAGCATTATTGTGACACTGCTATTGAATTTAATTTGGAATGGAATTCATTTGGAATACACTTCAAGTTAATATTATTTAAGTATTGATGTTGATGTTATACCTTCAGTCGAGATTTCGTAAATAATAGTATGATTAGGTTTAGACGATTTTAACTACTGTGTTTTATAAAGTAATGTTGACTACGCTTTTGTCTTCGAGAATATAGTGATCATTACCAAATCCAAGTTTTTTTTGCCTGGTTCTAATGTATGGGATAATAATAAAATATGTAAACTTAAATTTAATGTGAAAATATTAGTAGAAAGTTTAGAATAGATTTTCAACTAGTTTTGCTTCTTTACTTAATAATTAACGAACGGCTTCACTTCGATAAAGTCCAGGAACAACACTATTCGTACGTATCTATCTTACTTCGTCTTAAGGATAGGTAGATATAGGCTCGAATCTGCGGGTGTGAACCTCCACTTATCTGCCATGTACTCACGAACAAAATTTATAGGATAATCTTTCTCGGCCTTTTTGCTCAAGACCTTTTATAATACACTTCATTCCATACAGGAATTAGTGTTGCTAGATTTATGCCGTTTCATTTATTTTTCACTTTAATGGGATTGCTCCTTCTTGGTAGTATTTTTCTGCTATTTTACCTTAGGGTTACTCAAATTTATGCATTGATACTCACCCTTTTCTTCAGGAGGAGTTATAGAGAAGTGTTTATACGTAAGGGATGTTTTTTTTTAATTGTGTGTTAGGAAATATGGATCATTATATTTTAAACTGAGAATTAATGTATGTATGTATAATGTATATACGTGTGTAGGTCTATAAATAAAATTTTAAGGCTTTGAGCTTTTATGCCAGCTTTTATATTTTGGCGGTGGGTGTACGTAAGAGGCGACTAACGGTATTGGGCCTTTTATTTTACCATCTTTTCCCCACTCAACTTCCTAAAGTGGCTTATGAATTTCTTTTTCCTTAGCTCTGGCTACCCCTTCTAGGGATTATAGTCGTGAGTACATGTATGTATGTATTAATTAATTAAATACGCTTAAACTTGAAAATGCAAATCCAAGTATTTTGTTTTTCCTTTAATATGCGAATAGTTATCCATTATTCAGAGCATAATCTGACGTAATTTCATTCTATTGTCTCAAAACAAAGCTCCGACATTCAAACCACGAACGCAGAATTAGGAGGGAATTTGTTAACAACTCTCCTGAAGGAGGCTGCAATCACAAAGAAGAAATGCTCTCTGATTTATTTTGAAAAATGGTTCTCAGTGTCATGAGGTTTATTTAAGTTAGTTATGAGAATTCGGTATGCAAAGTTTTACTAAAATGATGCTGATTACAAAACCATTTCGAAATATTATGGTTATAAACAATATTTTCTTGAAATTATATCAATTGAACCTAAGATGACTGATATTTTATCAAAAAACTATAACAGTGTTTGACCTTCGATGTTGTTTCAAAGACATACGGTTTTGCAATTTATTAATAAAATATCGAAAATCATAGGTTTGTTTAGTAAAATATCGTAATTATTTTATTTGACATCACAAATTCGTGATATGTTTTCCAATCAGCAACATTTTTATAAAACATTTCGCTTCATTTGCATGTCGCTACGTGATATTTTCAATTGATGACGTCATTTAGTACAAAAGTTGAACAATCTTTAAAAAATAATTACTTTACAATTACTCATTTTAAATGAAAAATATTCAAGTTAGTCTTTTATTTTCGTGTTAACTATCGAATAAAAATATTTAATAGATACCAAAAAAAAACTTTGCATACCGAATTGCTGTGTAGTGTCGGCTTAGAATAGCACTACCCCATTTCTACCCGTGGGTGATCGTAAGAGGCGACTAAGGGTATTGAGGCTTTTTATTGGATATTTGGGCGATGCGGTTGGAGTCCCATCACCAAAAACCTTTATTTTTACCATCTTTTCCCCGTTCAACTTCCGAAAGTGGCTGAGGAATTTATAATTTCTTAGCTCTGGCTTCCCCTTCTAGGGAAATTTAGCCGTGAGTATATGTATGTATGTATGTGTTATGAGAATTATGGTATATAGACAAGGACTTGCCAATCACTATAGGTTTCGTATTTACGTTTATTGCCTGATTATTAGGATCATCATTCCTTAGCCAAATATCAATAGGGAGACAAACACATACAAACATATACTCACTGCTTTAAATCCCTAGAAGGGGTAGTTAGAGCTAAGGAATTAGAAATTCCTCAGCCTTTTTTGGAAAATTTAGTGGGGAAAAGATGGTAAAATAAAGGTTGTTGGTGATGGGTCTCCAACCGCATCGCCCAAAAATCCCTTAAAAGCCCTAATACCGTTAGTCGCCTCTTACGTACACCCACCGGAAGAAATGGGGTAGCGCTATTCCAAGCCGACACTACACAGCAAAGTCCCAGTACCGTGAGTCGCCTATAATAAGTCATTAGGGAGACAACTGTGAAAATCTATGATTATTGGTGTTTTCAGTCACATCGCCTAATAATTGGCTTAAATCATAGAAACTTTAGCCATCGTATGCGAAACGTATTGTATCGATACGAAAGTATCGATTATAGCAAGTACATATTAGTAAAGTGCTATTCCAAGCTAACACCACAAAATATTACTAAAATACTCATACTCAACGTTCACATAGAGGCAGAGGAATAAATATTCCTAAACTAGATATAGATGACTAGCTTCTCGGTTTGGATGTAGCGGGTTCGATACTCGCTGAGGGCAACATTTATGTGATGATTATAAATGATTGTTTCTTAGTCTTGGATGTTATTGATATTTATTATATTATAATATTTAGTATATCGTAGAGTAAGTATCCTATACCACTAGTCATTAAGTGGTAATTACTTTGGGGCTAACTTGATGTGTCATATAACCGTATATATTTATTTATCTTATAATAACTTTTGTGCCGTCTTCTACTAAAGATTAATATTGTCTGTTTAAGTAAATGTACACGTTCGACCTGCGGAATTCTTTTTCTATTATTTGTTTTAAAAGCTGTTAACCAAACAACAATATAAAAAACCAGAATGAAACCTATTTTCTCAAAGTAAAAACGTTAATTTAGTATTTATTCTAGAGGATGCTTGTTAATTTTGCAATTAAAAGAATAAAGACTTCAGGCTCTTCAAAGGGATTATTTTGTTATTGGAACATAAAGAAAATTAAACCAAATTTTGATGAACATTCCATACCTTAGATTCGTTGGATTGATTGATATTTTAATTACTCGATTTGCGTCCTTTGGTCATTTTTACAAATTAGTAAGTTTTACACTAAAAACTGAATCCTGCTGCATCATTGAAAATATACATACATACACTCACTATATATTATATATAGTATTATATGATACGACGTGTTTGCTCCACTCGTTCCAGTCAGTATGTAGCTGGTTACAGATACCCGGTATCAATTGTAAGTCCTTGCAAGGGAAATGACAGCGGTACCTATAAAAGCGAAACACTTCGCTACGACTGTTACAGTACTGTAAAGAAGTGTGTAAAATTATATAATAACTGTATACAATCAAATTATGAATAACAAAAATAAACAAAAAATCAAGACGATTATACCAGAGGTATGCAAGGAAAATGAGTTGTTACAACCAATGTATTACTTCATTTACCTGTATTGAGGATAAATTTTGATCAAATACAATAGATAATGTGTTTAAAAAGGCAGGCGTCCAAAGCACGAAGAATAAAAGAACATGTATGAAGGGCAATGGAGGTAATTAAAAGCCGTTTATGAGTATTGGGGTTTTTTTGAGTTATTATTGGGCGATATTATTGGAGTGCCATCACCAAAAACCTTAAGTTTTAGTTGTGATATTAGACTATCGCCAATAAAACATAGCTTAAAATTACATTCAAATGTTCCGTTAAAAAATATTAGTATATTTTTCAATTTTTTGTACGTATTAGTGGTTTAACTATTTATAATATTAGATGTTTCTTATGAAAGCACTATTTACTGCCTTACTATTTATTACTTACTGGGACACCAAAATACAAATTAAAATTAAAGCGCTCTCTTTGAGTTATTTGTGAAACTGCAGTACTACAATTTAAACAACTCTTAATATCAGAGACATCTAGGAAATTCATAAAAATAAAATCTAGCGATATTAGCGCCATCTCACGAGTGGCAACAAAAGTTTCAGAACGGTTGTAATGATGTTATCTTGGTGACTGTAGTGGTTCAAATTATACACACTAGGTGGCGTATAGAAATAAAATAAAAATAAAATATCACTGTATTTGTGATTTATAGTGACATCTAACGAAATTAAAACATAACAATTGAGGTGACGTTAGCGCCATCTCACGAGTGGCAAAAAAAAAATTTTGAACGGTTATCAAGATGTTAGCTTGTTGTCCGTAGTGGTTCAAATTATAAGCAAAAGGTGGCGTAATTAAATAAATTATATGTTTTATTTATTTTTTATATATCCTTTTCGTGAAATATACTGTTTGTGGGGATTATTGGAACGAAACTATTTTGCTTAGCGAAACTATTATAACTAATCGCCAAAATTCTAATAATGCAGAACCAAATTAAATGTCAAAACTTATTTTAGAAGATTTTTAAATGCTTTTATATTATATATATTAAGTTTTTTATCTATGACCTTATCCGCACACTATATAGTAAAAGATTTTTAGAATAAATAAATGTTCCCATTGAGGAATGATCATCCTTTAAATTTTCCCATGTAGGTCTTTGGGCAACTATCGTTAACAAATATGCTACCCCTTTAATTTTGTTCAGCTTTGCTTCAAATTTCGACTTGCAAAGAAAAAAAAAGTGTATATAATGTATATATATAATTATCACTCATATTTCTTTCCATAAACTGTAGCATAAAAATGCATCAAATAATATTTAAATAATTTAGAATGATAGTGGTGTAGTGACCACAGAAGGACAGTACAGATAAATATGCAAAACATTTTGGGCCAACACGAATTTGAGGGAGTTGCGGCGGTGCGGTGGGTGTGGTCCATTCATTTTAGCATTATGTTTTAAATTTACAACTCTCATTTATACTGCGAGAGAAATTTTAATTTAATATAGTTTAAAGTTTACATTATTTCTGCACAGTATAAGTAGACGTTTATTATGCAGACTGACGTATGATAGGAATACTTTGTTTGACATATACAAAGTTAACACATACAATGATGGTTTGTTTGTTATTTGGTACAACAATGTTCTTGAATATTACTATTATATTAGACTATTTCTGTCAATTTATTCCTTATTCTCAAGACCAACCTATAATCAACTAACCGTGATAGGTCAGTGGGTAGAACAACGCTTATCATGCAAACGATGAGGGCTCATACTCCGGGCCGGGCCAATACCAATTTGTCTTCTTAAAGTCATATGTGCGGTTGAATTATTGTGGTTTATAAAGGTGAGCGAAAATATCGTGAGAAAACCCACATGGCTGAGTTGTACTCTGCTATGTCACAGTGTATTCGTACAAAACGGCTATAGGTCTGCCCCTATCACGTGAGAACACTGTCCAAGCAAAACGTAGGTACTCTGAACACCAGGTGGTAATGTCACGGCTACGAGGGACTAACGGTTTTGGGGCTTTAAAGGAGTTTTCGGGCAATACGGTTGGAGAACCATCACCAAACACCTTTACTTCACCATCTTTTCCCTACGCAACTTCCAAAAGTGGCTGAGGAATTTCTAATTCCCTAGCTCTGGCTACTCCTTCAAGGGATTTATAGCTGTGAGTATATGAATGTATCTATGTATGCACCGTAGGTGACTCCTGTCGCCTAGTTCGTTTATACTGGGGATTTGGAAGTCATCGATCGGTGACGTGGCTGACCCCGTCCGATAACTAATTACAAAACTGTCCTTTATTTTACTGTCCTCAAACCTTACAATGACCAATAAGAGTTGAAGATTTTTACGTTAAATGATGCTAATGGAAACTTTGAGACGGATATACGTCCATCAGGAGGACTTTTGTCATAATTGCTTTGCAAGAAGGTCAGCAGTCGCAGCGCAGTAAATATAAATTCTTCTGAGTACAATGCTGCTTCCCGTTTACTGTTAATTTATTTGTCACCTTTTACAACTTCTGTCTAAAGAAAAATGTGGCTGATATTCTAAAACTAAAACACAAAGTCTACCTAAAATTATTTTATATTTTGGCCTGACTGAAAATCAGTTTTGTGAGGTATAACTCAGCAAGCAAAAAATTCGTTGTTATAGGAATGAACGGTCGTTATTGTTAATGTGACGAGACCACGACCAGACTTATTTTGTTTAGGTTTCGATATAAACATAAATTTAAACAACTTAGCCATTTTTTACAAATGGTTATTTTAACGTATGTGTTTTACAAGAGAATTAATATCTCCATACTTTTTTTTCTTTTTTAACGAATGAAATATAATGCCACTTGAATTAAATCGGATCGGATTAATCCTATAACTTTCTCTTGTTTGTAATGTAAACAGAAAGTGGTAACAAAAAGTCATTTAGTGAAAATTTACTCGATGACTAAGAATAAAAGCGACCGCTCAAAGGGATTACTCGCCCCAATTATTTGAAATTAATGAATCGCAATCAACCATCCTATTAGTAGTCTTTATAATTGAAAGTATTGAAACGGAGAATTCTCTTGTCTTTGTTAATTTTGATTATTTTCTGAGAAATAAATGGAAATGGATTACTTTTGAAGGAATTAACATAACGTAACGTAACATAAACGTTCACGCCGAATATCCCCGAAGGGGTTGGCAGAGGTACTAATACTTCTGAACATCACGTGACTTTGTCACCTGGTGTTCAGAGTACCCACGTTTTGCATGGACAGTGTACTCACGTGATAGGGGGCAGGCCTATCGCCGTTTTGTACGAATACACTGTCACATGACTAAGTACAACTCAACCATGTGGGTTTCCTCACGATGTTTTCCCTCACCGTTAATAACCATGATAAATTAACCACACATATGCCTTTAGAAAAGACACATTGGTGTAGGCCCGACCCAGGATTTGAACACTAGTCGTTTGCACGATAACCGAGTGTTCTACCCACTCGGCTATCACGGCTGCATATTTGAAGGAATTATTGGTGTTAAAATATTAATAACTAGCAGCCCGTCCCGGCTTCGCTCGGGGATAAATTATCATTAACATTTTGTTTTTTATTTTATTACATGTATTATTATTTTAATATATTTTTTTTAAGTTTTAAGCTATGTTATATTTTTTTGCTGTGTAGTGTCGGCTTAGAATAGCACTACCCCATTTCTTCCGGTGGGTGTACGTAAGAGGCGACTAACGGTTTTGGGGCTTTTGAGGGATTTTTGGGCGATGCGGTTGGTGACCCATCACCAACACCCTTTATTTCACCATCTTTTCCCCACACAACTTCCAAAAGTGGCTGAGGAATTTCTGATTCCTTAGCTCTGGCTACCCCTTCTAGGGATTTATAGCCGTGAGTATATGTATGTTATATTTTTTTGTATTTATATTAAGATATATTTTTTTATTTTTCATAATGAGTAATTACATCAAAAGCCATTCAATTTATAGAGTTAAAGCTTCCCTATAAACAATATTTGACGTTGTTGTATTTTGGGGCAGCAAAATAAATTGATGTTCAGGAGCTCCCACCCGCGACAGGCCAACGTACAGTTGACCGTGAGTTAAACAATTCTTTCGCAGGTCAATCCCTACTAATTTGAAGGTTTGGCCTTGGGACTTATTAATTGTTAATGCAAAATATGTTTTAACTGGAAATTGTAGCCGTTTAAATGGAATTGGCAGATCAGTTGGGATCATCGGTATATGAGCTAATTGACAGTGATAATAGTCGCTACTATTAAATTTTGCTTTAACTCTTTGATAAGCAGCCTCCCGTACCCCTTCGTGACGCCTGCAACAACTTACTATGCATAGCTAATCGAGCGGAGTTTTATCTATTTTTTTAATTCGAGATAACTTTCGAATGGAATGTTCGAATCGAATAATTCAAAAAGTTATATAAGGGTATTGAAGTAGTCTGAAATAATATATACGTTTTTTTATAAGGATTAGATAGGTCCATATAAAGAGCCTTTTCTAAAGCAGGATTTTAATTTAATTTTTAAATAGTTTTATATTATGACGCCTGTTGTGAGATAACTATAATAGTTAGAGACATGCTGTCGGGGCATTTTTTTTAGATAATAATGTGTTCTATAAAATTGTAGTACATAATTTTATTCTATTGTCAATAGTTTTCGCAGCGCACGCGATAAAAGGATTTTTTTTGGTATTTCTTTAACACCTTGGGTTACATTTTTGAAGTTTACGTAAGGATCCCTAATTTTTTTGAAAATGAGATATAGCCTATGTCACTCGGGAATAGTGTAGCATCAAAACAGTGAAAGAATTTTTCAAATCCGTCCAGTAGTTTTGGAGCCTATTCAATTCAAACAAACAAACAAACAAAAAATCAAACCTTTCCTCTTTATAATATTAGTATAGATTTAATGTTTTTTTGACATGAATTCCTCATGTGGGGATTATTACTCATAAATAAAAGATGTTATTAAAGGAAAGAAAAACCCGAAGGTCGCGGGTTCGAACCCCGCCAGTGTCGAATTTTTTCTTTCCTTTAATAACATCTTTTATTTATGATTAAAATATTAATGTTGAAAAAAGGTTTCTGAATTTTATTTGTTAAGTGTTGATATTACCTAGGGAAAATATACTATATTATGTACATATAACCAAAACATTCAATAATTAAAAATAAAAAAAAAACACAAAGCACACATTCTTGTAGGTCTTTTTAAATATAATAGTCAGAAGATTTAATTTATGTTACTCAATATATATATATATATATATTGACTATATATATATATATATATAAACATAAACGTTCACGCCGTTTTATCCCCGAAGGGGTTGGCAGAGGTACCAATACTCCTGAACTCACATGGCAAGCGCCATCTAGTTTCCAGAGAAGGTACCCACGTTTTGCTTAGACAGTGTACTCACGTGATAGGGGGCAGGCCTATCGCCGTTTTGTACGAATACACTGTCACATGACTAAGTACAACTCAGCCATGTGGGTTTCCTCACGATGTTTTCCCTCACCGTTAGCAACCATGATAAATTAACCACACATATGACTTTAGAAAAGACAAATTGGTGTAGGCCCGTCCCAGGATTGGAACTCACGCCCTTCTGTTTTTCGGGCGGGTGTTCTTACCCACTGGACTATCATGTCGCTATATTGACTATATATATATATATATATATTGACGTTTTGATAGCTCAGTGGGTATAACACCGCTTATTGTGCAGACGACTAAGTGTTCTTATCCCGGGTCGTCCAATTTGTCTTTACTGAAGACATAATGTGTGGGCAATTTATAATGATTGTTAACGGTGAGGGAGGCATTGTGAGGAAACCCACATGGCTGAGTTGTACTTAGTCATGTGAGAGTTTATTGGTACAAAAACCTGCCTGCCTGCCCACTTGATTGTTTCATTAGTACCTGTGCCAACATTTTTGGGGATATTCGGCGAGAACTTTTGAGTCTTTGATTTTTTTGAGATAATGGGTAAACGACGCTGAACGATATACTATGCTCATGGATTTTATGTGGATATCCGCTTATCATTCCTTATAATACGTAGCTATATTTGAACAACCGTGATAGCCCAGTGGGTAGAACACTCGGTTAACGTGCAAACGACTAGTGTTCAAATCCTGGGTCGGGCCTACACCAATTTGTCTTTTCTAAAGACATATGTGTGGTTAATTTATCATGGTTGTTAACGGTGAGGGAAAACATCGTGAGGAAACCCACATGGCTGAGTTGTACTTAGTCATAGGCTTGCCCCCTATCACGTGAGTACACTGTCAATGCAAAACGTGGGTACTCTGAACACCAGGTGACAAAGTCACGTGATGTTCAGAAGTATTAGTACCTCTGCCAACCCCTTCGGGGATATTCGGCGTGAACGTTTATAATTATTATGCTTATTATATAAAGCTTTTATTTTCTTCTGAATGGAATCGGTTTACTTTGGTAATAAGACATTTCATAACAAATTCCTCTTTATAACATAAAGTAAGTCTCAAATACACTTCAGTTATTACAACATCAACACAGTTTAGATCAAGAGTGGGCAACGCAGATAGGTTGCGTGATAAATGATGTCATCACCGACCGTTTGCCTTCGATTCATACCCCACATCAATCAGGACTTAACCTCCGCCGGCAGCGAAATGAGGGATAAAGAGTTGAGTATTAATAAACGGTTGTCACATAGCTCTATTTCCGTGATGTATGCCACTGTTTGATAGTTAACTACCTGCTAATTAGTTATTATAACATAAATTAAGTTTCCGTAGCCATTTTGCTCTTGTGATAGTTACATAAAATATCTTTTTATCATACAAAGGTTATAGCTGGTAGTTTTTACTAGCTATAAACTTATGATTTAAACAACCTTTTAATCTAGTTAGTACAAAATAAATTGAACTTAACCATGACTTTCCTTGATATCTGAGTGGAAACACTACTACTTTTGAATAAAATAATTAATAAAATAAAATTTTGATCGTCAGGAGCTACGTTAATAAACATACATACATACATATACTCACTGCTATAATTCCCTAGAAGGGGTAGCCAGAGCTAAGGAATTAGAAATTCCTCAGCCACTTTTGGAAAGTTGAATGGAGAAAAGATGGTATAATAAAGGTTGTGGGTGATGGGTCTCCAACCGCATCGCCCAATGTTCCCTCAAAAGCCCCAATACCGTTAGTCGCCTCTTACGTACACTTACCGGTAGAAATGGGGTAGCGCTATTCTAAGCCGGCGCTACACACGTTAATAAACCTTTGAGCTTTGTACGTATTCTTGCTCACAAAGTAGCTATACGCTTGCGAGAAGTAATTTCCGCCATTTAAAAAGGACCACTGAAAGTTATCGGCATAAAACTAAAATACTATCATACAAGGTTTTTTTTAATTCCATGTTTTAACGAGTAATAAATATAATAATTTTGGTACATAAAGATAACCCTATAAGTACTAAAAACATTTCAGAAGAAACAGTTCTGAATATCCAAAGGATATGATTAGAATTAAGGATATAATGATGTCTAAGAATGATGACTAAGGATAAACGTTTGTTGTATACCTATGTTTAACAATATTTTTCAATGGCAATAGATATCCATATTACATAAACTGATAACTACGTTTGACGTACCACGTGACTTATAATTTTTTTAAAGACATATCCTCACGCAGTTAAAATTCATCCGAAAACACATAAAATAATTTTTAACAAAAAGAAAACCGACTTCATAGTTAGAAAAACAACCGATAATAAACAATCTAGTACTAAAAAGTACGAAATAAGTTTTTTAATTGAATATGAGTACTGTGATTAATACCTTAGCAATTTCTTTATTCCACACGCCGCGTGTGGAATAAAGAAATTGCTATATATAATATGCTTACAATTCTCTTAAATTAATTTGTGAGCCGGTGCCAGCCAGCCTCGATGATAATTGATAATAAGAAGTGTGTATCTCGCACTTCATATACATGTAAAATGTAGGGTACCTTGTAGTTGTAGGGTAAATTGATTTTTGTACGTATTACCATTTAAAACGTTAGGCGATAGATATATATTGTTTAGATTGTAATAATCAGAGATAGATAGTAGGGTGAATTTACTTTTGTTTGACTGGCACCGACTCAAAAATTAGTTTAAGAGAATTGTAATATTTAGGTAGGTTGAACTGACGCGTGTGGAATAAAGAAATTGCTAAGGTATTAATCACAGTACTCATATTCAATTAAAAAACTTATTTCGTACTTTTTAGTACTAGATTGTTTATTATCGGTTGTTTTTCTTATTATGAAGTCGGTTTTCTTTTTGTTAAAAATTATTTTATTTTACGAGTTTTAGAGATGGGTAGACCTGGCAAAGATGCCTCTCGGATGAGGAAGCGACGGTTACTGTATTATTCTTCGTATTTCCGGTATTTCTATTATAGTACGATATTAAATAGGCTCAACCATATGTAACCTTACATTGTTCTTAAAAGCCTTCGAAAGGCGATGGACTACAATGCTACATCTCAAGAAAGACTCAAACGTTCACGCCGAATATCCGCGAAGGGGTTAGCAGAGGTAGTAATACTTCTGAATATCACGTGACATTGTCACCTGTTGTTAAGAGTACCCACGATTTGCTTAGGCAGTGTTCTCACGTTATACAGGGCAGGCCTATCGGCGTTTTGAACAAATACACTGTCACATGATTGTGAGTTTCGACAGTCCCCTCGATTTCCTGGGATGCCATCATCAGATCCTGGTCTCATGGTACTTTCTCGGTAACAATAACATAACAAAAGAAATGATTAGTGAACCTGTACTTCTCCTCATAAAAGCTACGAAGAGGAGTATAAATCTATATAGAATGTGGAAAGAACTGTTTCCTTATACCTAGTGATTGAGGACCCACACCTTCCATCATCAGCTCAGCAGCATAACAATATGATTTTCATAAGCAAATGCCAATATAAATTCAGAAAATATGTAAAACGCGGTACATTTGCCTATAAAATTTGAGGGTTCCCCTCGATTTCTCCAGGATCCCATCATCAGACCCTAATATCCTCATCATGGTACCAATCCGGGAGTATCTTCTTTCGAATAAAAAAATAATAATCAAAATCGGTTCATAAATGGCAAAGTAATCGGCGAACAAATATAAAAAAAAAAAAAAATATACGGTCGAATTGAGAACACTCCTTTTTTTGAAGTCGGTTAAAAACAAAAATAGCTTTCACCAACCATTTTAAAAGAACATAAAGACAAACTATCAAATTCAAAATGCCCATTCTCAACACACGTCGTAAGCTTGTGTCAACACTTGAAACCATTCCAAGCGTACTCAGACTATTTGGCATCAGGACACCAATTCTCATTTCCTGGCGACCCCAAACTGTTGCTGGGCTGCTAGCGACACCCCTCAGAATGAGATTTTCTGGCTTCGAAATGTGTAGCATTTGTTATCTCGTATTATGAAACACTGGCTTGTCTTTGCTGCTTTGAAATGAGAAAGATAAAATAACTGCATCATGTGTGAAATTTTAAAATATTGTAGATGAATTTAGGTGGATGTACGGGGTGACAAGTTGATAACATACAACCCTCACTAATAATATGATTAAGTATTATGAGTAGAGTCGGCATTAGCTGACAAAAAAGCCCTCTTTCGTTTGAAATATTATAAAATTTGTAACCAACATGATTTATAATATGTGATTGAAACGCGATGGCAAGGCGGGAAAGTGTGGGTAATGCGTAGACGCAAATCACAAGGCCAGTAGTCAATCAGACTCTACTTCATTAAGCAGACGCGATGTGTAAAATTTGGGTAAATCCACGCAGTGTTGTGTTGTGTAATAAATTTCACTTATGGTGTTGTTATGATATGATATGTCACGTTTGACACACAAACTATATAGAGATTACTACGTAATCAGACTAACCACTGCCCTAGCTATCGACAAGACTTTAGTCTTTGACGTGTACACCTTTGCTTTTGGCATGTTTTGTTTTTATTTTAACGAAAGAATGACTAAATGGCTCTCCAATGCGTTATAGTGGTAAGTTATGCCAGCTGCGAATTAGAGGGACCACACAGGCCCTTGGGGAAAAAAAAGTGCTTCTTTTTTACATAAATTCATATACTCACGGCCATAAATCCCAAAAAGTGGTAGCTAGAGCTTACATTTTAGATTTACATCCAAAATAGTTTTAAACTTTTGAAAAAATTGTTTTCAGTCCAGTAGTTGAGGTGTTAAGATGGAATGTAGTCGCAACATACATTACATTAAATTATACGTTCTTGCTTTGCAGTCAGAAGATACATACATATAAAGAAAGGAAATGTGCACTCATCATAAAATAAATAGAACATAATGATAAATATAAGTAGCGTCGAAGAGTGTACCGGACTATTTTTAGTGCCACAGGTTCTTACACATCCAACATTTTTATGCATACGAAAAAGATCACCTTCCTTGAGTTAGTTTTGGTTTATATTTAAACATCTAGGATTTATGACTCACTCAACACTATAGGCTGCATAGTTTATATCTTACCCTAAAATGAAACAAGGATACAAACAAATAATACTGTCAGAATCAAACCACCCCATATCTACCCTAAGGTCAAGGACAAACTAGAGGAGTCATAAGGCCGTGGTTTGACATGAACTGACAAATCCAACTTACTGCTTTAATTAAAGTGTCATGTTTACACTCTTCAATTGAATAATGGAATGCACGGTCTTTTTAAATGGCAAACAATGAACGCCAATTACAAAAACATGTCCGTGATGTTTAAAATATGGTGGTAAAATTAATAATCATCGTACAAAATAAAGCCAATCAGTGTCAGTGATTTATTTCCAATCAGTGTCGAAGTTTATGTTCTCGATACCTCATGGTGCAGCCGTATGATGTGTTACTTAGAAAATAATTTGTTTGTCAACTTATTTTAATATTCCTTAACATCGCTTTTGCATTCTATCTGAAAAGGTAGACAAGTGGCCGTCCGAATTAGTTAAAATTCGGAGGTAGGAAACGCAAACACTACTTGAACGTGTAAAAAAGAAACAAAGGATAGAGAAATTTCGCGCTGGATGCCAACTGACACTGTAGCTCAGTTGGCAGAGCGACGGGGGCGTATACCCGAAGGTCGCGGGTTCGAACCCCGCCAGTGTCGAAATTTTTCTTTCCTTTAATAACATCTTTTATTTATGAGTAATAATCCCCACATGAGGAATTCATGTCAAAAAACATTAATGAACCTATGTTGTCGTGTAGACTACTATGGTTTTAAATTCCAAATCGGACCTACAACAATGTGTTTTTTCTAAAGTCATATATGTGGTTTATTTATCATTAGTGTTAACCACCCACATGGCTAAGTTGTAATTTGTCATGTGACAGTGATTTGTAAGAAAACGGTGTTAGGCCTGACCTCTCTTACGTGACTACACTGTCTAATACCCCAAGAGCTGACAGGCATTTTTGAGTACATCCTTGAGGCACATTGAAAATATTATTGTTGATTAGTTGCGAATGTGTGGATGATGAAATGGCCGACCTGGCTGGGAGGTTGCGGGGCGTTAATGAGCTATGAATTTTTTAATTCGCAATTTTTCTCATGCAGAAAATGTTCTTGAGGCACTTTGAATCTTACAGCATTTTAAAGTCTGATGTTTAATTAAACGATATATCATAATGCCAGGCGATTTGGTTGGGATTTAAATGGTGACAGGCGATTTAAAGTTATATTTTTTTGCGCAAAAAATGTACTTGAGGCAAGCTGGGATCTATACACAATAATTGTTGTGTTGATAAGATGCCATATATCAAATGACAGGCCGATAATACACGATTACATATACAATTCTGAATTATTCACCAAAGAATACAGCTTGCAATTTCACACATCCGACCCAACAAAGGGTTCCTTACATACCTGGCTCTTATTTTTTCAAAAAGCAAATTGAAACTCAAGGTGTCCAATAAATGTGACACCTCAGTCTCACGGGAATTTGGGAACACAATGACAACGCCAAACACTCGGATATTTGCCTTTCCAAGAATTCTTTTGGAGTAACTGGGAAATGACTTAGTGAATATACTTGAAAATTTGGACATAAGCAAAAATAGGCAAATTTCAGACTACCATTAAAAATAAGACGTTAGTGATAGAATTAAAAATATATTGCAAATGTGAGAAAGATAATTGACAGATTATTGAATATTATTTTGGTATCGTTTCAAATATTTAGACTATTCTATTAGATACGTGCAAGTGATAGTTTCTATTTATTTTATTTGATACACGTTCACGTGATATTTTTGTCTGTTTGATATTGTTAAGATACATTTAACTTCGTTAATTTATTCTTTATCTCATGGAAACTCTTGTTTTATAAAATTAAATACGAAGAACAAGAAATTCTTCAAAAGGACAGTAAGTACACAAAAGCTACGTTTATATATTTCAAACCGGACAACATACATATTTCTAACAAATAAAATAAGAATGCTCGAGAAATTCCAATACATAAAAGTTGGTCGGTGAGAACAAAAGTTTCATCTTTCAGTATGTGAATTATTTATCAAGAGAATACAGTTTTAAAAAGTTAAACCAAGTTTGATCAAAGCTTTCCCCGTCTAACCGTAACTACTCAATTACAAAATGACATTTGTCGTTGAAGTTAAAAGTATTGACATTTGAAAGCACCGTAAATTAAAGTTATTTCATTTATTTTCTGTTTGTGAATAAACTATTGAACAACTATCTGAAATATTAAATAGGCATGATGACAACAATTTCATTGAAATAATTTGTGTGTATATTATTTCAAAATTCCTAATTCTAAAACTCTGATTCTTTTCATAATTAAAAGCAAGATGAATATTATAATCGATAAAATAAAATCGCTAAATACGGCAATCCGCCATGACATGTTGAACGCCAATCAGAGCGCATGACGTCACGTTAGAGCCAGTGTGACCATTTGTGGCAGATTTCCGCCATTTTGGCAGATTTGGACCCAAAATTTAAGCTGTGACATATTATGCTAACGATTTCAAAATGTGGCAGATTTTGGCAGATATCAAAGGTTTTAATAAAATCATGCTAATTTTAAATAAAATTGCATGAAAATGAACAATAAATAATTTAAGTAAGGTAATTAGAAAATATTTACTAGAAAATTTATTCCAAATCTGGCAACCTTTGTTCCTACGTCTTTGTGGATACGCAGATTACACGGGGATTTCCCGCTTGATCTGCTGATACATAGATATTGTCATTTTATTATGGGCTTAAATTTTGGGTCCAAATCTGCCAAAATGGCAGAAATCTGCCACAAATGGTCACACTGTTCCTTGTAATCTTTAGTGACGTAAGCAAGCGACGCCATGACACTTTGACGCGTTTTGGTGCAAATTTTAAATTTATGAATCAAAATCTATTTTTTAAGTACTAAACCTAAATTTTTCGCAGAAATATTATGTTTATTATAATTAATATATATTTCCAAATATTATAGAATAGTTTCTCAAAATTTGTCATCATGCCTATTATCATTGTTTTTGAATTCATGAATTTAATGAAATTTCCATTAAGTAGTGTATTGTAGTGTCGGCTGTGCCATGTAGTGTCGGTTGAGAATAACACTACCCCATTTCTACCCGTGGGTGTGGGTGATCGTAAGAGGCGACTAAGGGTATAGGGGCTTTATAAGTGATTTTTGGGTGATGTGGTTGGAGACCCGTCACCAAAAACATTTATTTTTACCATCTTTCCCCCAATCAACTTCCAAGAGTGGCTGAGGAATTTCTCATTCCAAAGCTCTGGCTACCCCGTTAAGGGATTTATAGCCGTGAGTATATGTATGTATACAATGTATGTATGTTCCATCTATAGTATTTATTCAGTTTTATATTTTAATTTAGTTTGTAATTCTTCTATGGATTGGCTGGATTCATATTGGCTGTACTAATATCTCTTACGCTCTTTTATTTTCATAAATCCTTTTTGTTGGACATTCCTGTAGTTTGGTAGTGTTGCGTTTGCACACGCCAGAGAGAGCTTGATGCACCGGTTCCAGGTGATACAGAATATGGGTACCATAACGGCGTATCAAGTATAATCATCCCGTATCATGATATGTAATGATATGTAATTACCTATCCACATATACGATCATGATGCGCGTCGACGATACGGATACGGTGATCAGATCGGGCTAGTGATACATGTCTGGACCCGCTTTTAACTAGGTAACGCGTGGTATTGAACAGCCATCTCTTTCGCACTAACATCGTATCGTATGCTGATATCGTTACTCTGGCTGGCAGAAAGAATGAGCTGAGTAACGATAAAATTACGCTCGTGCTAGGCAGGCTGATAAATAATATATTCAAAGTTATTAATGGAGGACAATTACTTCAGCAGACACTACCGAAGACCTCTTTCAGGCTTCTCACTTTTGTATCTCAACCCGAGGTTATCTTACTTATAATTTAATGTTTTTTGACATGAATTCCTCATGTGGGGATTATTACTCATAAATAAAAGGTCGCGGGTTCGAACCCCGCCAGTGTCGAAATTTTTCTTTCCTTTAATAACATCTTTTATTTATGAGTAATAATCCCCACATGAGGAATTCATGTCAAAAAACATTAAATTATGTGATAGTTAGTTAGACAAGTGGCCATCCGAATTAGTTAAAATTCGGAGGTAGGAAACGCAAACACTACTTGAACGTGTAAAAAAGAAACAAAGGATAGAGAAATTTCGCGCTGGAAGCCAACTGACACTGTAGCTCAGTTGGCAGAGCGACGGGGGCGTATACCCGAAGGTCGCGGGTTCGAACCCCGCCAGTGTCAAAATTTTTCTTTCCTTTAATAACATCTTTTATTTATCTTACTTATATTCACCGAACACCATCCGACTTTAATCAAATTAAATGGATTTAAATCATTTCAAAACAATTAACTAGTCAAGTTAAATTACTCAACCACGTTGTGTTACAGCTTTTCAAAGCAATTAATTTAAAGTGACTTTACCAAAACCAGCTTATCTCTCCTTAATAAGCCCTAAAATTTATTTCTTGAAATCAGCAAGACTGTCGTACGCAAATATAAATGAAATATACTTCAAATTATTGTTTTATAAAATCTATAAATTCATTGTAGTCATAAATGATGTGTTTTTTTAAAGTAATGTAATATTTTGTATAGTATAGTGTAGTGTTGGCTTAGAATAGCACTACCCCATTTGTGCCGGTGGGTGTACGTAAGAGGCGACTAACGGTATTGGGGCTTTTGAGAGATTTTTGGGCGATGCGGTTGGAGACCCATCACCAACAACCTTTATTTCACTATATTTTGCCCATGCAACTTCCAAAAGTGGCTGAGGAAGTCCTTAGCTCTGGCTACCCCTTCTAGGGATTTATGGCCGTGAGTATATTGTATATTTGTATGCATGTAAATTATATAATATTTACCGTATTCTCTACCGTCAAAGCTATAATTGAAACGTCGCATAACAAATATATTAATTTTTCTTTAACCCTCCAAAAACTCATCCATTGTAAATAAAACAAAAATGGATCCATTGTTACAAAATCCAGTCTCTGATTCGACACTTGACCGGTTTTGTATTTTAAAAAGTATCGATGGGTATAAAATGAATCCAACACGTACAGATTTTAGAAAAGATCCTTTCACTTTGCAGCTTAAAAATGTTCGTCATTCAGTGAACGTTTGAACATCAAAGGTTATTCAACTTGCGAGCTGCTTTGAACAAAATGCTATCTGAAGTGCCTCGGCGGCAGAGAGTCCTCATTAGGGATTTGGTTGCCAATCTCTTTACGATTGTCGAGAACTTCCTAATTCAAAAACTTTACCTCACTCATATCGAGTATTCTTGTTAATTAGTTACGTAAATATTTATAATAACCATCCTTGAAAATTATGGTAATACCTTGCAACAGTTTGCAGTTGATTAATCAATATCTCGCAACTTTAGATAAAGTTCTGTACATTTTTTTTAATGAGTTTATGGAAAACGATTTAGCAATTGTATATTATTTTATTTATTTTTTGAACGAAATGAAAATATCGTCTTTCGGAGATGTATTTCGTTAAAAAGGTACATTATTTTTATTTAATGGACCTGACGATTTTTTTTATTTTATTTTATACATCAAATAAATCTATAAACACAGAATAAATAACAAGAATACAGAATTTATCCTTTTTTCATAATTTTAAGAATAGCTGATAAATTAAGGTTCAAAGTGCGCATTCTGGCCGACGGATTTAAATGTGGTTGACGCGGGCAAAGTGACGATGTGACGTCACAGCCCTCGCCTTTGTGATAAAAAATGGCAAATCAATACTGTATTGTGCCTAAGTGTTCCATTCCTTTAGTTAAAACACCATAATACGCATAGAAAATTTTGTTTATATGCGTATTATTATTACCTATTTAAAGAAGACTTATATTTTCATTCAAGAGCCACTTATATTTGAAAATAATAATATAATCACGGCTGTAAACTTGAAAAAAGGCTTTCCAAAGCTTCCGAATCAGGAAGTCGTTAGATGTTTTTGGAACATGAGTAAGTAAAATATTAAATAATAAAGTTTGTTGGGGATTGGTGTGTAGTATCAACTTAGAATAGCAAAACCTCTTTCTTCCGGTAGGTACACGTAAGACACGACTAACGGTATTGGGGGCTTTTAAGGGATTTTTGGGCGATGCGGTTGGAGACCTTTCACCAAAAACCATAAAGATGTTGAATCTTTATCCTACGAAACTTTCAAAATGGGCTGAGGTATATTGCTGTGAGTATATGTATTTATGTTGGAGATTGTTGATGGGTCTCCAGCCGCATCGTCTTAATCTCCTAGAAAAAGCGACTAATTTCCTAAGTCACCTTTTATTACCATTGTGTAGAAACGAGTGAGTGCTTTCCTGTGCCGATAATACACAGATAATTTAAAAGAATCACCAACAACAATAATTCTCTATACCATTTACTGCTTCTCATTTTCTACAAGTGGTTTACAGTTTTTTACTTTTGCTAACAGGCACGAAGTATTTGTAACAACTCAACCATGAAATCACAAACGTTCACGCAGTTACCCATGTAGGGGTTGGAAGAAGTACCTGTTATTTATATGACTGTACTGTAAACAAGAATATTAAAGGATTGAATACAGATATAATCGCACCATTCCCAACGGACCGACTTCGCGCAGTGGCAATGATCGGCTGGCTCACGGGTTGTGACGTCAGATTAAAAAGCATCCAAAATCAGAAAATTTAAAAACGGAGTTGAATTTGTCGAGGTCGCTGCATTGGAAATACTGGATGTATTGAATTGAAATAAAAACTATTGTAATCTACATGATATCAACTATATTTTACATTTAGTAGAGTTATTTTGACCCATTTGTGTTCTCCAATTGATGCAGAGTGTCAATCGGCACATTATTATTTACTGTACTTTTGTGAAATGGTGTGAAGTGTCGGTTTAGAATAGCATTATCCCATTTCTTCCCGTGGGTATTCTTGAGAGGGATCTAAGGGTGTTGGAGCTTTCTAAGTGATATTTGGCCTAGAGCGGCGGCCAAACCCTTTACCAAAAGCCTTTACTTTACAATCTTTTCCCCACTAACTGTCAAAAGTGGCTAAAAAGTTTCTTTTTCTGAAGCTTGGTTACCCGTTCTATGAATCTATAGCCGTTAGTATATGCATATTGTGGAATAAACATTTGCTGCCTTATGCTTACACAAAATAAAATAAAGCATTATGTAACAAATTTATTATTTTGGTATATGAGGGTATACGAGTACAGTACTTGTTCCTGTAAACTTATAATGATCACTTATTCCAAAACAAACAGTGGCAGGCTTATAACTACTCCCTAATCACGTACCAAAAATACTTATAAAGAGGCTTTCGAAACATCAAAGGATTCACGTTCGCTCTTCTTACTGGATTTAGATGGGCGTGCTTATTCTGGGTAATAAGAAAATCGCAATTTTCTACTCTTATTTTTGACGTGTGTGTTAATATATGTGTGTGTACGTATATGCTACGAGTAATGACGACTTAACTAGGTAATACCAGAACATGTTTTGGCATATTTTTATTGCACCTATACATACTACTTGTAACTTCTAAATAGGAAAACCGAAACTAATAATCAGGCTTTTTTAAAAGTTGAATGTGGAACAGAGGGTCAAATTAAAGAAGGAGAAAGGTAAATAAGGAAAGTGACTCTCCAGTTCTTTAATTATTATTATTTACTTTATTTACAAGTTACAATGACTCAAGTGTTAGTAACAGTGAGAAATCTTAACCTAATGTTAGTAGTCATACACAATATGGACACAATTAAAGATAAAAGATAATAGTTATGTACAGAGTATAAATAATATGTACAATTTTCTAAAATAAATATACACGTTTGGGAGCCTGGAGACTTACGCAGTGTGATATGTACATTGAGTCTAGCCGACCCCCTATCATGCTGAGGATGCTGTTGGAGCTGGCCCGCACCCTACAGAGCAGCGAGCAGCAGCGTTTCTGCATCGTCGCGTAGAAACAGTCTACGCGGGCCTCCGCAAACATACCCGAGGCACTGCAGAAACGGGGCAGCCCCAACAGAATCCTGAACGCGTCATTATATTGAACACGGAGAGCACCTAACAATCATTTCAAAATCCCCAATACCCTTATTCACCTTTTGCGATACCCACTGGCAAAAATAGCCGTAGTGCCTATGTCATAACAACCAAATTTATTTAGCTGTGGCAGATATGAAAATTAATTCTGTGTTCATCGTTGTAGGTACACATGAGGCATCTATATTTATTGTATTTGAATTGCGTGTTTTTATTATATTCGCTGCATTGTCTGCTTACAATAGTATTAAATTGGTAGGTGTAAAAGGGTAAAAATATAGACACAATGCTATTGAGAATTTATTAATAATAGTCGCTTCACTTTTAGTGATAAGACTGCCGATTGTATTTCATTGTAGAGTTTTTTGTTTGTAAATACTTTTTTTAGATGTGCAATAAAGAGTTTTCTATGCTATTCTATTAATAATATTTAATTTCTTACCTTAACGTCAATGTTAACATCCTGTCATATTACTAAATATTTAAGCACAGATCAAAATATTTTATATGATCCTAATTGTGCATTATATTATAAAGGTTATTCAGATGCCCGTTTTAACTATTTCATAAAAAAGTCATGTCCCTACATCAACTATAGTTTACTTATCATATGATAATATGGTAGAAAAAAAAAGACTATGGGAGCAATCTTGTTAGAGCTGCTGATTTAGATGTATAGTTGTTTGAAAATCTTGATTTCGTTAATTATGTGAAATTATGATAATTCATGTTTCTGGTGTAACTTAGTAATTGTTATACTTAAAACATCTCAATGCTGAAGCGACATCGTAAAAACTGTAAGAGTTTGTAATAAATTGTCATTATTAAATCGAAAATGTATCAAAAACATGAAACAAACATGACGAACAGTCTTGTCAAAAAAAAACTTTTAAAGTAATCTTTCTCAAAATCGGCAGCAATTTAGGACCAACGCTTTAGTTATTTTTATTGCACAAACAATAACCTTTCCAACGACGTATCGTTCATCCTGATTGGTGCTGAGACCAGGTGCCATACATTTGTGCCCATCCTCCTTTGACATTATTTTTATTGCTCCTTATTACTTTTAGTAATCAAATGAATTCAAGAATTATTTGATCTCCAATTTAAAACTCACACTATTAGTTAACATTGAGGTAGGTAGGGACCACCGATTCCCACTTTGTATGATCCTGGCAAATCTCCTAACATTTGTCTACATTCATCAATATTTTTATTATTTTTTCTAGCTAATGGTGCCTGTCTTTTTCTCGCGTCATTTGAAGTGTGAACTGTTTGTATAAACGACCAACAAAAATCACACATGTATTAAGGTTTGCAACGCCAAAAAACGGTTTTCACCAAATTATGTGTGCATCTTGAAACTGATACCAAACAAAAATTTGATACAGGAACAAAAAAATAGTTTTAAAGTTGCGCATTGGTAAAGGCAGTAAGTTGGTACGGTTCTTAAAAACGATATTAAGTATTATTGATTTCTTACCAATTCGATAATGTATCATCTCATTCTTATTGACAGCTGACTTTCCTGACCATGGAGATGTAATTAATGATATTTAAAAACTCAGTTAATAAAATTTAAAAAAAAACAGTTAGAACTGGTAGAAACAGAATTGGAAACAAGAAAATTTTTTTTAAGTAGCTAGAAAAGTAAATATAATCCCAGCTACATGTTATCAAATTTGAGGAGAAACATGTTATTTTATGAATCTCTTTGATCGCGTCCTTTCCTAAAATCTTATTTTGCGGAAAATAATATATGTAGTGTTTAAAAGGTCTTGTGAGAATCTCTCAACAATATTATGTTAGATAATTACCAATGAAATTGCTACTACACGGGCGAATTTAGATATATTTTTTCTTTATGTTATATATGTATAACATTTTAATGTTATGTGTAAACCTATTATCCTATTAATACTAGGTAGGCATGAATGCTTCGCGTGCCAAAATTTGGAGCGAAGCCGGACAAAATCAAACATTTGTTGTTTTATTGCAGTACCAAATTGAAGTCCAGAAGTTTACAAAGTTTGGGAGGTGTTCTGTGACAAGCCAAATACAAAAGTCAGGGGTAAATGGAGCTTCGCTTGCGACGTCTGCTTCACTCCAATTATTAACGTAAAAGTTTAGATGTTTGGATGTTTATGTGTTAAGGCGAAAAGGCGCCACAAGTACAAAATGTATATGAATAAAATTTGACAGAACGTTAGATAATGGCCCAATTTAACAAATAGGGTACTTATTTTTTTCCCGTTTTTTTTTATTAATAATACATTTACGCCTGATTGAACTAAAAGTACCGGCAAAACGCCTAAAGTTTTGTCATAAGCAAATTTTAAAGTACGAAGTCTGTCGGGTCAGTTAGTATAAGAATATTTTTAAACTAGTGGATCGTCCCAGCTTCGCACTGGTAGCGTTGTTTTTTTAAATATCTGAGGTTTCTTTCTTCAGTCACTGCTCAAGCATTGTGAAATTCAGCGCAATGTTTTCAATTTATTAAATTTATAGCACTCCCTAAAAATAAAATAAAAAAAAAAAATAATAAAAAATAATCATTTATTTCAAAATAAAAAGATAAATCTTTGTTTTTTGAACGTCAAATTTTAACTTAATACTAAGTTTACTTCGGATTCGGAAGGTGTTTTGTTGAGAGAAGAAAGAACCCGTAAGAAACTCGTCAACACACATCTTTTTTTAACGTCCATTACAATTTTGGTGTTAGCCCGGAAACATCCTGCACAGAGCCCTGATGACACCAAGCCACTTCATCATTAATGTAATCATTGACATTGTAATAGGCTTTCGAACTAAGATTTTTTTTAACTGCTGCTTTGAATTTTGTTTCTGTTAAATTTAAAATGTCCTCAGGTATTTTATTATACATTTTTACGCATAACCCCATGAAAGATGTATTTACTTTTGACAATCTGTATTTTGGTACTGATATTTTATTGTTGTCTCTCAGGTTTCGAATATGTCTGTCACAATTTTTCACAAAAGAGGCCTGATTCTTTCTTACATACATAATATTTTCATAAATATATTGACATGGCAGTGTCATTATATTTATTGTTTTAAACAATTCCCTCAGGGAATCTCGGGATCTCAAATTGTATATAGCTCTTATTGCTCTCTTTTGGAGAATAAATATGGAACCAACATCAGCTGCTCTGCCCCAGAGTAAAATACCGTAAGACATTACACTATGAAAATAGCTGTAATAAACTAATCGAGCTGTCTGTACATCTGTCAAATGTCTTATTTTCCTAACGGCATATGCAGCACTACTTAGCCTGCCAGCTAGTGAGCTAATGTGGGGTCCCCATTGGAGCTTGGAGTCCAGAGTTATCCCTAAGAAAACTGTGTTATCCGAAAATACTAACTTTTCATTATTTAAAATTATTTCGTTATCAACGCACCTAACATTAGGTAATACAAATTTAATGCATTTGGTTTTTTTACCATTCAGTACAAGATTATTGGAAGCAAACCATGTTTGAATCTGTGAAACCGTGTTATTCACCTCGTCAATATTCTGATTATTTCTTTCAACGTCAAATACTAAAGAAGTATCATCAGCAAATAACACTATCTCGGACATTTTCTCGACCATGAACGGCAAATCATTAATATAAACTAAAAATAAAAATGGGCCCAAAATAGAACCCTGCGGAACACCCATTTTTACATGAGTTCCAGGTGATATTGCATTATTGATTTGCACTTTCTGTATCCGATCCGAAAAGTAAGACTTTATTAATTTAAGTGCGTCACCTTGTATGCCATAATGTTCTAATTTAATAAAAAGGATTTCATGATCTGCACAATCAAATGCCTTCGTAAGATCGCAAAACAAACCAATAGCATCATTTTTGCGTTCCCACGAATCAAAAATGTATTTCATTAAGGCAACGCCTGCATCGGTGGTAGAGCGGCCCTTCGTAAAGCCAAATTGTTTTGGATGAAACAATTTGTTTGAAGCGAAATGCAAAAGCATTTGATTGAACATTAGTTTTTCGAATATTTTACTTAAAACTGGCAGAATTGATATGGGTCTATAACCATCAGGACTAATTTTATCTCCTCCGGATTTAAGAAGTGGTACAATTTTACTATGCTTCATGAGATTTGGAAAGATTTTATTTCTTATACATTCATTAAATATATCTGCTAAATATGGAGCCAAAGTTACAATAAAATTATGGCAAACTTTCACTGACATACCCCAAATGTCTTCAGAACTTTTTAGTTTAAATGATTTAAAACATTTTTCGATATCTGTAGGGCTGACATCTTTAAAACAAAACAAAGTTTCGCACCTATCAACATTTTGTTGTAACAAGTGTTGAGCTTTTATGACCGATGTGTTTAAATATTCAGTTGTTTTTGATGGTATGTCAGTAAAATATTTTTCAAAAATACAAGCGATTTCCTCATTAGAGGTAGTCAGACCTTTATCAGATCGAACACAGAACTCCTGATCACATGGTTTACCTCGGCCTGTTTGGGTGTTGATAATATTCCACACTGTTTTAACTTTATTATCGGATGTTCGGATACGTCGGCTTAGGTATCTGGCTTTAGCCTCTTTACATACTTTATTAAATATTTTTGAGTATTTTTTTACATATTCACTCAATTCATTATTATTACTATAAGCTTTTTGATCATATAAATCGAAGAGTTTTTCTCTTGATCTATAAATACTTGGTGTTGCCCACTCACAAAACTTAAATTTACTGGTAATAGTTAAATTTTTTACATTGAAAATTTCATTAAACTCATTTATCAAAACATTATAAAAGATATCATAGCTAGTATCTGAGTTTTTATTAATTGTAAATGTAGGCAACTTAGAGCTTATTATATTTATATATTTTTCTACTTTACTAGCAGTAATATGCCTTTTTTTAATAACAATTTTTGGTTCTGGTATCTCTAGAGGAAAGCTAACAAAAAGGCCGCTGTGATCAGACTTTAGTTTATTTATAACACTTTTACTTGAAAAATCTGCATTAGTAAATACATTATCTAAGCATGTTTTGATTCTAGTCGGTTCCAAGAATAAATTTTCTAAATTGAACGATTGGAATAAACTCATCAACCGTGTTTTAAGATAACTGTCTTGTAGGAGATCCACATTGAAGTCTCCACATATTATTATACGTTTTTTATTCCTGAAAACTTTGCTTAATACATCTTCCATTACATTTTCGAATTTATCATAATTTTGGTTATAAGGGGGTCGATACACACATACTAAGAAATAGTTTTTTAACTCTATGCAGGATAATTCCACGACATGCTCAACGCTTAACTTTACAATATCATTACGAATTTTTGATTTAATATTATTTTTTAAAAATATAGCGGAGCCACCACAGGCTTTAGAATTGCGGCAGTAGTTGCTAGCTAAATAATAGTTTTCAAAACCAAATATGAGTTCGCAATTCTTAAGCCAGTGTTCAGTAACACATAAACAATCTATTTCATATTTTTCCAAAAACAGTTCTATTTCTAATTCTTTACAAGAAAACCCCTGAGTATTTTGACATACAAGTTTAAACTGGGAGACTCCTTGTAAAGTATTCTTTTTATTAATATTGCCAGAAGAACCTCCTTCCTTGTTTACAATATTGATGTTAGGTGACGACTTAAGGACGACAGGAGGCTCTTCCATTGTCACTCTTAAAAGTTTAAATTATGGTTTCCACCATCGCATACTAGAAGTAAGTTTCCCCTTATATTAAATATATGGGGGTCAGATATATTATATGCTAATAATTTAGCAATGTTCCGCTTTTGATTTAAGGGTATGTATACAGTACCCAGTCGAGAATTTGAATAAGGTAAAAACTTATTCAAATCCAAACAAAACAAATTGTCGCTTTGACAACATGTCACGTGACATATTAAATTATTCATAATATGAATATTGTCATTCTGCTTCATATTAAGTAAGTATGGAAAGGTACAAAATATAAATTTACATTTATATATTTTTTGTATTTCCAAAAGTTTATTTATACTTTTATTTAATAAATACTTATTTAATCCTATACTATTGCCGACCAGTACGACAATCGTTGTATATTCGTCATAAGTGCCTAATAATATTCGTTCTACTATATAATTAAAGTTTGCACCCGTATAGCAATGGTTAATGACCTGTTGATTAAGATACTTATTTAGTATTTCGCCAAAACCTACGGCCATGCCGTCCGAAAATACTAATGTTCTGTTTGCCGGCGGCGGCGTGCTAACAGCTGGTAATGTAATCCCATTACTTGGTTGTGGTGACTGAGATATAACGCTAGTTGAGGAAATATGACTATTCAGAGTAACCGTCTCTTTGTCTATAAGACTGCCGATATGTTTGTATCTTAAATGCAGATCTTCCTGACTAACAATCAGCTCACTCAGTTTATCATTCAAACTATCTATTTGGTTTAGTAAATCAATTTTTCTGTAAGACTTGTTTATGAATTTTATACTATTTTTCATACTTATAAGACTTTTGTTTGTGTTGTATATACGTTTTTTAACTAATTTATATTTTTTACACTGTTTACGACTGAAAGTTTTTGAATATTTAAAAGAGGTCATAGAAGATAATGATTCTGCCTCAAGTTCGGCACATAAAGAAACTGCGTGAGAGTCTTCGTGAATATTCTTTATTCTATGGAATTCCGCCAATTGAGCGTGTGCTTCTGCCAACTGCTCATTGAGAATATGAATTCGCTCTAAAGCTACTTCATGCTTTGCGCACTGATCCTCATGCTTTAATATTAATATCTGCTGGTTTTCTAATTCCACTTGAGAAATGTCGTAAGATTCACGAAGCAACACAATTTTTTCTAAAAGATTACTATTTTTCAACTTTAAATTACGAATAGCTAAAACGTTTTCGTCCCGTTCTTCTAAAAGCCTATTTTTTAATTGTTCTGCATCATTCAACTCTCTTTTTAATTTTTCATATTTTTGTTCGGCAGCCATTCTACGAGTTGTAATCGAGTCCATTTTACGAAACGAACAGTCTTAATATTATATACTAGTTTAAAACGTTACTATAGCGAACGATAATCCTAATACTAAGATATTTCGATCCACACAAGCGCCTACTTACAACAAAGATATAAAGTTATTATTTATCGTTTGTTTTCTATTAACTAAACAATATAATCATAAATGTAACACTCAAAATATGATCCCGAGTGTTATCACTACCCTAATTTAGTTTTAAATATTAACGTTTTACTATTTATTATATCCTTTACGACAAACAATTTGTACTCACAAATTCTAATAAGTACCTAATATTATAATAAGTGAAGGAATGTGATTAAATAGCTCAGTAAAAAAAGATTTTTATATGATAAATTCACTTAATATAAAGAAAAGAAAAGTATATATAATTATAAACTATAATAATTAATAACGGGAATCGAACCCGTGTTTGAAAGATAGTAAGTAATAAGAAACCAGCTATTTGTCTCACTCTTACTTAGTTGAAGCGGTGATCAAATGAAGACCGTTTTTTTATAACTAATATAGGATTTTTATTAAATTGAAATACCTATTATTGTTCAAAAATACATAAATTTACTTAGCTGGTTTACTCGGCAAGGGTTCTCCTATCTAGCGATGTTTTCCTTTGTTTGGTTTCAGCCGTTTAAAACGTCACAAACTTTAATCACTTATTTTGTCACATTCACTTAATATTACTCTAAGATAACACTTGTGTGGATGAAATACGCACTACTAAACAATTTACAACCATTTATGGTTTATTTCTATGCTTTTTAACAATTATAGCGAAAATTAAATAGCTAAGCACGAATTAGATATTATTTCGATCTACCCGATCTCGTATATAATACCAAACATTTAAAATCACCAAACTACCTAAACAGTGTAGTTTGGTGATTTTAAATGAGCTTTGATGAACGGTTCAGTATTTCCGTTTAATAGCAAATTTTGGAATAAAACGCTACGAAGTATATAACAATCTAAAAAATAAATCATTACGTGATGTAGGATGCAACTACTGGCGCCATCTAGTGTGTTATATGTAAATTAGTAAAGATTTGGTTTTGATCAAGGGCGCGATGGCTTATTTTATGTATAATTTCGGTGTTTGTCTACCGATTTCTATGATTCTTTTTTTATTGAATAGGTAATAATGTTAACTTTTTTAAATTAGGGATGAGTGAGAGGTTTACGAACGTAAGAGTAAACAAATATAATCAGGATGTTTCGAACTGCTAAGCTATCAGGAATTACACGTGTTATTGTGAGTCAACCATAAAAGATAGACATATACTGTTGAGGATTTTTTTTTAGATAATTTTATGAAAAATATTTCCGCCACACATGATTTCTATGTAAGTTTAACCATTGAGGCTGCAAACGCGACGGAAGCTTAAAAAATGGAGTAACCCGTTTTCCCAAAATTTCCCAAAATTCCCCTTTACTACTCTGCTGGAAAGTATACAAAACCTGCGCAGGTGTATGAAGAATAATTGTACCAAGTTTCGTTAAAATCCGTTGAGTAGTTTTTGTTTCCATAAGGAACATACAAACCGACAGACAGACAGACAGGCAGACAGACAGACAAAAATTTTACTGATTGCATTTTCGGCATCAGTATCGATCCCTAATCACCACATGATGGTTATTTTGAAAATATATTTCATGTACAGAATTGACCTCTCTACAGATTTATTATAAGTATAGATTTAAAATGTGTGTGTCTCTTCATGTGTATTTAGTTTTGTTAGAACATAAATAGTGATCATAAAAGAAGCAATAACAGTTCGCGTTGAGTATACAGTAGCAAACAACATCTTGTTATCAGACGGTATTATTAGCAAACAGTAAATATCGCTGATGGGATATCCACTTCTTAATACGGAATCAGAAAGAGCTGCGAAACACTTGATAAGGTAATAAATATTTTATTTCAATAGTGTCAAAAGCTGTTTTTCTGCAATGTTGTTTACGGACGTGATAACGTGACGGCTTAGGGTACATTTTGGTCCGTGGGCTTCAGCCCAATTTGTATAGTGAACAATAGGTAGTGGACAATTGGGCTGATTGTGCGAACGAAATGACACATGAAAAGATTCATAGGTAAATTCGGCCGCTGGCTGTTAATGAGTTGTTTTAAGATAGATCGATTACCTAAAAATTAAATATACACAAATGAAAATTACCGGCATTTTTTTATGATTTTAATCTACATATAAGACACGAACTTAAATTATACCATATAGATAATAGTGTAAAGGCTTCAAAAATATTTTTTCACTCGATTACACAACCTAACTCTTTTTTGACGGGTCTCTTTGCTACTGCATTCATTCTACGCCTATGCATATTCTGTTAATATACAGGGTGATTACGGGGTCGTGGAGCAAGAAAGAAGCATTTAACTTACTTTCTCCTAAGCATCACGATAGGTTAGGACTAACAGTACACCAGCGACTTATATAAGTTTACAAAAAAAAACTGCGACTATTCGAGATCATGGTCACCCTACAATTTCCCAAGAATTGTTTTGTCAAGTGCATGGACTTAACAATCGTTGCAGTAGTTGCAATTCATATGACGATATTGATAGACAGATAAGAAATTTCTTCGATGCCTACTGCGATTACGTCGATTACTTTGTCGTATTTAGAAGGAAAAGACGAATAACGGCGGAGGCATAAATAATTTATTTTATTTTAAATCTTTGTTTCGTTATTATTTATTGTTATCGTTTATTGACTTTGACGTGTTGTCACATTATTACACATAAATTATTAAGTATTCTAACAAAGAGTTTATTTTCTAAAAAGTTGTAATATAAAAAGTAGGGTGACCGCGCATTTAGAGTCAGTAAATAAAAATAAGTAAATAACGAATCATCTTTGTTTCAATTAAAATTAATACAGGTAGCATCGGAATCATTTACTGAGTCAGAAAAAAATGGTTGGGATCACGACCCCGAAATCACCTTGTATAATATATAATTATACGGAAATTAACTACCACATCCAAACCAAAGCATATCTCTACCGGCGAACGCCACAAGAATACAAGGAAGAACGTTCACCATTTTCAGACATCATATTTCTTCCATTATTCAATACGTTTCCGAGATGCAGCT
This sequence comes from Bedellia somnulentella, assembly GCA_963576735.1. NCBI lineage: Eukaryota > Metazoa > Arthropoda > Insecta > Lepidoptera > Bedelliidae > Bedellia > Bedellia somnulentella. The sequence continues at coordinate 5,453,893 of OY755171.1, forward strand.
AAGTATCACGTACAATGTTCTTTTTGTAGTCGCGACTTTTATTGCATTTACTTGCGACTACAAAAAGAATAACATAATTCCTACGGTAGATATTGATCTATCTACAAAGTTGTATTTTTGTATTTTACAGAGTTACTTGTCCGGTTTTTAAATACGAAATATTAACACAAAAGGATGCCTTGGAGTAAGATTTGTCTTATTTAGAGCTTAAAGATTGAGATCGACTGCACAGATGGTTAGAAGACTGAGGCTTACCGAACTCACTCAATTCAAAAGGTTATTTGACTGATTTTTGAAAACCATCCTAAACTATTTAATGGTATTCACAGAGTCTACCAAAAGACGTTTTTTTGTTATATATATATAGGTATTATGTATATTGAAGTTATACATAAATAGTTTACATTTAAACGGTTTCTTTATTTTCTTCTTTTTTACAGCGTTTAAATTAAACAGCACATGCCATTTAACGGTTTTGTGGGGTCATCGCATAATCAGCTAATCCACAGCTTTTTCTATAATATGAAATACGTTAAAAAAATGACGCGTATTTCGGTTGTTTACTTAATGATTAATCTATTATTTTTGAGTCTGATTAATGCTAATCGCTTTACAGGAATATTTTTAATACTGTCAAAAAGCCGATTCATTTCAATCGCAATTTGCATTGAAGTCCTAGTATACAACTAAAGTACGAGTTAAATTTAGCCCTCGCCCTCATAAAATTAATTAATTCAATAAATATAAAACAATAGCATGATACAGCGACTTTATACAAATGAATTTGTTGTATCTATGTCACTAAATTGTTTACTCAAAGAAAATAAATTTTAGTTATTTTTAATTAAAATATGTAAATTAGAGATCTGCGAAAAAGCAACCCCATCAAAATTGGCTCCCGCTAAAATCACACAGATAAAACGCTAGTAAGCGCTTTCGGTCCAGTGAAAAGACTTTATCTTATAGAAACAGCCCGCGACCTCGTAAAATGTAGAGTTTCGTAAATGTAGATATACCACCATTATTTGGTGAGATATTTTTAAGTAAACAGAATTAAACAAAAGATATGATTAAGAAATATAAAAATAAAATGATGATGAAAACATAAAGAGGAAACCCACTTGGCTAAATTGTAATTAGCCAAGTATTCGACAGTGTATTCATACAAAAATTACGTGAGTACACTGCCCAACCAAATTCGTATGTATTCTGAACACCAGATGATACTGTCACGTGCCTCCAATGTACCTCTGCCAACCTTTTCGGGGATATACGGCATGGACGTTTGAGTCTTTCAGAAATATTTAAAATACGTCTTAAATTGTATGGAATAAATTGAATGTTCTTGTTCATGAAAACCGCATTATTACAAATAAATAAAGGATAAGATTGTGTGGTATATAAACAACATAACATTTGCATACCATTAAGCTTATAAAAAAACTACAACATAAAAATATATAGTAGGGAATGTTCTAAAGTCTATATCTCGGCTTGTTTCTCAGTTTTGTAATGGAAGGGTAGTTTACCGGGACAGATTTGGACGGATGCCTTTCACAATACTTTGAAATCCGCACGATATCGCGTCTGAGTAAAATAGATAGCCCTAAGTAGACTTTTGTCTGCTTTTGCTCGCTGAATTTCATGGGACTTGGCGACTTTACGAGCTGTATTTATTTGTCTAGTTTATGACACATATGTGTTAAAATGGACGCTAAAAGTTGTTTCATTTTCGAAACAAGAAATAACTATATTTACAAAAAAAATGTCGATAGTTTTATGATTTACCTCAACAAAATGATGTGTCATTTATTATAGCTATAGTAAAGAAAAAGCGCACTCATATCGATAAGGGACCGAAATAACTCTTCTATTCACAGTTGAATCCAACCTTAACACCCTTCATTCACATTCACAGAAGTCCAAAAACTTATTCGTAAAAAACCGTTCAAAAATAATATTAAACAAATTTATATTTTTTACTATACAAATCAATTAAATTAGAGTGTCTATTATTCATATTCAAATAAGTGCATTATTCTTAAACGAATATGCATGAATATATTATATTATTAATAAACAGTTTTCGACTGCTCTGTCTGTTTGTTCCAGCTGATCTCTGAAATGACTGGACCAAATTTGATTTGACTTTCACAAGCAAATAGCTGTGAAACATTAAGGATTAGCTAGGGTATTTTTTTTTTCAATACTCGTGATACCTGTTCGAAAACAGGGCGGACCGTTAGTATACATAATATAATAACAAACTTTTTGATATTTCTCTCTGTTGTCACGTGCAAAGCAAGCCCGCTGGGAGAACATTCTGAAATTCGGCTTGGGAGTATGGGAATGTCATTTCATTTGCCAATTTTCTAAATATATTTTCGAGGAGCGAAATTCAGTGAATATATTTCTGCTCTCTTAAAAATGGCCACGCCTGGTGCTACCATTATTGTTTTACATAAAGTGCTTTGTAAAAATTGTGTTTAGAATAATGAAAAATATTTTCTGCTTTAGTTTTCTCTTTGACGTTTGATAAGTTCTGTGGTAAGCGTATATTTATTATTTATGTCTCGAGAAAAAGTACGAGTGCAATTATTATTTCACATCTATATTGAAAATCACTAGGCTCGATCTGTATCTGGGATTTTAGTAAAAACTATCTATCAAGTATATTTATTTGTCATAAAAAATGATTTTAAGAACTTTTGTTAAAAATAGGAACGAAAATAAAAATCAATTGAAGAAGAAATAAACAATAATTTAATAAACTAGCATGTATTTCCGAAGTCTGAAGTGTATCTAGTATTTTCACCTTTAAGCGAAAGCTTAAAAAATATTTTATAGTTCAACAAAATCCCGCACCTGTTCTTTAAGACTAAATATGTAACTATATTTTATTTACGTTTATTTTTAGGTTATAATTATTTAAGTATATTAAATACACATTTTCAGACATAAACCTGACATATGGTCAGATTAATAATTAATTAATAAGTCTATTTATTGCCTCTTTTATACATATATTTCGTCAGATATTCATAATTATTATGATATTTTGTTTTAAGCTAGAGAGGTTTGCCAGGATCGTACAAAGTGGCGATCAATAGTCTCTGTCTACCCCAATGGGAACTAACGGCGTGAGAATATGTATGTATGTATTTTATGTAGTTGTTCACTATTTGATATTCGAAATTTTTCTATTAAAATTATTTTTTAATTGTATTATTATGTCATGTGTATACATATTACCATGTTTGTAGGTATATGTATATTATGCAGTGAGTTTAGTTATTTCGTTCTCGTTAGTCCGCGCGTTTCCTGGCGGTGACTGAAAATCAGTGTTAATGCTGAGTCAGCCGCCAATTTATTGCTACGCAAGATATGACTTGTGATAATAATTTTTATTTTTAAGTCTTGTTTTTAAAAAAATTGTTAAATTTGGAATTTGTTTAGTTTTTAGTGTAGTTTTTAATGTTTTTATTTATTTTGTTAACTGTGTAGCAATGACTAAAAGTGTTTCTTATCTTATCTTATTTATTTTTACATACATACATTAATATACTCACGGCTGTAAATCCCTAGAAGGGGTAGCCAGAGTTGAGGAACTATAATTCCTCAGCCACTTTTGGAAAGTCGAGTGGGGAAAAGATGGCAAAATAAAGGTTGTTGGTGATGGGTCTCTAACCGCATCGCCCAAAAATCCCTTAAAAGCCCCAATACCGTTAGTCACCTCTTACGTACAACCATCGGTAGAAACGGGGTAGTGGTATTCTAAGCCAACACTACACGGCACTATTTTACATTTTATTTAAACTTAAACGTTCATGCAGTATATCCCCGAAAGGGTACAATAGATACTAAATATTTGAAAAACGTGACATTGTCACCTGGTTGGTTTTCCAAGTACCAACGTTTTTCTTAGACAGCGTATTCGCGTGATAGGGGGTAGGTAGACCTATCTATGTTAAGTAAAAATACACTGTCATATAACTAAGTAGAACATAGCAATATGGGTTTCCCTCTCTGTTAACAACCAGAATTATTTGACCATTCATAAAAAACAGACATATAAAAAAAACATTCATTTATTAAATTATAACCAATTATATCATGTTGTATTATTACTCTATTACCTGATATTAACAATCAAAAGTGCCTTTCCTATCTTAATTACTTAGCCCTTAATAGCCCTTCATGGTAAACATCAATAACCACGTGATGATCAAATTATATTAACTGACTACACTGATTAAAAAGCTACATGTTAGCGGATGTCATACGTTTTACCAAATATCTCCAGCTCGAAAGTACGTTAAATCGGAAACATACATACATACATATACTCACGGCTATAATCCCTAGAAGGGGTAGCCAGAGCTAAGGAACTAGAAATTCCTCAGCCACTTTTGGGAAGTTATGTGGGGAAAAGATGGTGAAATAAAGGTTGTTGGTGATGGGTCTCCAACCGCATCGCCCAAAAATCCCAAAAATAGTAAATAACGGTAACTTTATCAGAAGGCTTAGGCTTGCATTAAGAGCGATGAAACTTGTTCTAAAACTACTTAACCTTTCCTGGGTAAGCCAACTTATATATACCAACTTATTAGAAATGTATGATTGTGAATTAGCCCAGATCATAACCAAACAATAAAAAATATATACAACAAAAATATTTTACCTTCACTTTACGTTACGTACAGCAATAAACTTTATAAGCTGGCAATAACACGCAGTTTTCCATTTATTCTCTTTATTCTGTTTGACTTGACAATCGAAAACCCTATTAACATTTGACACAGAAAATTGAAGGCAATCAATAGAATGGATTTCAATACTCTGTATTCATTCAAAACAAATTGTATAACAAAAAATAAATAAACGCTACCTTCTTTGTCTAACGCCTATAAAAGAAATGAAACAAGAAAGTATACCGTCTACAAAACTTAGTATGTTTTCAATGAATCCGTAAGGTTCCTCAAATTTGCGATATTATCCTGCAAAATCGGATATTGCTCTGTTGAAAAACTTTTAATCGGAACGTTTCTAAAGTACCTCATCAAGATACAGACTTGAAGTTTAGTATTATTGATAAATAATTACCAATTTCAGTGAAATTTACTTATTGGAAATGATAATAGGGGTTCATTAGTTTTGGACACACTTGGACTAAATTGAGAGTGTGCTCAAAAAGGCTGGCGTCCAAAGTATGAAGAATAAAAGAGCACGTATGAAAAGATTGATGGATGTAAACGAAGCTAGAGAGGTTTGTCAGCATCGTACGAAGTGGCGATCAATAGTCTCTGCCAACCCCAATGGGAACTAATGGCGTGAGTATATGTATTAGTTTTGACTTAAATTTTCCTTTGCTTAACTACAGAAACATTTATAGGACTTCTTGATAATGTTCACTTCAAAGAAAGTTTTGTTACGTAAAGTTATATCGCGCTCGACTTGGAGAGGGCTACTCCCTTTCCCCCAGTCTATATAGATAATAGATTTATAGTTTGTTTTAAATTTTCTTATCACTATTATAAGAACGATAGAAAACTAATACAACCTTTGGATTTAAAAAAATAGTAGAACAGTTTCTACATACTGATCAATCATCGACCATCTGACGCTAACCGTCTGATATGGCACGCTAGTCGAAAGCAAATGTAAATAAACTCCTAGGCAAACTGGCATTAGTCATTTCATCCGTACCACTTTTAATTTCAGGTATAATATATACACCTTAATTTACTTTACGATCTTCTCCATTATTCGCTCGGAAGTTCTGGCTATCCCTTCTAGGGATTTTTAGCCGTGAGTATATGTATGTATAATATATTACATGAAACACAGTAATTTTAAGAAAAGATAAACTCGCAACGTTATTCTCCTACCGTTAAAAGTGGTAAGATCCGTGTAATACCAAGTCGGGTATTAATTAATTGAGTCCTTACTTCAAGTACTTTCTGCCTTGAAGTGTTGAGTCATAGGCTAACCTAACAACATACTATAGAAACTTTGTTTTTTAAATTTTCAAGAAATAAATTGCATTTGTTATTTTAATGAATATTCTAATACATAAGATCAGTAACCGTTTCATCTAGGGTGATTGACCAGACGAGAACTTTGAACTTTTGAGTGAAATATATGTCATTATTACGAAACATTTCATTAAGTTTTGAATTGACGAACAGTATTCGTTGAAAAAAAAGTTCTAAAATTGTACAATTCACAAAATAAATTTGAAAGAAACCAGCTTTCTAGGAGAGCTAATGTAAGTGAATGTATGCGATAAATATATATTATATTCGTTTATTTCAACCATGAAAGTCTGAATAATATTATAAAATAAATACCTCGTCCTAAAACCGAAATTTGTGCGTTTAGTTTATACTAAAAATACCTTAATACTATTTGCATGACTGTTGCACTACAGTTAATATTTGTGTTGGTTAATATTTTTCCGAAGGTTACATACAAGGCCTTTTGAAACCTAAAAACGTGTGCTAAAAATCCAGTATTTTATTCAATTTGTTTTTTTTTTAACTTTCTAAAATGCCCAAAAAATATAAGTTTTGAAATAATTTCCTCTTAACCCTTTTTGGGATTGGTAATAATTAAGTTACATGCCAAGAACACATAGGAAAAACTTTAATGAATTTTAAACAAGCCATCTAAACATTTTCACTAAGAAACAACTACAGTTAATGGTATAATTAATATAAACACCAACCCACTTGGGAAACCAAAGGCCCCGTTTATGACCATACATAAATCACTGTAGCCATTCTAGAAATTATTTATTATGAAATCTCTTTGGCGCAATAGCTTTTCCACCTAAATTGAGTTGGTAACTTTATTATACATACAGAATTGTGTTGACGGTAATTTTGAAATTATGAGACTGTTGTTTGTTGGTGATAATGATGATGATTATTTGATGTTATGATTATGTGATGATAAGCGTCAGTTAAAATATCACAAACCGTTCTCTTGTTGAGGGTATCGCATGAAGAAACTGAGGGTTTTGTGACTTTAATAATACTGATCAAAAATTGACATTTACCTCATGGATTTTATCAAACATCGCTGATGGTCACTGTCATGTGATGAGGAAATATATGTTTTAATATTATTCTCAAAACTTTTACATATTTTCTATAGACAAGAACCTTTTCCACTTTACAAAAAGTATCAGTTGAATCGGTCTAGCCGTTATCGAGTTTGCGCGTAGCAACACATTTAGCGATCCAATTCTACTAAATAGAAGATAATAAAAGTTGGGAGTATAGAAAATAGTTTTAAAAGAGTATGAGATAGTTATGAGATGATAGTTTACGATACTAAGTAAGTGTGTAAGATATGGATGTTTTATTCCGCGCGATAACTAGTTAAAAGGTCACTTGTACTAGTTATGCTGGTCTACTTTGCTTTGACAAAAGAAATGGTAATTCTGCTATTTGTATTTTTTTTGACTTGAGGGTAAGGGTTGCTGGTACAAATTTCATTGTTAATGGAAACTGATCATAAGTTTTAATAAACAAGGAAACGTGAAGTGGGAAAAATATAAGGCCATGTTGAATATATAAATTCAAAGAGATCTATTTTTGTATGGAATGTGATCTACGTAATAAATAAGGCTAAGTGATACAAAATTATTATAATATTTAATAAAGCTGCTGATAGAGTAAAAGACAAAATAGAAGGCAATAAACATTGTTTTACGTATTGATTTAAATCGTTAACTTAAACTTTCAATCACATGATCAGCGTACCCACATTTTCTCGGACAATGACTTGCTTATCCGCGTTTTGTATTTTGTATTGTCACATGAGAACATAGTGGATTTCCAGAAATTTTCTCTTTCCATTAACAACCATGACAAATTACCACACATTTAACTTCAGATAAACCAATCGAAATAAGCCCAACAAGGTTTAGGCCCACGCCTCTTTGCATTATAGGCCACCCGCCCTACACCCGTCTGTACACTGAGCTATTTCCACTTTGCAATTCAAGTTATCAAGTGAAAATTCTGTGTGATAATTTTATGTGATATTTTGTTCCAGTACTTTTGAATTTATACGGTGCGTTTATATTGTCTTTGTTTTAACTATTAAATTAATATTAATTGCTGTGTAGTGTCGGCTTTGAATAGCACTACCCCATTTCTTCCGGTGGGTGTACGTAAGAGGCGACTAACGGTATTGGGGCTTTTTAAGGGATTTTTGGACGATGCGGTTGGAGACCCATCACCAACAGCCTTTATTTTACCATCTTTTCCCCACGCATCTTCCAAAAGGAATTATAGCCGTGAGTATATGTATGTATGTATGTATGTTTAACTATTAAATAAAGACCAGCCAAGTATGATTCGGTGGCACATTTAGGTATGGAATCTTAAAAAATAACTCTTATAAGAAAATTTTCTAGTTGTGTGATTTTTTAATTCAACAATCATATGACACAAATTATATAAAAAGATACAAATAATCTGATTCATTTTCTACTAAGCATTTTTTACAGTAGTCGAGAGTAATTAGATACAAAGTGGAAAATAAAAAACGTGTCTTGATGTTTCCTTTCAAGAGCCACCCCTTTGAGACTGACGCAATATTTAATTATCACCCCAACAGAATGATAATTGGGAATGGTTCAGGAATTTCACACCACACTGTACAGGGTGCAAGTGGTTGCTGACAGAGATTTATTATATAAAACACGAGGACAAACAATGTCATAGGAAGATTATCTATACTTATAATAAATCTGTAGAGAGGTCAATTCTGTACATGAAATATATTTTCAAAATAACTATCAGGTGATGATTAGGGATCGATACTGATGCCAAAAATGCAATCAGTAAAATTTTTGTCTGTCTGTCTGTCGGTCTGTCTGTCTGTCTGTCTGTCTGTCTGTCTGTCTGTCTGTCTGTCGGTTTGTATGTTCCTTATGGAAACAAAAACTACTTGACGGATTCTAACGAAACTTGGTACAATTATTCTTCATACTCCTGCGCAGGTTTTTGTATACTTTCCAGCAGAGTAGTAAAGGGGAATTTTGAGAAATTTGGGGAAAACGGGAGAAGTTACTCCATTTTTTAAGCTTCCGTCGCGTGTGCAGCCTTAATGGTTTAACTGACATAGAAATCACGTATGCCGGAAAAATTTTGCATTAAATTATCTACAAAAAAATCTTTAACAGTTTATGTCTATCTTTTACGGTTGACTCACAATAACACGTGTAATTCCTGATAGCTTAGCAGTTCGGAACATTCTGATTATATTTGTTTACTCTTACGTTTGAAAACCTCTCACTCATCCCTAATTTAAAAAGGGTAACATTATTACCTATTCAATTAAAAAAATAATCATAGAAATCGGTAGACAAACACCGAAATTATACATAAAATAAGCCAGCGCGCCCGTGACCAAAACCAAATCTTTATTAATTTATACATAACATACTAGATGGCGCCAGTAGTTGCATCCTACGACACGTAATGATTTATTTTTCAGATAGTTATAAATATTTCATAGCGTTTTATTCCAAAATTTGCTATTTAATGGAAATATTGAACCGTTCATTAAAGCGCATTCAAAATCACCAAACTACACTGTTTAGGGAGTGCCATAAATTAAATAAATTGAAAACATTGCGCTGAATTTCACAATGCTTAAGCAGGGACTGAAGAAAGAAACCTCAGATATTTAAAAAAACAACGCTACACGTGCGAAGCTGGGACGATCCACTAGTATTTTAATAAGAACAGAACAAATCCAAGAGTCCAAGAAATGCTCGAAGGGGTCCTCATAATTATCTGTATAAACGCATATCATAATAGATTCTAAGCTTGGAGCCCCATCAAAATATTTACTTCATTTAGATACACTAACATACATAAACTCACTGCTCTAAATCCTAAAAAGTGAAAGCTACCTTAACTTTAGAATTATGAATCCCTTAGTTACTTTTGGAACTTAAAAAAGGAAAAGATAATAAAATAAAGTGTGTTCCGTACTGGAACAAATTAGTTTATAATTTTCTTTATTAGGTGTGCACAAGACAACAAAACATAGTTTACATACTTTTTAATTCACGTTAGAAATAGATTTATTTCATGTGGCTTATTTTCTCTAACACTACCTCGTTGATGCGGGAAACTGGCAACATTGACGTCTGACGTCTTACAACTACATCCGTTTCCGCAAGTTAGTCTCTCTTTCTCAACACGCCGATATGTGAGTGCACACGTTCGTATAAAAGTTACCAAATAAATTCCGAATCAAGTCTATTTCCCGAACAAAGTGAAAAAGGACTGAACCACATTTATCTATGGACCTATGGTGAAAAGTGTAAGCCTGCGCTGTGATTCATCAATAAACTCTCGAGAGTTCGAACGCCACCCCTGCCAGCCACGTGCCTGGTAAGTGTTTAAAGTTTAAATAAGTCACTCGCGGCTACATAAATTATTTTGATCCTATCGAACCGGATCCGATTTCATCTTTTGTTTTGTTGTCTTGTGTTGTGCAGTACTACGTACTCAGTAATTTCAAATTCATTTCAATCGTTTGAGTCGCCATCTTTGTTACGCAAAATGGCCGAGAACGATCATGTTTGTGAACAAGACATATTCGAAAGGGACTTGATTATCGAAGAACTTAGGCGTACATTACAGTTTGCAACTACCGATGAGCAGCAATTTCGTTCGCGAACTATAGACATTTCAGCTCATCAGAGAAAGTTTACGAAAGTCCAGTGTAAAATAGAAAAAATATTGTTTAAACATAAGTGCTTTGATAAAGATGAACAAATAACTATTCGGAATGAATTTAACGATTTGTATTATGGCATCTTAGCTCATCTTAACGACCTTAAGCAAAAGGAGGAACGTGTCCGTCGCTCAAGTCGTATTTTTCTTTCATCGTCTGAGGCTCCTCAGCAGTGTCATCACAGTAAAACTTTGCCTACTTTACCATTGCCCTCGTTTAGTGGCGATCCTACGGATTGGCCATCATACATTGATTTATTTAAGTCGTTAGTGCATAGCAACAGTGCCTACACGGATGCCGAGAAGCTTAGGTACTTAATACTTACTGTAAAGAACAAACCTTTTAATCTTATAAAATCCTTGCCGATTTCCGAAGATAATTACGCCATCGCTTTAGAAATATTAATTTCTCGTTATGAAAATAAGCGAGTCATCGCGTCAAAACATCTCGATCGAATTCTCGACATCGAAAATTGCAGTGATAAATCGGTTCATAGCCTGCGTCGGCTACTTAACGTCTACCAAGAAAATATTAAGGCACTTGAAGCTATGCAGTTTCCCGTGGGCCAATGGAATTTCATACTTTTAAACATTTTACTACGTAAAATTCCAGTTGGTACTAGGAAGTGTTTTGAAAGATCGCTAGTGAAACCATCTTCTATTCCCGATGTAAACACATTGATCACATTTCTTGAAAAAGAAATTTCCGCTGACGAAATCATAAACATTTCCGTTGGTGGGCAGTCCATTTCACAACAAAATACAAAAGTGGGTAGTTCGCTATCAAGCCGCACTATCACACAGCAGCGATCATTCAATGCATTAGCTGCAAACAATGTCGGCCTTCCTACTCGTCAAACAGACGAAAATCAACGTAGTTACAATGTACTTAAGAAGCAAACTTGTATATGCTGTGAAGCTCAACATTCGTTGACAAAATGTTCAAAGTTTTTAAATCTTACACCTCACGCGAGGTACAATTTAATTCAAAATAAAAATATTTGTTATAATTGTTTAAATGTAGGTCACAATGTTATCAATTGCAAATCAAGTTATGTGTGTCGCTCGTGTCACAAAAGGCATCATAGTTTAATTCATTTTTCTAATCAAGCCTCGCCGGTAGTCAGTGACTCCGCTGTTATCACCCTCCCCCCTGCCAAGGTAGACCCAGTGCCGCCAACTCAGTCCGAGTCGAATTCTATTCATAATAATTGCGCTTCGAATTCCAATGCTCCTTCTATGCGAACTAGCACGGTGCTACTCTCGACCGCGCTCATCGATGTATGTGTTGGCTCTTCTATACTATCGACCGTTAGGTGTGTTGTGGACTCGGGAAGCCAGGCTTCCTTCATAACTGAGTCGTGCGCGCAAAGGTTAGGTTTAAATCGTAAGAAAATAAACATTCCAGTATATGGTATTGGTGATAGCGAACCAGTTAAACCAAAGGGTGTAATTTCGTGTTTAGTCAAACCCAAGGGTAAACAAAACCCTATAATTCAAGTAGAAGCTTTAATTCTACCAAAGTTGATGTCTCACATGCCGAGCGTACCACTTCCCCAGAAAGGGTGGACACATTTAACCAATTTGACCTTAGCTGACCCCGATTTTCGTACTCCACAACCCGTGGAAATGTTGTTAGGAGCGGATATACTATCCCATGTGTTATTAGGTAATATCGTTTCCGGTTTGCCTGGTTCTCCGATCGCTGTAAACAGTGTATTCGGTTATTTATTATTGGGTAAATTAAACTTAGATCCCGTGGTTTCGACTCCACCCCATGTGTGTTTTAGCTCATTCGACAATGACAATTTGCAAAGGTTCTGGGAGCTGGAGTCCCTTCCTGAGAAACGGAGTTACACTCCTGATGAAGAGTTATGTGAATCCCTTTTTCAAAGGACGCATACTCGCGATGGTATTACCGGCCGCTACGTCGTTTCTCTTCCGTTTAAACCCGATGCTCCGCCCCTCGGCGAGTCGCGGCAGACAGCCCTCGCGAGGCTTCATAAGCTCGAGTATAGGCTCGAACGTAATCCAACCCTCAAACGTGACTACCACGCGTGTATCCAAGAATATTTAGATTTAAACCACATGGAGCCCGTGACTAGTGATGCCGCCCTGGGCGCCCACTATTATATTCCGCACCACTGCGTGGTTAAAGAGTCCAGTGAGACCACACGTACCCGCGTAGTATTTGATGCAGGGTGTAAATCATCCAACGGAGTATCCCTGAATCAAGTGCTGCTCACTGGACCCAAGCTTCATCCCGACATTGTGGATATCCTTCTTAAGTTTCGTATTCATCTCATAGGTTTCACATCAAATTGTAAACAAATGTATAGAAATATAGGTATGTGTAAAGATCATCTGGATTACCAACGTATCCTCTGGCGGAGTTCACCTGCGGAACCTGTACAGGATTTTCGTCTTCGTACAGTCACCTTCGGAGTTAGCTCGTCCCCGTTCCTCGCTCTGCGTACTATTCAACAGTTAGCTCATGATGAAAGTCACCGGTTCCCGTTGGCTGCACCTGTACTCTTGGAATCTATATTTGTAGATGACGTGGTCGCGGGGGCCAATTCCGAGTCCGATGCCCTAGCGTTACAGCGTGAGCTTATTGGTATTTGCTCCTCGGCTGGGTTTGAATTAAGAAAGTGGCACAGCAACTCGCCGGCGATACTTGCCGCGGTTGAGTCGTCATCTCCTCATGGTGGGCGGCAGGAAACCGTCTCCGTTGCGCACCTCGAGAAGGATACACACACTAAAGTCCTAGGGTTACATTGGGATCCGCAAACTGATTGTTTTAAGTTTAATGTTCAGGTCAATTCTGAAAAATGCACTAAACGGGCAATCCTTTCTGAAATAGCTAGGATTTACGATCCGCTAGGATTTTTGTCCCCTCTGACCTTATACGCAAAACATTTAATTCAATTGCTATGGGTAGCTAATATTGGTTGGGACGAAACCCCACCTATTGATATTATTAATTCATGGAGACTTTTTATTCAAGAGCTACCGATAATAAAATGTATTTCTTTTCCGCGTCACATTTTAGATAATACTTGTACCGTACAGGTGCATGGATTCGCTGACGCGAGTGAAACCGCGTATGCCGGTTGTGTTTATATTCGCTTAACAAGTAGTGACGGAGAAATTCGTACTTACCTCGTTATAGCTAAAACTCGTGTGGCCCCTTTACGGGTTCGTCTAACAATACCCCGCCTTGAATTAATGGCTGCCTTATTATTATCAAAATTAATAGACAAAGTTATTTCAATCTACGACAATCGGGTCGATATGGATAACGTGTATGCATGGTCTGATGCGTCGATCGTGCTAGCTTGGTTACACCAACCACCTCATACTTGGAAGACCTTCGTCTCCAACCGCACCAGTGATATCTTGTCTGTTGTGCCCGCATCTCGTTGGCGCCATGTCCACTCTGCTGACAACCCCGCGGACGTGGCCTCGCGCGGTGCACTGCCCCACGCGCTACGCGCACACCCCCTGTGGTATCACGGCCCAGCTTGGTTACAACGACCTTCTCATGCATGGCCGTCTTTCAATGAACAATTTGATACCAATGAAGAGAAGCGTATTGTTTCATCAAACGCGTCTACGACGATTAATACAGATATTGAGATTATACAGCGTTATTCTTCGCTAGGTAAATTAGTACGAATCACCGCTTGGATAATTCGTTTCTACAAAAAATGCAAACATTTAACTAACCACCACTCAGATTATATAACGGTTCCAGAATATAATGAATCCTTGAAAAAACTCGTTCTTTTAGTGCAACAATCGGTTTTTACCGAAGATATAAATAAGATTTCAAAAGGGAATTTGCCTTCTCAATCATTAAGGCGTATTACACCATTTCTTCATAGTGACGGTTTGTTACGAGTCGGTGGTAGGATTCATAAGTCACTCTTATCTTATGATAGTAAACATCAAATGATTTTACCAAAGAAACATACATTAACTAACCTAATCATAGATGATGCTCATGTGTGTTATCTACATGCCGGACCTCAGACCGTTCAGTACCTGCTCTCGCAAAAGTACTGGATAATCTCGTGTCGCGATATCGTGCGGCAGCGTATACATCGCTGCGTTCGTTGCTTCAGCGCGCGTCCGACACCAGTGCAACCGCGCATGGGACCTCTCCCCGCTACTCGTCTGCGGCCCGCGCGACCATTTATTAAAACAGCTGTAGATTATGCCGGCCCTTTCTTTGTTCGCGCCAATAAGGTGCGTAATGCCAAAGTTATAAAATGTTACGTTTCAGTATTTGTTTGCATGAGTGTCAAAGCTATTCATCTCGAAATCGTTTCCGAGCTTTCCACTGAAGGTTTTCTTGCTGCGTTACGACGTTTCACTTCCCGTCGTGGATTATGTACCGATATATTTTCCGACTGTGGTACAAACTTTGTGGGTTGTGACAAATACTTGAAAGAGCTTTATGCCTTTTTAGGTAATGATTCAGTTCAAAGAAATTTACAAAAGGAAACTCTTCAACAGTGTATAACTTGGCATTTCCAACCAAGCCATGCAAGCCATTTCGGGGGTCTTTTTGAAGCTGGGGTGAAAAGTTTTAAGCACCACTTACGTAGAGTACTTGGAACTCGTACACAAACGTACGATGAAATGCACACACTTCTGTGTCAAATCGAAGCGGTTCTTAATTCGCGTCCTCTGTCCGTGATGAGTTCGTCAGCTTCAGATCCGCTTCCCCTCACACCCTCTCATTTCTTGATAGGTGAACCGCTTACGGCCCTACCCGACGTTTCCTTGGTAGACGTTAATCCTAACAGACTTACGCGCTGGCGATGGGTTCAGCAATCCGTCCAACATTTCTGGAAGCGATGGAGTAGGGAATATCTTCACGAAATTCAACAAAGTCAAAAGTGGCTTCAAGACCGAGGCCCTTCTATTAGTGAAGGCACTGTTGTTATTGTACGCGACGACCACCTGCCGCCGCTGCAGTGGAAGCTGGCTCGCGTGCACGCGCTCCATCCCGGGACTGACAACGTCACCCGTGTGGTTACGCTCAAAATGAATAACAAATTTTTTAAGCGGCCAGTGGTTAAACTGTGTCCGCTACCTATTGAATAGAGTACTTTATACATATTTAAATCATAGTCATAGGTTAGGTTATATTTTCTTTTATTTTGTTAAAAGTTATATACTTTTAAGGTGAGCGGGTTTATGTTCCGTACTGGAACAAATTAGTTTATAATTTTCTTTATTAGGTGTGCACAAGACAACAAAACATAGTTTACATACTTTTTAATTCACGTTAGAAATAGATTTATTTCATGTGGCTTATTTTCTCTAACACTACCTCGTTGATGCGGGAAACTGGCAACATTGACGTCTGACGTCTTACAACTACATCCGTTTCCGCAAGTTAGTCTCTCTTTCTCAACACGCCGATATGTGAGTGCACACGTTCGTATAAAAGTTACCAAATAAATTCCGAATCAAGTCTATTTCCCGAACAAAGTGAAAAAGGACTGAACCACATTTATCTATGGACCTATGGTGAAAAGTGTAAGCCTGCGCTGTGATTCATCAATAAACTCTCGAGAGTTCGAACGCCACCCCTGCCAGCCACGTGCCTGGTAAGTGTTTAAAGTTTAAATAAGTCACTCGCGGCTACAAAGTGTGTTGGTAATAGGTTCTCAAACACATCAAACAACGATTACTTTCGAAAAAAACGATTCTCTTAGTCACTTCTTGAGACACCTGCGAAAAGCAATGGATAATATAGTGTTAAATAAGCTTTAGTTATGTTTTAATGAGTTTTGGACATAAATCGCGAACTTCAGTTTTCTTAAATCATTCAAATATACATTCAGTTTTCAATCCTTCTCGCAATAAATTTCCAAAACTGGCTCTCTCTCTCTCTGGCTACCCCTTTTAAGATAATAGCCATGAGTATATGTATGTATGTTAAATATTTCATTCTTCAGTTTTGCAATAACTGAGCATAAATGTAAGAATGCTGATGGTTAGCAGGCTGTTTGTGCGCCTGCTGCTCGATCACGTACTCGATCAGCCTCGTGGTGGCGTCTCAAGTCGAAGGTGGTGGAGTTGTAGTAGAAATAATACGGCAACTTGCTGTTACTTAGATTTACTGTTAGATGTACTATTTATAATTATATATAATATATTTTAAGTTATATGGACTCTATACAGTATGAATTATGAATAAAATGACTCTGAACAATCTAATCGTCTTCTTGTCTTGAATTTCTTGAAAATGTAAAAGAAAGATGCAGCCGGCATCTGGGTTTTATACACGAAGCTGTTTGTCTCCTTTCTGATGGCGCTTGACGTGACTGACGCGCCTCTGGATTGTTTATGTTTTGAGCCCGTTAAAGCACTTGGATCCAAGTGGCTTTAACATACTGGGGGGCCATTGAAGACGAGTCTTCAATCTTCTTCTACAAGTAGGCACAAGCGATTTATGGCTCGCCTTACTGTCGATTGTATGGTCTTGATATCGGCCACTCTCGGGACACCATCTGCTCCTGGATATAGTTTAGTGACTCGCCCTCTTCGCCATAACAGAGGTGGAGAGTTATCTTCGCTTATTAGGACAAGATCACCCATGCGCAAGTCTCTACATCTTACTCGCCATTGAGTTCGCTGTTGTAGCTCTGATAAATATTCCCTGTGCCATCTCCTCCAAAATGTTTGCCGTAGCTGCTCCAACAGTTGAAAGCGATCCAATCTCTTCGTCGGTAAGTCTGCCAGATCCGGTGATGGAAGAGCCGTGAGTGACCTGCCGAGGAGAAAGTGTCCCGGTGTGAGAACTGCCAAATCATTTGGGGAGGAGGAAAGGGGAGCGATGGGTCTACTGTTGAGGATAGCCTCAACCTGGGCAAAAAGAGAAGATAATTCCTCGAATGTGAGGTGGGTGTTACCCATGATGCGTTTAATGTGAAACTTAGCAAGCTTAATGCCAGCTTCCGCGCTTCCGTTGAAATTAGGGGCGTAAACCGGGCAAAATCTAAAGTTAATATTTTGAACATTAGCAAACTGCACAAATGTGTCTTTATTGTCGTTAAAAAATGAATTTATTTCCTTAGCTGCGGCAACGAAATTTCGCCCATTGTCACAAAATATTTCACTGGGCTTCCCCCTGCGGGCTATAAAACGTTTTAAGGTTATAATAAATGAATACTTTGAAAGAGAACTAACTGCTTCTAAGTGCATACATCTGTATCTAAGGCAGATAAAAAGGCAAAGATAACATTTAGTAATTTTACACCCTCTACCCCTACGATCAGTGATAAAAAATGGACCACCAAAATCAATTGCAACACTTATGAATGGAAAATCAGGTGTAACACGCTGCTCAGGCAAATCACCCATTATATTCTCCATTGGCTTAATCGTAAAACGCCTACAAGTAATGCAGGAGCGATAAATGCGTTTGGCAAGATTCCTACCACCTATAGGCCAGAATCTTTCTCTAACCTTAGATAATAAGAGGGATGGCCCAGCATGTAAGAGAGATATGTGTTCATATGTAAAAATTAATTTTGTGAGATGATGCTTAGCACAGAGCAACTGTGGATGCTGTGCGTTATAGCCAAGCGCAGCTTCCCTCAATCTTCCACCTACTCTTAAGATGCCCTTATCATCTACAAAAGGGGACAAAGATAGTAAATTGCTCTTGGATTCAAGTGGCCTATGACACTTTAAGGACATGATATCCTTACCAAAACTTTCCGCTTGTGAAAGCTTAACAAGAATATGTAGAGAGGCTTCAAGTTCTGCGAGGCTTATGGGGCCTGATATAAATTCCCCTTTGCATTTAATGTTAATAAATCTTTGAACATATGCAAAAACGCGAGTAAGTCTGGAAAAATTGGAAAATCTTTTGAAATCTATGACTGATGGACTTGAAACTTCAACAGATGCCAAAAGAGATAAATGAGGCTTTAATTCTGGAATAATCTGAGTATCCATATCGTCCTTATTGAGAGTGGGCCATTCACTCTCAGGACGTAGCAAGTAAGAAGGGCCATGCCACCATAAAGAATGGGAATACAAGTTTATGGGGTCTACCCCTCTGGAAGCAAGATCAGCTGGATTTAAATGAGTGGGCACATAGAGCCAGGAAGAATCCTTGGTGAGCTCTTGAATAGAAGAAATCCTATTAGCCACATAGGTTTTTAATTTGGAGGGACATGCTTTAATCCATGCCAGGACAACCGTAGAGTCTGACCAATATACTAGCCTATCGATGGGTTTACGCATCGTGGATGATACAGTCTTAACTAATTTGGTGGATAGCAAAGCCGCACACAGCTCTAACCTAGGTATGGTAGATTGCCTTAATGGAGCAACGCGCGACTTGGCGCAGAGCAGATTGCAGACCTGGAGGCCTGATGACGATGTACTCTTAATGTAGACACAAGCACCATACGCCAACTTCGAAGCATCACTGAAGCTATGCAGCTCTATAGAAACAGGAAAGTCAATCAGAACATTTCTAGGAACAGAGAAGTTTTTTAAATTATGAAGATTGTTTATGAATGATGACCATTTATTCAGAATTTTGGGAGGAACTGGTTGATCCCAATCCAGATGTAGCGACCACAAACTTTGAAGTAGTATTTTTGGTTTCACTGTACATAAAGTAAGGAGACCCAGGGGGTCAAAAACCTTGAAGGTTGTCGAAAGTATGGAACGTTTCGTGACTAAGATAGGGGGGGTATGGTTAACATTGAAATGAAGTGAATCTTCCTGTGGTTTCCATCCTAATCCTAATGTATGAAATGATTGGCTAATGGTTAAGCTGTCATTCTCTCCTTCGTTCAATTCCGAATCTAAAACTAAAGTTGAATTACTCCTATATTTACGTAAATTAAATTTTCCAGTGAGGAGTATTTTTGAAACTATATTTTTAATACTTAGAAGCTCTGACTCTGAGTCAGACCCGGTCAATAAGTCATCACAGTAAAAATCTGACTTTATTATGGTTTCTATTTGTTTGTTGGAAATATATTGAGCTATATCATTTCCTAGACCCCTTCTGATGTCAGCAGTGTGGTCTGCCAAATAATGTAGACACCTAGCAGCTAGAAAACTTGCACTAGCAAATCCATAAGTGACAGTGTTAAGTCTGAAAGATTTTAAAGGATGAGCAGCGTCTTCACGCCAAAGAATTGTTTGCAAATCTCTATCCTGATCGTTGACTAAGATTTGTCGATACTGTTTTTCTATATCTCCTGACAAAACGTATTTGTGGAAACGAAACCTTAAAAGAATGTTAAAGAGAGAATCTTGAATGTTGGGACCAATCATTTGAATGTCGTTAACAGAAAATCCGGAAGTAGTGCGAGCAGATGCATCGAACACTACCCTTAGCTTAGTTGATTCGCTGCTTTCCTTAAGCACAGCGTGATGAGGCAGAAAGTAAGAGTTACTAGCTCTATTGACTGACGACGGGGATAAGTGACCCAAGTCACCATATTCTTTAATAAAATTGGAGTACCTCTCCTTTAAATCTTGATTGGTATTGAGACGATTTTCTAATGCAAAAAAACGTTTTCGAGCCATCAGATAAGATTCACCTAAACAGGTTGATGGTTGCTTGAGAGGCAACCTGACACAGAAACGACCATCACTCAGGCGTTGAGTGTTCTGAATAAAATGAGTTTCAGCTTCCGAAACTATTGGCTTCGGGCTTACATCACTGGGAAAGTCTTCGCACTCCCAAAAAGCTTTAAGATCATGTTGAATCTCTTCAGTAGTTATGAAATTGCAGTTAACTGGATGAAATGAATCTACCGAAGGGGTAGTTGTGCCTGCCACTATCCAACCTAGAAGGGAAGCCTGCAATATTGGCATACCTGGGCCTAATAGTTGACGTTCCGAACTTAGAATGTCCCAGAAGAGATCCGCTCCTAGAAGGACATGAATTGGAGATGATTTATAAAAGAAAGGGTCAGCAAGCTCTGAGGGGGGAGGTAAGTTTAAATTGGAAATATTAATGTTTTGTTGGGGAACCTTTCCTGCCAAATATGGCAAAACTAAGAAACTATGTGTACGGCTATATGCACCCGTTCTGGATTTAAACAAAGCAGAGCATCTTTCAGGAATAAGATGAAGTGATGTGTCACCGATCCCTAATATGTTCTTGACCATGGATGGTTGGCCTTTCAATTGTAACTTGGATTGAAGTTCAGCTGAAATGAAGGATGAGTCAGAACCACTGTCCAGAAGACACCTTACTGTTTCAACTTTATTGTTCTGTGGATTAATAACATCTATTAATGCTGTGGAGAGGATGGTTCCAGATGAAGACACAGCGGACATGGCGACAGAAGAAACCGTTTCGGGATCAGCTGTGTTTGCAGTGAGATGCAGACAAGAAGGCGCTGGCTTCGTATGATCAGCTCCAGAAAAATCATGAAGCAAAGTATTATGGCGTTTACCACAAGTCCGACAATTGCTTAATTTACACCTTGATGTTGGGTGATCAACAGTTAAACAATTATGACAAAGCTCTAACTTGTTTACAAGAGCCCATCTATCCTTATTGTCTAAAGCTCTAAAGGTAGGACAACTATATATTCGATGCCCGTTATTACACACAACACATTTTTGTTCGTCTCGCTTTACTGTTGCTGCAAACGCCTGTACCTTATGCTGGTTAATGCCTTGACCTCTGTATGATTCAGGTTTACTTAAAGGTTTACTATTAGTATTTCGCTTCTGAGATAGCGCCTCTAGAACATCAGCCCTATTCCGCAGGAAATCCCTTAAATCACTAAAAGTGGGAAGCTCTGTGTGAAGATTGCCTTTGTATTCTTCCCATTTGACATTAGTGTTTAGATCAAACTTTGAGGAAGCTAAATAAATTAAAATAGAATCCCAGTGTTGAACTGGTTGACCTAAAGTCTGTAAAGCCCTAACATTCTTGGTGATGTGATCACTTAAAAACCTAAGAGACTTGTCTGATTCACTCTGCATAACCTTGAGATTAAAAAGTGCACTAAGATGATTATTAACTAATTGCCTTTTATTGTTATACCTTTCACATAATATATTCCATGCTTCTACATAATTGAAATCAGATACCTCGAGGTTTGCTATAACCCTGGCTGCTTCACCTTGTAGGTATGAGCAGAGGTAATGAAATTTATGAATGGGTTTAATATGATTATTACTGTGAATTAAGGATTCAAATGTGTCTCTGAATTCAAGCCATTTGAAGTAAGAACCATCAAACTTGGGTATAATAATTTGAGGTAGCCTAAATCCCATCGTGCCTTGATTGGTGCAACAAGCATGCGGGAGGGAGGCCTCTGATCTACTAGTGGCATCTTCAAATCCATCAATGGGTTTGTTGACACTGATTAAATTTCGTGCCTTAATAATTGCTGAACAAAAATCATTGGAGATGACTTCCCTTTCATTTAATTCATACTCCAGATTGTTAAAATTAATAGTCTCCATTTGAGATTGCAGGTGTTCAAATTGAGAGTTTAACTCCAAAAACTTGTCTAATTTGAATGTTAATTCAGCTACTTGAATAGAGCTTAATGGCTTATCACCTCCATGTTCCATGAGGTTAATTAAAAAGTTATTAAATTTAGTCACTTGCCCTTTGATTGAAGTGCGTTTGTACTTAAGCACAGTATATTCATCGCTTGCCATTTTGGCAGGGCTTGAGCTTCGACTGGCATGAGCAGTGTTTGTTTTTACTGATAATTCACTGTCAGTCATTTTGAAAAGGAAATTAATAATTAATAATTGATAAGTAACTAGTTAAGTGAAAGGTTCTGTATATAGATAAATTTCTGGAGTTAATTGTTATAGTAAAGGGTGTGGCAAGAATGTAAAATTAAAGTAAATTGTAAACCGGTTTACGCTCCTTGTGAAGGTGACGCCGCTGGAGACAACAGGCAGCAGCTGAATGATGCAGGCCTGCGTTCCTCGGTGAAGTTCACGTTCACTGAAATTGTTTGAAACAGTAGTAAGTATATATCCCTGAATCGTTTGGTAGAGCGGAAACTGGCATGAAACTAACCAATATTAAGTTTGTATATTGAAATTAATTGAATTAAGTGAAGAGTTTTATTGATATGCTGCTAGAGTTGCCGGCACATGTGAGGTATGAGTACCTTAACTGCTGCCTTTACTTAATTGAGTGAATGTATATAAGCAAAGTGAGTCAATGATTCACATGTGCACTTGATGGCTGTAGAAAATATATGGTTGATTAACCTAAGTGAAGAGCATGTGGTTTTGTAAAATTAGTTATGTTGCTCACTAGTTTTACAAAAACACTAAAATGCCAAAGTGAAGTTAAAATATTGAAAACTAAGTAATTAATGCAAGACAAGGCTGAAATTCTGATATTGATATGATTAAGAAACTATTTAAGTTGGCATGTGGTATGAAACATAACCTGGATGTCCTTAATAGAGTGCGCTGATTCCACTTGGTGAGGCGTTGGAGCCTGTTAGATGAATTGCTGTAAGGTTAAGTTGCAATTATCTTTGTAAATGTTATGCGCTAACTCTGTAGCACATGGGAGGCCTATGTCATACACTGGATCACAGAAACCAGCGGCTGTGGCTCAGAAATAGCTGAGTGGTGATTGCCATGTGCAATCAGTTCAACTTTAATTTCATCATGTGGACCATGCCGTTGAGAATCTATTCTAACCTCAAAATTTTTAAGAAATAAATGGGAAGTAATGTGCTTTCTAGGTAATTAAATAGATTTGTGATTAGATTGATGTAAAATACAAAGGGATTGCTGAGATATTAATGGATGTAAATTGATTATCTTGACTAATTTGCCCGTGGTGAGGGGTTTTAAGGTGAGGAAAAGAAAGGAATGATTGGCTCACGACACTCTCCTCGGTAAGATGCTGGCAGGTGGGATGGCTGCTGTGTCCAACCCTTGGACCTGGCTTCTTCACCGGCGGCTTGGCGTGGCGTGGCGTAGTCCTCCTTTTCTCTCGTGCTGCTGGTGGTGCCTCTGCTGCGTAGGCTGACTGAAGTTTCTGTTCGGGCGCCAAATGATGGTTAGCAGGCTGTTTGTGCGCCTGCTGCTCGATCACGTACTCGATCAGCCTCGTGGTGGCGTCTCAAGTCGAAGGTGGTGGAGTTGTAGTAGAAATAATACGGCAACTTGCTGTTACTTAGATTTACTGTTAGATGTACTATTTATAATTATATATAATATATTTTAAGTTATATGGACTCTATACAGTATGAATTATGAATAAAATGACTCTGAACAATCTAATCGTCTTCTTGTCTTGAATTTCTTGAAAATGTAAAAGAAAGATGCAGCCGGCATCTGGGTTTTATACACGAAGCTGTTTGTCTCCTTTCTGATGGCGCTTGACGTGACTGACGCGCCTCTGGATTGTTTATGTTTTGAGCCCGTTAAAGCACTTGGATCCAAGTGGCTTTAACAAATGCTAATACTCAGAATATAAAACACTCAAAAGATTAACATCACTTTGGCTTTTTATTTGTATTTATAAAATTTTAAATCATATTAATAAATAAAAAAAAAATAATGGAAAAAAAAATTCGACACAGGCGGGAATCAAACCCGTGACCTCGGGTATACGCCCCGACGTCGCGACGTCGAATATTATTTATTAGTAATAATCCCCACATGAGGTTTTCATGAACAAAAAGATTTAAATTATATGTTTATGTACTGTTGATGTCTCTTATAAAATAAATAAACTCACAAATTAAATACAACACATCTCCCTTAGTACATGCCTGTTGCCATACAAGTCTATTAATCGGATACAAGTGATGGAAATGACATACTGTACGGTAACACTCTGAATACCATCACTCATTAGACTACTGATTGACAGAGGGAGAAAATACCTCGATTGCTTTTTGATTAGTTTGATGGCATGCCATTGATTAGAATTTTGGTAAAGTAATCAAATAACGTGCTAATAATAGAAGGAATGTTACTTAATTATCTTTAAATTACTATAGCCCGATTTCTGAATTGAGTATCCAGTTGAGAACAAATTAAGTATCGTTCTGTCGCATTGAAATCTTAACAACATAATGAGACGAAACGATACTTAAGTCGTTCTCAGCTTGAATACTCAATTCAGAAATCGGGTAATAATAAGTGTTTGTAATTGTAATAATCGTAAGTGTTTGATAATGAAATATTGTTATATCCTCTATTAAAGAGTCTTCATTTGTAATTATTTATTTTTAAAAAGGGATAGCAAGAGCTTTAGAGTTAACACCTCCTCAGCCACATTTGGAAGTTGATGGTAGGAATTAAGTATTGTTGGTGATGGGTCTCCAACCGCATCGCCCGTAAACTATTTAAAAGCCTTATAAACTTAGTCGCCTCTAACGACACACATAGGTAGAAAGAAGTATTGATATTCTAAGCCGGCACTACACGTCAAAGTTGTTTAGTCTATTTAGCCTTTATAAACTTTTGATCCATTTAATTTTATTTGAATTCGGGTTCCATATCTATTAAATAATATCTAACTAATAATTTGGTATAAACGTAAAAAATATATTGCACTTATTAGTCATACGTACTGTTCATTTTCGTTAACGGCAAGGGAAAAACTTGTAAACATATAATGGAAACCACATGACTGAGTTATATTTAGGCTCTTATATTATATTTATGAAGATTTTATTATAATTACGAAATAAAGAGTCATTATAACAAATATGTTTAAAGTGTACAAGAAGTACAAGGGTTGGAGATCCATCACCAAAAACCTTTATTTTACCGCCTTTTCCCCACTCTACTTCCAAAAGTGGCTGAGGAATTTATAATTCCTTGGCTTTGACTACCCCTTCTAGGGAATTATAACCGTGAGTATATGTATGTATGTACAAGGACAAAATATAAACCTATAGTTCCCTTAATGTATACAAACAATTAAAATTAATGTATTAATGTTATTAAAATAAATATACACGACAAGTTACAAAATGATTTTTAAGTGAGACTTCGTGTTTTTGTTTTTAATATTGCTTATATACAAGAACAACTTTTAAGGCTTCTCAAAAAAGAACATAGGGAGATTATATAATTAGAATATAATATAGAAAATACGATGCGTTCAGCTTGATAACACAAAATCATATTGTAATATAGAAAAAAACCTCAAGGGGTCTCCAGCCATTGGTCCGTATTATTATTTCAAAATGGAACGAACGTATAATTGAGTTCATGATAGTTAATTACAAAATAAATCCCTAGTGCTTTTGATGAAATGAAAGTTGAAACATTATCGACATTAATTTTTGGAACTGAATGTTGAGATGATTCATGTAGATTATTAAAAACGTTTAATGAAAACAGTGAGCTCTAGCCATAGATCTACTAATAAAAAACCGTAGATAAGTCATGCGCGCTCATAAATGGCACTTAAAAGACAGGCTAAATGGCTCATCTGACTTCAGTCGCGCACTAGCTGCCGTCGCAATCGTCCACCTGTTTTGGCGTGTTCGTTTATCAAAATAATCGAGAATGCCGTCGTGTGTGATGAGATTTTGCACAAACTATAGTAGAAAAACTACTAAAATGATGAGATTACTTATCATTCGTAAGTATTATAAATTTACAACGTTATAATTATAATTTATAATAAATCGTGCGTATAGGTCTTAATAATTCTTTGTCAAACGGTCGTCTTAGTGTCATATTTCACGACGGTACAGAGAAAATATATTTATCTCTTTTTAGCGCTTGCTTTAAGATGTGCTATCTCGCTTATATTTCAAATGTATTTCTTGGTGTGTTGTTTGGATATATTTCGAGTGGTGTGCGTTCATCTGCCGCAATCGGTGCCACTCGTAAGCGCCGATTTCCTCGTAAATGATTTTTCTGCATTTGTGCTGGAACCGACACGCCACAGAAATCCAACCGCCTCAAGTTGGTCGCGAGGCTGGTTTGAATTAACGTCTTCGCGGACAAAACAATTGGGATTATTTCTGTCAAAGTCACAACCCACATGTCGGTGATCTCGTGAGCCAGATCGAGACCCTTGTCATGAGGGATAGTGACATCCACTAGAAAAACCCTCGACTGCGACCGATCCCATACCACGATATCAGGCTTATTCACGAGAATAGTCCTGTCCGTGATAACGGATCGGTCCCAATAGATTTTGGCAAATGGTTGTAATTCGGCAGCCTCTGTTGCAAGAGTCCGTATTTCAGAGCGAGCTCCTGATGTAGGATTTTGGCTGCTTGGTTGTGTCTGTGCAAGTACTCAGTGTTAGCAAGAGCCGAACGACCGGAAATAACATGCCTAAGTGACTCTCCGGGACGGCAACATGCTCGGCAAACGTCTGTGGTATTATCAAAGGACGGCCTTTAGGATGTATTTGCGATGGTTCTGCGACTTGATAACCTGGTCTTGTATTGCACAGAAAAAACCTTCGGATTCCTCAAAAAGGTCCCCGAAACGCAACCAATGCAGGGATGCTTTACGGTCCACGAAAGGTTCGTTAAGTACCTCGAAGTACCTTGTAAAACTTTCCGTGCAGCTCCTTCTCTTTCCATACGGACTCCCGATCTAGTACTAAGTACTTCCGGGGTTCGCCAATCCTGTGAAGCCAACGATAAGGGGGTCAAATCTTATCACTAGCGACCACCTCTCCTCGAATACTATCATCCGTCATCGTCAAAAATAGTTTCTGAGTTTGCATACTTCGCGGTTGTGCAACTGTTGTGTGCCATTCCAACAATGGGCGGTGGGGTCGTCACATCCCTACGCCATATTCTTATTATTAATCTTTATTAACATAAATGGTTACATTTAATTATTGCAAAGCCCTGCAAAACTGTTTTACAGTTTGTCTGCAGGTAGAGTCTCTTTAATTATTTTTTTATTTAGGAACATTTATGGTAGTGAGTTAAGAAAATATTTTTTTTAATTTGTTTTTAAATTTTTGTCTATTAGGCTCGAGGCGGATGTCCTCGGGCAGACTCTTGATCAAGTATGGTAACCGCTTTTTAAGCGTCCTGTCCCCGTAGTAATTATTTACTCTGAGTACCTCCAGCCTGCCCGCCGACACCGAACTCGTGCCATAGCTATGACTCAGCTTCGTGAGATTCTGTTCCTACATCCATATAAATATTATAAATCGGAAAGTGAGTTTGTTTGTTTGTTTGTTCTGCTTTCAGGCCATAACAACTGAACTGATTGCCTTGAAATTTTGCAGAAGTATAGTTCGAAGCCTTATTAAATAATAAAGTACTTTATATTTCAGAAACGTAATTTGACATCACCGACGAGTAACGACCCCGTGGCGTAGCGGTATAACTAACTACTATGGATAATTAATTAGAACTATTTTATTCAATTTTGTATCTAGACATATAAAACTTGGGGAGATTGAATTTATGAAATTCATCTATTTATCATTCATGAGTCAATAAATTCCATTCCAAAAAATAAATTCCATAAAAAGGTAGCCATAGCTTCAGAGATAGTAACTTTTTATCCATTTTTGGATATCGATTGGGGAAAAGGTAGTTAAAAAGAGGTTGTTAGTGATGATCACCAACTGCATCGCCCAGAAATCACTTTAAAAGCCTCAATGTTCTTTATGTCCTTTATAACGCCTGCGGGGATATAAATATAAAAAAATAGAAGTTGAGATAGTGTTTTGGTATTTTGAATGTAAACCGGATGCAAAAAAATAATTTCACGCGGACGAAGTCGTGGGCTAAAAGCTGGCGTATAATATATTACGAGTATGTTTAGAATATAGTTTTACTAGTCTGTGCTACGGGTAAAAATTTAAATTTAATAAGCACATTTTCCATTCAAATTTACACTACACCTTTTGATGGAATAACTTAACATATACCTTATTTCATAGGAGCGATATTTTTTCCGGGATGAAAACTATTCTATGTTTAAAATAATAGAGTGTAATTTCCAAAATAAGTACGGAGTTTCTAACACAGTTTAGTACTAGCTACAATTAGTCCGGCTAGAATAACCATTTTAGGCGACATACATTTTTAGTCAGATAAATATGTGTATCAAAACGTAAAAATCACCAATTCAAATAATTCATGGTGTCACATACAAGATAATAAAAACTTTTTAATAGCTATTAAGGTGCAAAAGCAGTCTCTTCAAAATAAATAAAGCTAAAGTCTCATTTAAAGATGTTAAAAGAAGAAGCGAATATCCAGCCCAATTGAAAGGCATCCAAGTATCAAGATCTTTGAACGCAGACCACTCCACAACTGAACGAGCCAGTCTAACGCACCTTATGAGTAGCTCTTCATAAGATCAAAGGGAGTGGAGACTACCTACGCTTCTGGCTCAGATTATAATCACAAAGACATACTCGAGCTTTGCGCACAGATTTTGGAGACATACTTACTTAACGTATGGTGAGCCTGAAAAATTAAAGGTTTTTAGAGCTTTTTGTGATGTGACGAAGCTGTTTTTTGTTTCTTTTTGGAATAAAATTATATGTTCATTAAATAGAACCAATAATTAAGCATACAAAATGAGAGAGGCATTAACACCGCACCGTAAATATTAGGTGTAGCAGAGGTTATTTTTTCTTCACCCTTATTTAATTGGACAGTACATATTGATTTATAACAACCGTGATAGCCCAGTGGGTAGAACACTCGGTTATCGTGCAAAGGACTAGTGTTCAAATCCTGGGACGGGCCTACACCAATTTGTCTTTTCTAAAAAGACATATGTGTGGTTAATTTATCATGGTTGTTAACGGTGAGGGAAAACATCGTGAGGAAACCCACATGGCTGAGTTGTACTTAGTCATGTGACAGTGTATTCGTACAAAACGGCGATAGGCCTGCCCCCTATCACGTGAGTACACTGTCCATGCAAAACGTGGGTACTCTGAACGCCAGGTGACAAAGTCACGTGATGTTCAGAAGTATTAGTACCTCTGCCAACCCCTTCGGGGATATTCGGCGTGAACGTTTATGTTATGTTATGTTATATTGGTATGTCATAGAAGAAAAACTGAAACTTTGGTAGAAAATATGTATTATATTTTGAATTTTATTAGTAAAAATCTAGGAACTGAAAAACTTGACAAGGAAAAAGTATTTTTATTTGCCGAGATTAATTTTTACACAAAGCATATATATATTCAACATACCATACAGCTCGTCAATATGCCTACGCCTAAAGTGACAGCCAGTTAATAATGCGTGAAAAAAACCCGAAGAAAACAGATTTGTATTGCCCGACCTTTATTTCGAGTGACAGAATAAATAATGGCGACATTGACGCATGGTGTGCGAATTTCTAACCCCAATGGAATACGATTGACTTCAGATGTGCCTATGTTTAGCGGTTTGGAATTAGTACGATAAGATGGATTGCGTGGTGTCAAAACTTCTGTATGTCAGTCTTAAACAGAATAGAATGTGGCTATAAAAAATAAGCTCTTTTTAAACCTAATGTTCTAAGAAATGTATTTCGCCCCTGTCTTCCAACTTGATACGATTGTCAAAATCTCAACGTTTTCTAGGAAAGAAAAATGTAAGGTTTATTATTTATTTTAATTTGTTTGCAAGATTAACAACAAAACATAACTTATAAAATACATTATAAATTTTCGTTTACCAATCATAAATCTTCACCAATACTCATCCCATACAAACCCTTATATTTCCATATAAAATAGTAGAAAAAATATGTAATGATATTTTAAGCACAGAGGTTGGATGAAAATAAAGATGTGAAAGAGAAATCGATTTTTGGTTGAAAATTGCACTGTCTATAGTCACACCCAATTTCGTAGAAGTTAAGCTGTGTTTTTTGTAAAAAGGTGATTATATGATTTTTATATTTAAATGGCATTAAGTTCTTTCAATCAATATAATTTCATATGAGATTAATGGAAACAAAAATAAATTGGATAGTGTTTTGAACGGGGCTATAACT
This sequence comes from Bedellia somnulentella, assembly GCA_963576735.1. Lineage (NCBI taxonomy): Eukaryota > Metazoa > Arthropoda > Insecta > Lepidoptera > Bedelliidae > Bedellia > Bedellia somnulentella. The sequence continues at coordinate 5,484,618 of OY755171.1, forward strand.
TGTATAAAACCCTTCGCTTGTGGAAGTACCGTTAGAGCGCACACTACAGCGGACTCACTCGCACATAGGCGCGTCTCACTCATATGCCTACATCGCGGTATGTAAATGTTTTTCAAGCTAAGCATAAATACAAATTATAAGTTGATATACAGCAGGATGTACTGGCTAGTATATCTTGTTCCCACACATTAAAATTTTATTAGAAATATAATTTGCAGGCCTAAGGATATTTAACTACGACAAATAAAAGCATAAATGTTTAAACATTTTATGGACATAACTCAATTTCGCTCAAATCTTTATTCGTATATTTTTAAACTTCATTATTTCAGCAAATAGGAAACCCATAGAAAATTTGCCTAAGTGCAATCCGGCCGCACCTGAACCTATTTGTTAAAGTAAATTATTGTTAGGTAAATGTTATATTACTTTAAAAATAAGTACCACAAATTTTTACACATGAAATAAATGAAGCTAAATAAAGATGCTAAATTCTATGTCATATTCGTGTGACAAACTCAATATGAGACGGAAAAAAAGCGACTAAGGTTGCTCCCGTTTAGAACTGCTTGCAGGTGTATTTTGGATCACTTGTAATGATAATAAAATTAACTAGATTTTGCACTTATAAATTGATAGAAGAAGGTTCAACTTTTTCAGCTATGTGCGATCGTAGCTAATACATTAGAAAAACTCGGAGGGTGTGCAAAGATCGAACAAGGTATCAATTGATCGTCTCTGACAAGCCTAATGGAAAAATATATATATGTGAATAGATCGTTGTATTGTATGTATGCCATGTGCTAGGAAAACTTTAAATATTAATTTCTCATCTCTCTACCAGCCGGGGTAGCATGAGGCGTGTGAGAGCCTCTGAGATAGGGCTATGTCACCGTTCAAGGGCGAATTGGCCGCCATATTTGACCGTTTCTCGCACGCCCGAGCATGAGGCATCTGAGATGTGAGAGCGCTAGTGACTCGCCTTTGACATCGCAACGCCGAGTCACATGTGCGAGCATGAGCGGCGTGACAGCGACATAAACTGAGATGTTTGTCATTTTATATCAAATTTATGTCGATGTCAAAATTGAGCGCGAGACCCAGTGAGAAAGATTACTTATCAAAATATGAGTGCTGTTTTGCAGATTTTTTAACTGTTTTGTGTAGTTCTTAGTGTAAAAGTGTGATAGCAAAGCGACTACATCACTTAGATTTGTTTTGAATGGAAAAAAAAACGAAAAATAGATATGATACTCATCCGGGTGAAAGTTTGCCGCAAACAAGTCCTATGAAACATATTTGTATGTCATGACGATTTCCGAGGACCTCTATGATAGCTTGTGACCTATGAAAAGCCTCAGGGAATAGTTTCACATAAGGATACATACAGGATTTAATGATTCCACATGATATAAATTGAATTGTAAATTTTAACTAAATTAAATTAATCTACAACTAGTGCTTGTGTATTAAGTTTTAAATTCGTTTTTAAAACAGCGCGAAATTTCTCTATCCTTTGTTTCTTTTTTACACGTTCAAGTAGTGTTTGCGTTTCCTACCCGCTGCTCTGCCAACTGGGCGTATACCCGAAGGTCGCGGGTTCGAACCCCGCCAGTGTCGAAATTTTTCTTTCCTTTAATAACATCTTTTATTTATGAGTAATAATCCCCACATGAGGAATTCATGTCAAAAAACATTAAATTATGTGATAGTTAGGCGTTTCCAACATTTGCATTCTATCTGAAAAGGTAGACAAGTTGCCGTCCGAATTAGTTAAAAATTCGGAGGTAGGAAACGCAAACACTACTTGAACGTGTAAAAAAGAAACAAAGGATAGAGAAATTTCGCGCTGGATGCCAACTGACACTGTAGCTCAGTTGGCAGAGCGACGGGGGCGTATACCCGAAGGTCGCGGGTTCGAACCCCGCCAGTGTCGAAATTTTTCTGTCCTTTAATAACATTTTTTATTTATGAGTAATAATCCCCACATGAGGAATTCATGTCAAAAAACATTAAATTATGTGATAGTTAGGCGTTTCCAACATTTGCATTCTATCTGAAAAGGTAGACAAGTGGCCGTCCGAATTAGTTAAAAATTCGGAGGTAGGAAACGCAAACACTACTTGAACGTGTAAAAAAGAAACAAAGGAAAGAGAAATTTCGCGCTGGATGCCAACTGACACTGTAGCTCAGTTGGCAGAGCGACGGGGGCGTATACCCGAAGGTCGCGGGTTCGAACCCCGCCAGTGTCGAAATTTTTCTTTCCTTTAATAACATCTTTCATTTATGAGTAATAATCCCCACATGAGGAATTCATGTCAAAAAACATTAAATTACATTTTGTGGAGTTAACTTTATTTATTGAATAAACACTTTTAAACAACTGCTCCACATCATAGTTTCTGTTCACAAACTCATCTGTACTTCACATTTTTATTCTATTAACATCACTTTTTCCTTATAGAAACACTACAGCTTGTTTAAAAGTAAAAGCTGCCTATGAATGGGCTTTATTTGCTAGTAAAACACATTTTGTGGAGTTAACTTTATTTATTGGGTAGCTGAACTGAACCATACCAATGTATCAAATAATGTTTCTCGATTTTATGAAATAATTTATGAAATTATAAAAAAACATGTAGCATCAGAGAAACCTAAATCTAGAAATTTCCCGGTTTGGTTTTCTAAAGCTTTAAGGAGCACGCTCACTCGTAAGAAAATCGTATGGCGTAAGTGGCAGACGTACCACAACCTCTCGGACTATAATGAATTTTCTCTACTGCGTGATCGAACTAAGATGTTACTCAAACAAAATTTCCACTCTTATATTTTAAAAACTGAGTCTAATATAACAGACAATGTAAAATATTTCTGGAAATATGTTTCGTCTTTAAAGAAAAATAATACTGGATACCCGTCAAAAATGATGATAGGCAATAGCACATCTGACAATCCATCCCAAATAGCAAATATGTTTAACGAGTTCTTTGGTTCAGTTTTTGAAGCAAATGATATTAACCTAGATAATATTAACTTAAACGATATTAGATCAAATCCTGAGGCCCAAAATATACCTAGTATTACAGTTACAAAAAATCAAGTAAAAAAATCTCTCTTAAATCTAGATATTTCTAAAGGTGCGGGACCCGATAAAATAAGTCCAATATTTTTGAAAAATAACGCTGAACAATTGCACGAACCGCTTTTTATAATTTTTAACCATAGCCGACAACAAGGTTATTTTCCTGACTTTTGGAAATTAGCTTATATAATACCATTGCATAAGTCTGGCCCCAAAAATAATATTTCCAATTACAGGCCAATATCAATTCTTTCAATAATACCAAAAATATTTGAGACATTAATCAAAGGATCACTTTATGATCAGGTAAAATACAACATCTGTCAGCAGCAACACGGATTCATGAAATCAAGATCTACAGCCACAAATCTCATTTTGTACTCTAGCTTTTTATTCAATAAAATGGACCAAGGAGTTCAAATTGATGCCATTTATACGGACTTCCAAAAGACATTCGATAAAGTAAATCATGCGCTTTTACTTCAAAGGTTGGCTGAAAATGGTATTAGTGGCAGGCTTCTTCACTGGTTTAAGTCTTACCTTCAAAATCGCTTCCAGATGGTGACTATTAATGGTTATCAATCAGACAAGAAGCTTGTATCTTCAGGCGTGGTTCAGGGGTCAATTATGGGCCCAATTCAGTATACACTGTTCATCAACGACATTGCTAAATGTTTTGAACACTGTAAAATTCTAATGTTTGCTGATGACCTTAAAATTTATAAAACGGTTTCAACAGTAGAGGACTGCATTCAAATCCAAAAAGATCTCGATAAATTTAGCGAATTCTGTTTATCTAACAAACTTAGGCTTGCCCATAATAAATGTAAGCAAATAACGTTCACTCGCAACATAAATAAAATTCAATATACGTATAATATTGGCGGTCATACGGTTGAAAAAGTTTCTTCAATTAAGGATCTAGGAATACTATTTGATGAGAAATTAACCTTTGAACACCATATTGAAAATATTTGCACGAAAGCCTATCAGATGCTTGGCTTTATTTTGAGAATAAGCAGACCATTTAAACAACCGAAAACCCTTCTAATGCTATTCAAAACACTTGTCAGATCACAGCTTGAATACGCTTCTGTGGTCTGGAACCCTTTCTACGCGGTTTATTCAGATAAATTAGAATCTATCCAGAAAAAAGCTTTAAAGTCAATTCATTACAGGCTCACCCATACTAAAATATCTTACGACAATCTTTTAGAACTCTACAATTTAAAGAAATTGTCTTGTAGACGCGCAATATCTGATGAAATGACACTATTTAATATTTGCAATAACCTATACGACTGTCCAGATCTCGTAAATGAGATTAGTTACCTAGTACCTCGCACAGCAACACCACGCCACCATCCAACCAAACTATTCTATCTCCCAACAACTCGCACAAATTCTGGCCGACGGTCACCGTTGTACAGAATATGCCATTCACATAATGAAAGGTTTTTGCCAGTGGATATTTTTAATAAGAATCAGGGGGCAATTAGGAAAATTTTAAATGAAATTATATAAGACTTACTACTTTTATTGTATTAAGATTTTTAGTATGTATAGCTTTGTTATTGTACCTTTTTAATGTTTCACTTTTTAAATATATCATTGTGTCTTAGTGATGAACGTTTAAGGCGGTATGCTTACCTAGTATTAGTAATATTATATTTAAGATTATTGTAGTAAATCGCTGTTGTTTATCCAAATAAATAAATAAATAAATAATATTGAATAAACACTTTTAAACAACTGCTCCACATCATAGTTTCTGTTCACAAACTCATCTGTACTTCACATTTTTATTCTATTAACATCACTTTTTCCTTATAGAAACACTACAGCTTGTTTATACACATTGCAGTCATAAGAATGCTCTTTAAGTATGGATGCATACTCAAATTCTGAATAAACAGGAGCATTCAACAAGACTATTTCCATACATCAGAGCTTAACTAGCTTTTGGGAATGTAGGATATTGTTGAAATTGAAATGTAGAGAAGGTTGTTAAGTTAAATAATGCCCATCTGCGCGATGGAACTGGCGAATGGGAATCTGGGAATGGACTGGCGGGATGGAACTAAGATGTTATAGGCAATATGTGCCATAGGCTGCACAGCATTTCTTCAATTTTCTCATCAAACACTTATATAACTGTGCTATATCTGCAAACAAAAGACAATACAAATCATTAAAAGTATGCTGCTCACTTTCTAGTTAAATAATAGCACAGATAATATAATACATAATAGTTAGGGCCAGCGCTGACTGCCGGCATGGCATGGCATGGCATGGCAAAGGATTTCGGTACAGATATAGCATTTTTAATCTTATTACCATGAGTATAGAATTCATTTTACTTCATTTTGACACAACGATGCCGACGTTCTGTCCTACCGCGGCCTCCCTCGGCATCGTTGTGTCAAAATGAATTCTATATGCATGACAATAAGATTAAAAATGCTGTATCTGTACCGAAATCCTTTGCCATGCCATGCCGGCAGTGAGCGCCGGCCCTTACATAGAATAATAAAACTTAATTACTTACTTAATATTTTATAATTCCCCTATCATTGTAAGGAAGTTTAGTCGGACATTCCCTACAAACTAAACTTGTCATATTAAAACTTTTGATTTAAATTGAAAATTTGGAAACTTGTATTGAGAATTCAATTCAATTCTTTCATTTGTGGCAACATATTAAGCTATTTAGTGCCGATAATGGTTGCCAGTGTCAGGTTAGGCAATAGAAGCGCATGTAGATAAAGTAAAATTTTATAATAATAGTAGGTAAAACAAAACGTCACGTTACAGTATTGTAAGGTAGTGAGTACATATAATAATATATTCATATCAAAGAATACTATGAGTATAAATATAGAATAAATGATAGAGTACAGAACCAATGACTATATCAAAATTATTTATATATATAAATAAATATATATATATATACGTTATGTCTTTTATAACTTTATTTGATTAGAATGAATGAAATTAACGAGTGAGGAAATAATGTTATGATTTTCAAGTGATGAGAGTAACGATCTAATATTCGAAGGAAGAGGGATTTTAGCTTTAATTAGGTTTGGATAAATGGAATCTAAACCGAATATAGGGCAATTAAAAAATATGTGGTCTAAGTCGCCGTCCTCCATGCCGCACTCGCAAAGAGCAGAATCACGAATTCTAAGTTTATTAAGGAATACGGGGGTACAACAATGACCAATACGCATTCTTATTAGTATTGATGTTATCGTTTTACTAATCTTTTTAAATTTAAAGAACCATGGTTTTCTAGGTATTTCAGGTTGAATGGATGCGTACCATCGACCTTTAGAAAGACTAGAATTTTGCCAATGTTTAGACCAACAATCAATAAGATCAGTCTTTGGAGAGGAAAGAAGATCATAGCAGTGATATACAAGATGTTTTGAGGAGCTCGAATCATCCCCAATGGCAGATTTTGCTAAAATGTCCGCTCGTTCATTTCCAACAATGCCAACATGACTGGGAATCCAAACTAATTGTACTTCCTTGCCATTTTCGTAACACTTCAGTAATGTATATTTAATATCAAATATAATACGACTTTGCGTTTTATTGTTAAAAGGGGACTGATACAGACTTGAAAGGCAGCTCTGAGAGTCAGTGAAGACAACGGCTCGGTTAATATTATCATGATTTTGAATAAAGATACATGCCTCTAATACGGCAATGCATTCCGCAGTAAAAACTGAGGAACCGGGAGGACATTTAAATTTGATTTCAATTTTGTTATTTTGATAATAGACTGCTGCGCCAACAAAAGAAGAATCTGTCATTTTAGACGCATCTGTATAAAAATGATGCCAGTCGGGCCACGAGGAATGAAGCTTTATATTAAAAATATTATTGGCCACGGTGCAACTTTTGTCAATTCCAATGTTGAAAAGAATTTTCGGTTTAAATGTAATAGTTGAATAAGGATAATCATAAAGGGGAAGTTTCTTACTACGAATAACCGGGAAGCTACTTTCATATTCTTCTAATTTACGAAATGAGTTGATAATAGGGGGAATCATTTTGCGGCGCCAAAATGTATTGTTTCGACATTGAATATTTAATGATTTTAGTTTTTCAAATAACGGATGTTCGGCACGGGAAAAAGCTTTATATATAAATCTATCGGCTAGATATTGGCGCCGCAAAATAAGCGGGGGGTCACCACATTCAACTTGAAGAGCATTAATTGGAGAGCTTTTCATGCATCCAGAAATAATGCGTAAAGATACAGACTGAATTTTCTCTAAACTTCTTAAAGCAATCTTGCTGCAAGGTTCTAATAGAAAGGCTCCATAATCTAAAACACTACGAATAAGGGCATTATATATTAGTTTCATCGAATAAGGGTGGGCACCCCACCACACTCCAGAAAGAGCCTTAAGGATATTGATGTTTTTAGCGCATTTTTTCACGACGTATTCTATATGTAACCTACCATTAAGTTTTGAATCTAGAATTACCCCAAGAAATTTAACACTGTTATTTAATGGTATACTATCAGTCCCTATTTTTAGATCAACATGGGGTATCTCACGTTTTCTTGAAAAAACAACAACAGAGCTTTTAGGTCCCGAGATGCTCAAACCCCGTTCCAAAAGCCATTCGTTTAATGAAGAAAGAGAGATTTGTAATGAAGGAATAGCATTTTCTATCGAAGCTGAATCTATATACAAAGCTATATCATCGGCGTATTGCAAGATCCGACAGTCATAATTAAGAGAAGTGTGAAGAGCAGAGGTATACAAACTGTACAGAATTGGACTCAAGACTGAGCCCTGAGGGAGACCTCTCCACGTTTTCCTAGGATCAAACAAATCACCAGGTGTTCGAAGGCAAAGAGATCTTTCCATAAGAAGTGACATGATACAAAATACAATTTTTTGAGGAATTTTTAATTCTAATAATCTTTGTTTCAGAATGGGTAAAAGCACATTATCATAAGCTGCTGAAACATCAAGAAAAGCAGCAACAACCGAGGAGTTTTTACTAAAAGCTAGACGGATATCTGTGACAAATATGCTTAGACTATCCATAGTACTGAATCCCTTACGGAATCCATATTGCGAAGATGAGAGTATATTTTCATTTTCAACAAACCATTCAAGTCTGTTTTTAATAAGGTGCTCCAAAATTTTAGCTATTACCGATGAAAGAGCAATTGGACGGAAGTGATTAGGATGGTTAGGAGACTTGCCAGGTTTAGGAATAGGTATAACTATTTGAGTCTTCCATGAGAGAGGAATATTCCCAGATCGAAAACTATAATTTAAAATATTTAACAGATAAATTTGACTTTGTAGACCAGCTTTTGTTATAAAAGAATATGGGAATCCATCCACCCCCGGGGCAGAGTCTTTGACATGAGCAAGCACTGCTTCTAGTTCACACATGGAGAACTCAGCATCTAGAGGGTGAACGATTGGAATCGAAGAACTTGAAAATAAAGGAGTATCTTCGAAATTAGGTACGAATGGGGGAGCAAGCTTATCAAAAAATTCTTCAGCAATCTGATGAGATATAGAGGAGTGATTTTGTTGAATACAACCACGTCTAAAACAAAGAATATTGCGCCACACTAAAGAAGGACGCGAAAATGGAGATAAAGATGAACAATACTTTTTCCAACTGTAACATTTTTTCTTCTTAAAAAGTCTTCTTGACCGAGCGAGAATTATTTTGTACCGAATTAAATTTTCATTACTCATGTTTTCAATGTAAGCAGACTCTGCTTCTTTACGTTTTTTAATTATATCGGTACATTCTCTATCCCACCAGGGGGGAGACGGAATTTTGTCCGAAACGGGTTTCTTGAGAGGAATTGAACTTTCAGCAGCAGTTGAGATAGCATTAGTAAAATTTATATAACACGAAGAAAAGTTGTTTGAGTCAATGCAAGGCAAATTTTGAACCATATCGTCTAAATTAGTTTGATACATAACCCAATCAGCTGATTGTAATTTGAATTTTAATAGCGGAGGTTGCTGAGTAGATGATGATATCTTAATGCGCAGGCAAATATGGATAGGGAAATGATCACTGCCATAAGTTGATGAAATCGGTTGCCAAACTGAGGTCATAGCTAAATCTGGTGAACAAATTGAGAGATCAACACAACTTTTTCTTTCACCGGGGCGGGTCACACGAGTTGGGGAACCATCGTTAAGAACGCACATTGACGTATCATCAAATAGATCTGTAAGTTGTATTCCAAAGGCATCACAATGGAGGGATCCCCAGGAGTAATGATGACCGTTAAAATCACCAAGAATCATGAGGGGGGAAGGGAAAGATTGAATTAAATTTCGTAGATAGGGGATTATGGAATTATTAGTATTGTAAATATAAATCGATATAAAATGTATGTTCTGAACCTTTATTCCCACAATATTAAAACCGTCATTATGTGGGGGAAGATTTAAAATTTCATAATGAACGGAGTTATGAACTAAAATAGCAGCTCCATCAAAACCATCGAAGCGGTCGTCACGATGACAGCTATAACCGCGAATGTTAAAGATATCACAAGGTTTGAGCCTTGTTTCTGAGAGCGCTATTATAAAGGGATTATAAAAATTTATCATATAAATTAAATCATGTTTTTTATTGCGGATGCTTCTAGCATTCCACTGGATTATTTGGGATTGATCCATTGTTGATATTATTAAAAAGAGTAGTCAGAATTTGGGCAACGTGGTCAGGTAGAGAAATATTATAATTTTTAAGTAAAGTTGTTAGTAAAGTAATTAGAATTTCAATTATTTGTGAAGTTTCCAAAGATGATTGATTATTATTAATATTATGTTTGAAACCGCAGCCGTTAGAGAGTGGGGGGATTTGGAAATCATTTAATAAGTTTTGATGAGCTTTCTTGTCATAACCTGGAGATAACGGGGCGTGTGACCTTTTTGGGAGAGTGACAGTTTTTTTATAAGAGGATGATGAAGCAGATGATTTTATGGAATGTCGATTATGAGATGATTGTGATTGTGTTGCGGTTATTTCTGCAAATGATTTCTGGGATGGGGGTATATTTTTTGAGGCTTCTTCATATGACAAATTTCGTTCGGCCATCATGGCTTTAATATTTTTCTGACGCATCTGTTCAGGGCATACACCACTTTTTGCAGTGTGGTTACCCGAGCAATATAAACATACATATTCAGATTCATCTAAATTACACGAATCAGCTGAATGGGTCTGGCCACATTTGTAACACCGTGTTTTCGAGCGACAGTTCAATTTCGTATGTCCAAATCGACAGCAATTGAAACACTGGATTGTTGGGAAGTGATATAGTTCAACTGGTAATGATGTGTAACAACAGAAAACATTTTTGGGTAAAATTTGTCCATCAAAAGTTAATATAACAGAGTTTGATGGTTTATAAATTGTAGAGCCATCCACATTTTTAGAACGAAAATTAATTCTTCTCACCTTTATAACTTCTCCACATCCGCTGGGTACTTTTATGTTTGTTTTGATATCATCTTCACTCCAGTCATTGGGTACGTCTCTTATGACACCCATACGGGTGACGTTAAAAGTAGGGATATAACATTGGTAGCCCTTTTTAAGTAAAGCAGGATTAATTATAAAAGAGTTTGCATCGTTGGAGGTCTTGAACTCAACCGACATTTTATTTCTGCCGATTCTTTTAATTCCGTCATTTACAATATTTCTTACATTAATTTTAGACATAAATAGGCCGAATTTCAATGGGTGTAATGATGTTCCCGATTTTGGGTCAGATTCGATTCGAGATACATGTACAATGAAAGGATGAGTATCTTTACTGCAGTATCGAGTGCGACCGATGGAGACTTTAGCACTCTTTTCGGGTTTAAAATATTCTGGGGTCGATTCCTCGTTCACATTATTAATTGCCCTTTTACGAGATTTTCCCTCTGGAATGGTACTAGAAAGCTCTGGTTCCATATACGTGCATATTGGACTATAATTTGATAAAGATGAAAATGAAGGTGATGGTGATATAACTAATTTATCGGGAGGGGCAGGAGGCGGAAGTGTTTCTTCATCCTCCATTTTATCGCCGTATTTAACTACCAATCGAAACTGTAACTACTAATGCAATGAATTAACTAAGGATAACTATGTTATAAATAAGTAATTAAAAACTCACGAAGATTACAAAACTTTTCAAATCAAATTCAAATAAATTATATTTTGAGAAAAATTCTGACATGCGTCAACCATTCGCCTCCCCAGACTCAACCTTGTATTGAGAAATCAAATATTTATGTTTACGTTGTTTGGTTACAAAATGTCAATATTTGACGTAAAATGAGTGAAATATGACAGATTTAGCTACTATTTTGGTTCAAAAAGATCGAATAAAATAGAGAAAAAATATTTACAGACCAATGATGGCAACAATGCTCTATCGATCGGTGACAGGGCTCTCAGATCTCATCCGTCTGTCAAATTGACGCTCATGCTCGCAAAAATGACATAGGTTGGCTAACTGAGATGTTTTGTGACATGGCTCTCACTTCTCAGATGACAACTCATGCTACCCGGGCAGGTACAGGTTTAACTGACAAATGCTATGCCACCCATGCAAATGTATGAAAGGAAAAATGGTTTTAAAATCAGACTTAAAGTAGTATTATGAAACATAACGCCTCCACTCCCTCACTTTAAATATCCCTTAATGACACCCCAGCTAGTCTAAGAGGCTCCTAGCGACCGCGCAAGTGGCTTTTTTGCAACATCAAAGACTTGTTTTCACTTTGTGAGCATACAGCATTGTTTCACTTGAAAACTGTAAAGCATACGCTTGTAAGCTTTTTTGAAAGTTTAAAAGAAAATATTTTAATTTATTCATGTTGCTTTACTCGCAAACTGACATTATTTGTAAAAGTTAATTAAAAAAGTTAATAAATATGGCTTTTAAATTTCTTGATTTTTCTGCTTTTGCTGCGTAGAGTTTGTTTAAAACTCCTACCCCCTAATTCTCGGCTTTTCTCTTGCACATTACTTAATGGTTAAGCAATTTAGCTATAAAATAGCTATCTTACTAACTACATTCTCCTACATAATAATTTATATGAAACTAGATAATAGTTTGTATAGAAAAAAACGTTTTAAGCAAAACATCTAACTCACATAATTCTCACTGATTGATCTTGCTTGAAACGTTATTGTAAAATTAAAGAAAAAGAAGGTTAAGATAAAGTGCAAGAGGATTGATGACAGTTACTAAAAATATTTTTCGAGCTGATTTGCAAGGTAGTTTTACTAGAAGACGTTCTCGGAGTAAACATTTGGATGAAATAGAGAATGTGTTTAATATTCGATTGCATGAACATACTTTTTACGGTTAGTCATCTTAAAATATTATACGCGGCGAATTTTTGCGTGGCATGGCACTGTCTTAAAATGGTTCATCTTATCTTATCAATAAATTTTGTAATTGCATTAAACGTGGCTCTTTATAACATACATACATACATATATTCACGGCTATAAATCCCTAGCAGGGGTAGCCCTCTGGCTACCAGGTGAAAAAACCCCATTCCTTCCAGTGGGTGTACGTAAGAGGCGACTTACGATGTTGGGGCTTTTAAGGGATTTTTGGGTGATGCGGTTGGAGACCCATCACCAACAACCTTTATTTTGCCATTTTTTCTCCACTAAACTTTCCAAAAGTGGCTGAGGAACTTCTAGTTCCTTAGAGAGCTAAGAGCTAAGAAACTCTCCAACCGCATCACCCAAAAATCCCTTAAAAGCCCCAACACCGTTAGTCGCCTCTTACGTACACACACTGGAAGAAATGGGGTAGCGCTATTCGAAGTCAAAACTACGCAGCAAATACTCTTTATAACTGCTAAACTAATAGCACAAATGTAAAATCCTGATTACAGTTGCAACATAATTCGTCATAGTTCATGGCATCAACAGCTCATGAAAAATGAACAAAAATTACTTCGCCAAGAGTCACTATTTTCTAACAGGACTGCTTTTAACATAATGGAAGTTTGTTGCCATTTTTCAGCGCTGACTGGAAGTTGATTTATTTAGAAATTTGACTCAGGACTTTAACTACTATGTTGTTTCTGTCGTGGTATAAATGAGGGAAAACACTGAACTATCTTTTTTTATTTACATGCTTACTTTTATCTAAGGGCTGTTCTTCACAAAAAATAATTAAACTGAGAAATGGCAACTCTTTTGACATAATTTTAAACATAAATATATTGGAAATCAATTCATAGTTTTACTAGCATAACATAACATAAACGTTCACGCCGAATATCTCCGAAGGGGTTGGCAGAGGTACTAATACTTCTGAACATCACGTGACTTTGTCACCTGGTGTCCAGAGTACCCACGTTTTGCATGGACAGTGTACTCACGTGATAGGGGGCAGGCCTATCGCCGTTTTGTACGAATACACTGTCACATGACTAAGTACAACTCAGCCATGTGGATTTCCTCACGATGTTTTCCCTCACCGTTAACAACCTTGATAAATTAACCACACATATGTCTTTAGAAAAGACAAATTGGTGTAGGCCCGACCCAGGATTTGGACACTAGTCGTTTGCACGATAACCGAGTGTTCTACCCACTGGGCTATCGCGGTTAATACTACTTTTACTAACAATAAGTTTTAAATCTCTTACTTTAAAGTATCGTTAGGTTAATAACTATTTTAAAACAAAAATTCTTTTTGTAAGTTCTCTATTCATGAATTCAATTCTGGTACATTATCTTTCTAAAATCCTATGCATACGTTTGAATCTGCAATAACACAAGAATCTTTTCAATTCATTCAGTTCTGCCCCGTTCAAAGCAATCTGCTAATAGATTTATCCCAGATTTCAATAACAAAGTATACGTGATCAATACTCACGACGGTACGCTGACTAGACGCAGGTATTCTTTTATAATGCTTTCAATTGATTAAAGTGGGTTCTGAATTTCGTCATAGATGGTGATTTAATGTGCATCGAATATGGTCAAAATAAATATCTAAATAACAAAATCAGTTTTGTAATGTATGTTCCTAACTTTGTTTCTATATTTGTCATATAATTTGTGTCCTTTTTTTACTTTAAGGAAAAAGAGCTATGAATCTAAACCAAACGTATCTTGTATGTCATTTGTCTTAATAAAAAATGTTTTAACACAATACAGTAGTGATTGTGCAAAAAATATGTTTTATGTAACTGCAAACCAAACCTTGTATTTCATAAAAACACAATTAAAAGAAAGTTAAATTTGAGCAAAGTTTAAAGTGATTTAGACAAAAAGATATGAAAGATACTTTTGATATAACTTGTTAATACAATACTCTTCTTTGGTGAGCTGATTTCTAATTAGCCACTTTCATTAAAATGAATATTAACGTTTTTTATAATTGTTTTTTTAATGTTATTAAAATAAGTATATATATATATATATATATATATTCATATATTTTTGGGTTAAATACAAAATTCATATAAGAAACCAAGCTTAATGGATAAAACCATTAGTACTTAAATAAATTTGGGAGTAGTTTAAAAGTTTTATTAGTTGGCAGGGGAAAAATTAATAGAGTCAACTAAAAGATCCTTTATCCATTATTCCCCAAACATTCTATTTATATCTCTTTGAAAATCCAATTCAGTATACAATACACAATTGAAAAACAGTTTGCAATACTGTACAAAATCGTTTGATTGTCTCTCAAAGCGCAGCACATTATAAAAGTGTATCTGTGTCTCCGTCAATATACGTATAAAATGCAAATTGAATCTCCGCTAATACTCGTTCAGAGAAAGGGGTTCCCAATGGATGCAATGGACGCGGTTATCCGTCTTGCATCTGGTAAGTGGAATCCCGGACTTCCGGGAGTAATCTGCGCTGTGAACCGGGACAGCAACGACTACTCTGTTAACGAAACGTATTTTTTGCATTTTTATAGTTAAAATCTCCCATCCTGGTATTTGAATTGAATTTTCTACAGTCTGATTTTTGGAAAATGTTTTGGTTGTATTTTAAAGCATAATTATAATTGATATAAGGTTGATACTGGGTCGGCCCAGCTTTACACGGGTTGCGTAGTTTAAAAAATATCTGAGGTTCAAGGCCAATCACTGCTCAACCTTTGTGAAATTTAGCGGCACTTATAGAACTCCTGAATAGTTTAACTTTGTGATTGTGAAAGCGCCTTAATGAACGGTTCAGTATTTCCGAAAATAAACCCACGTAAACAAACAATCAGAATTACAAACTTTGCATACATCATACATATACTCACGGCTATCTTTTGCCCGCGCAACCATTACTAAAAAATAATCCAGCATGATTCAGTATTCACGTGCGACGACATGACGCGATGGCTTATTTCATGTATAAGTTTGGTGTTTCTATACCGATTTCTATGATTCTTTTAGGTAATAATGTAAACTTTTTTAATGAGAGATGATAAAGTAAAGTAAAGAAAAAATACATTTATTAAAAGAAATACAGTTTTGTCCATTTACAGGGAATGAGAGACCTATAAACGTAAGAGTAAACAAATATAATCAGGATGCTCCGAACTGCAAAGCTGTCAGGAGTTATACGCGGTATTGTGAGTCAAACATAAAATATAGACAAATGCTGTTAAGATATATTTTTTAGATAATTTTATGTAGAATATTTCCGTCATACATAATTTCTATGTTACTGTAACCATTAAGGCTGTACACGCAACGGAAGCTTAAAAAACGGAGTAACTTCCCCGTTTTCCCAAATTTTTTTCAAAATTCCCCTTCACTACTTTGCTGAAAAGAACATTGTAACCTGCCTAGGAGTATGAAAAATAATTCTATCAAGTTTCGTTAAAATCCGTCGAGTAGTTTTTGTTTCCATAAGGAACATACAAACCGACAGACAGACAAAAATTTGCATTTTTGGCATCAGTATCGATCACTAATCACCCCCTGATAGTTGTCAATAATTTGTCAGCTTAAATTAGTATGTTCAGAGAAGAAACGATATAGTATGATGATAAAATACTTACGTATTTCAACACATACTACACTTATTACTTCAAATATAGTAGCAGTTTATAACAAAGTAAGGTTATACGTAAAGGTAAAGTTTTATTTATATCATATTATTATTATAGCTGTACTTCTTTTGAAGAGCATATTCTATGTAAATGTTTTAACTGTGATATTCAATAAAAAGTTTCTAATCGATTTTAAAGTGGGAAGATAAATTTAGGCCACATTTTATTCACCACTTCACTTTGAGTTTTCACGTTATGACTAGATAACTCCTTGAAAGTTTTAGTAATTCCTTGTGTATTATAAAATAAATAATAAATAAACTTTGTATACAAATTATACATTTCATACCTTATAAAAACTTTTCATACACAATTTTTCATGTAATTACGATCCCACCAATCACATTCTGTAAAAAAACTAGCCAAGTCTCTATAGACCTGCTTGTTTATCTCTAAAAAATAATGAAATCTCTAAAATAAGTGGAGCCAAGTCTAAGGTTCCTTTGATTTTTGGAAACAAGTAAAAATCACAAGGCGCTATATCGGGAATATGGCAGGTGAGAGAGATTTGACACGTTTTTCGAGTTGAAAAGGTCTAGTGTTCTGGCAGACGTGTGCGGCGCCGCATTGTCGTGGTGCCAGAGAAGGTGCCGGATTCCTGACTTCAGTCACTTGTCACACCAAGCTGATATTACTCTTGGAGCACTAACTGTCATATACCATTCGGAGTTCACTGTTCTTTCATTCTCAAGCACAACAGTAGCAATATGACCCGTTTTGCAAAAAAAACGAGGCAACCATTTGTTTCTGCGTGCTTCGTGCACGGCGACATTTCGTTGGAGTTGGCTCGTCTTCAAAGCACCATACAGTCGACTGTCGCTTTGATTCGGGATCATAGTTATACAGTAATGTTTTGTCACCAGTCAGTATATCATATATGTTTTTTTTCTCGCCTGCGTTGAATTTATCTATCATGAATAGGTACCAATTCACCGGTCTTTCTGTTCATCGGTAAGTTTGTGCGGCACCCATTTCGAACAACGTTTACGGAGAGAACAGTGGTCGTGAATTATGGTTTGCATTGCTGCTGATCCAATCCCTAGTTCTCGCTCTAGCTCTACATATGTAATTCGTCGGTTTTCGCGAATAAGTTTTTCGACTGCACGAACGTTTTCTTGCGTAACCGCGGTTGGGAGCCATCCTGTCTTCGCTTCATCTTCGAAACATCCCCGTCCTCTTTTAAATTCAGCAAACAAATTGAATACTGTTGCTCGCGAACAAGCACACTCACTAAAAATAGAAGCCAAAAGTTGAAAACATTCTTGAGGCTTTAAACCTTTTGTAAAGTCATAATAAATCATAGCGCGAAAATCACGTCAACTGAGCTCAATTGTTGCAAGTGAATTTCCGCCAGATTCTCGGAAAAATGATGCTCATTCAAATAAAAAATAAATAAAAGAAGTGTGTTCTATATTCAAATCAGTGTCAATTAAATGAGAAAAGAGTATCTAACTTCTGTTGGCACGCCCCTCGTATGTATGAGAGTACTATATTTTTATAAGATTTTTATTTTTATTTGAATGACATGCGTAGTCTTGATAATAATACGTCTTATGCTGAATGGTCAGTGTAACCTGAAAGATTTATATCCCTGTATTTTAGAAAAATGGACCTCACTATCTGTTTACGGGTATTTCTCTCTCTAATAGTTTAGAAATGTTGAAACACACTTCTCTACTAATTACTGGAATTATTTTCCAATTTAAACATCAATTATGTTTTTAATTGCTGTGTTTTTACTTTGAATAATGCTTATTAAAATTAAGTGATTGTTAATAATTTATATTTTTAAATGAAAAAACAACAAAAGTATTAAATATTTTCAATTTAATTGAATTTACAAAAATTTCAACTATCTTAGCCTTTCCTACTTCCTACAATGTTAATAGGAGTAAATACAAACCCCAAATCTCAGCGGCACACCCCAAAGGTGTTTGTTTTTCTATCCCCTTTTAATAAGATTCGTGGTAAATTTATTTGTTTCGGCTTGCATTCAGAAACAACGCTTAATGTTTTGTAAGGTTAAAGTTCTTCATAAATCACGATTGTACAAAGAAAACAGGATCGCACGAGCTTTTGAAAGAGAATGCTAAAATAAAACGATTTCGTTTGAAAATAATGCCTCGGGTTGATATTTCATTTGCAAAATTAAAAAGAATATAATGAAATAAAATATTTTCATTAAAGCTTCAAACAACAAAAGAGATTCATTTTTAAAATAGCTCGTTTGAATAAAAGTATGTTAGGCATTTTATATGAATTTTATTTACATGTAGCTGAGTAGTGTTGGTTAGAATAGCACTAACCCATTTCTATCCGTGAATGTATGCAAAAGGCGGCTAAGGATATTGGGGCATTTTAAGTGATTGTCGGGCGATGCGGTTAGAGAGTTAGGAGACCCATCACCGACAGCCATTATATTAAAATCTTTTTCCCACTCAAACTCCTTAGGTAGCTGAGGAATTATCTAATTCCGAAGCTCTGACTACCCCTTCCAGGGCTTTATCGTCGGTTAAGAATAGCACTACCCCATTTCTTCCGGCCGTCAGGGGCGACTAACGGTATTGGGGCTTTAAAGGGATTTTTGGGCGATGCGGTTGGAGACCCATCACAAACAACCTTTATTTTACTATCTTTTCCCCACTCAACTTTCCAATTGCTCATTCCTTAGCTCTAGCTACCCCATCTAGGGATTTATAGCCGTGAGTATATGTATGTATGTATGTATGTTTATGTATATATGACTAAGTAAGAAGAAGGAAAGATGACAGGAATTATGCAGATAATACTGCTAGGGGCTTGTTGGAACTACATATAGATATATCGTTACCAAAAACCCAGAGATTAACAACTTGATGATTTTATAATATGGTGACCATATAATCCTACCAAAAAAAAACTAAGTGTTGAATAATAAAATACATGATTAGACATTTAGACTGGTTGCCATTTTACGACGTAGTTTGAAATTAAACTTATACGTAAGCAGAGCTATTTGTGACATTTAAAAAACAAAGAAATAAATGGTTTTATCTTTTCATTATTTTTACTACAAGATAAATAAAATAGTAATTTATTTTGCAATATAATTATATATAAATAATGTACCAATATAAGCGTTCAAACTAAAATGCAAGGCTATCAAAACACTAAGTTTCGATTCTTAGCTAATATTATAAACAGTAATTAATAAACATAAAAGATCAAAACTTGGAATTGGAAGCAAATCGAAACCGTTTACTATTCATGAAATTCAAATGAGTGTTGTGAGGCAAATTAGAAGGGTTTCCGGGGATCATGAAAGCTAATATTAGTTTCATCTGCAAAATATTAATGTTGTTTTTAAAATGAAATATATATCATAATATAATTTTTTTGATGAAAAATACTTTTAGATTCAAATAGTTTATTATTAGACATACATTTATACATATATATACTTACGGCTATAAATCCTTTAATGGGGTAGCCAGAGCTTTGGAATGAGAAATATAGTATTCTCAGCCACTTTTGGAAGTTGATTGGGGAAAAGATAGTAATAATAAATGTTTTTGGTGACGGGTCTCCAACCACATCACCCAAAAATCACTATAAAGCCCCCACACCCTTAGTTGCCTCTTATGATTATACAATTGGTATACATTTCTTTTCAGTTGATTTAAACCATCTTTTAAAAATCCAGCGACAAAATCCATACTTTAACTCATAAGTAAACAGTATTGAAGTCGCTTTATAAATTTACGCACGTCTGACAAAAGCGAAATGAAAAAGCATTATTTGTACCCACAACATATCGATAAAGTGCCGTATCGTAGCAGAATTGATATCGACCTAGACGCATTTCCATAAGTTACTTGTTTGAACTCTCAATATTGCAACTTAAAGTTGATTTTCGTTTGACAACAAAAGCGAAGTTATTATGGGTGTCATATACGTACTTTAGGGACATTCTTAAATTTTCATACCGCGCGAAAACATATTCCCTTTCCCCTTTCGTGAGATGTCACTGTGGAGTAAAAGTGAAATAAGGAATGGAATTGTAAATAGAATTTTATGTTTCCCATCTGAAACTAGATTGTGAGTTATACTTTTATTATTTATATATTCATTTCACGTTGAGCTCTAGCGTTGTATATTCAGGTTTGCTAAATTGAACCGTACATGTTCAGTTTGCTACACAGCAGGGCTGCTTTTGCAATACATTTTTTATCACTCAATGTATCTTTGGAAGTGAGTTAACGTAGAACTCATATAATACTCATATCTTTGTAATAAGATCATAAGCCCAAATATAGTATAAAAAAGTTATCAAGTCAAGCTAGTATTAATGAATTTCTTGATGATTTGCCGCAAGGTAAGTCGTGTTATCCTCCGTACAATTTTGTAAATAAGCTGCAGGGAAGCAGTTAAATAAATAGGGTTTCGCAATTTTATTGTTCCCCATTTATGGCTCATAAACTAAGCAACAAGACATCAGTGCGTACGTGGAAAAATAAGAAAAACATTTGATATTTTTTTCACACTTTGTTTAGAACGAATATTTACCTGTTATTTCAATATAGTAGAACATATAACTACGTCACTATTCCAAAAAGGTAGGTAAATCTTAACTAAAGAAACAAATATTGCTCAATACTTTAAAAGTCTTAAATCCCTTAGCAGCATTATAGTGATTACCAGAAATTTACATACATACATATACTCACGGTTATAAATCCCTAGATGGGGTAGCCAAAGCTAAGGAATTAGAAATTCCTCAGCCACTTTTGGAAAGTTTAGTGGGGAAAGATGGTAAAATAAAGGTTGTTGGTGATGGGTCTCCAACCGCATCGCCCAAAAATCCCTTAAAAGCCCCAATACCGTTAGTCGCCTCTTACGTACACCCACCGGAAGAAATGGGGTAGTGCTATTCTAAGCCGAAACTACACAGCACTACCGCTAGAAATCTGTAGTTTTTTTTAAATGTAAACTCAGCCCAAGAGATTTACTAAGATTGTACTAAATGGCTAACGATTATGTGTGACCACTTAATGGCAGATGATGGTACATTTAATAATTTTATTTTTTTCTTGTTAAGATAAAGAAACTTTTTCATATCAGTAAACAAATATTCTTTCAAATAAACTAAAATTTAAATGAAACGACAAAAACCAAAACTCATACGCCTTTCTACCCAATTAATGCCTCATCCATAAACTATAACAGCTAAATCACCATTTCAACTTCAAACTTTCGCATTATAAAATTTATATTTCTAAATTTATGCCGTGTTAGACTATAAATGTGTTTTATACATTCTGCTAAGAAAAAGCAATATAAAATTGTGTAAGATATTTTTGGCGTTAAAATGGCGCAAGATCCTCGTAAAGTATACTAACCGATTGCACCATTTTGACCCATACTGAAACTTGTCGTTATAAACTTTCAGGCTTTGGCACTTAACAGATTCAGGCCATTAGGTTTACGTGCAAAATGAACATTGAAATGATAAATCGTTTGTTATTCGGGAATCAATATTGAACTCTTATTTTGTTCCGATAGAATAAACATATAGCAAATAAAGTTATGCATTCTGTGTTTTTGGCATAGTAGCATTGTAAAATGGTGGTACAAGATACCATTTAAAGAAACACATAGACAAGGTTTTTAGTAGAGGGTTGGATATGGTTAAAAGGCAGATTGGATATGTCATATGCCTTGTATTTATTGGAGTAAAAAAAACTCCGACCCAAAAGTTTTTGTTTTTTTTTACCGACTTTTACTAGTTACTGTACAATTTAAAAAAATGAGAATTACAATTAGAAAAATATTCTTTTAGTTACATAAAATATCAGTAAACTAAAAACCAAAACTACTTACTAATATACCTAATATCAGCCATGTCGAATCATCTAGCAAAAACCTGTAAACCTTGAAATTAATGTATCAACATTCAAGCCCTCTTCAAAAGGGCTTGATAACACCTCAAACTAAAAAAGTAAGTCGATAGAAAAAAATATTGAGAAAGATATCTATACATATCGCCTAAAGATGATTAAGTACGAATACTGGGCAACACATCACCATTCAAAATTAAACCTATCGGACTTATCTATACCTTTAATAAATCAGTAGAGGTCAATTCTGTACATGAAATGTATTTTTAAAATACTATCAGAGAATGATTAGGGATCGATACTGATACCAAAAATGCAATCAGTAAAATTTTTGTCTGTCTGACGATTTGTATGTTTGTATGTAAACAAAAACTACTCGAGGGATTTTAACGAAACTTGGTACAGTTATTCTTCATAGCCCTGGGCAGGTTAAAGTATACTTTTCAGCAAAGTAGTAGAAAAAATATATAGAAAAAATCTTTATTGACATTCATAATTTACATTAGTATTCTACAATTAAAGTTTTAATTTCTAAAGACAATTTACAAGCTATAAATCGTTAAGGAATATGTTATCTTGAGGCCCCACACTAGGCAAGCCTGTATCGTGGGTACCTTTACAAATTGCACATAATGCAATTGCAAAAGTGCACCTGATTTTATAAATGAATTACTTATACAGAATTAGATATTATTTTTGCGATCACAACTAATTTTACAATCACAATTTAACAAAGAACAACATATTTAATTATAATTAATTAATACAACAAAAAACAAAAAGGGTTATTATAATACTTTAAATATAATAAAAATAAATCTTGTGAATATTCACTTTTAGAAGTAAAGAGGGCAAGAGGTTGTAGAATAAATGCACTTTGTGCTGGGTCTCCAACAGCATCGTCCAAAACCCACGTAAAAACCCCCATACCCTTAGTCGCCTAATACGTTCACCCATGGGAAGCAATGGGGTAGTGCTATTCTAAGCCGATAATACACAGCAAAAAATTGTGACTTTCTATTGAATTGCATTTTCTACGCTTTCGCTTTTAGGCTTGCTACAGGCAGAAAGTATCACTTGTTCGAACGTACAGCGACTTTTAAGATGATATTACATCAAAAAGGAATTAATAGTATTTCTTACATATTTTAAAAGCACCAAATAAATACAAAACAACCAGATACAATTAAATACTACTCTCATAGTTTTGTTTACCGAGCACCTGCATTGTTGTACACGCGATAGACTAATTGTTTCACAATTGCGCGATTGTTCAAAACTTGAAAACTGAAATTCTAGAGTAAATATGTTTCTTTGGCCCTCGCTTTGTTTCGTGATGTGACACGAATTATTGCAAAGTTTTCAAAAGAGCCAACACATTCTATTTAATAATTGAGAAGCGATTTTAGTAGCTAAATTTCTGTTTAGCAATTTTTTAAGACATTTTGGAACAAAAACTCATTTAAATATATTTAAATAATTAACTAACCCTTTGATGAAAATGGTAGACCACCCCTGTTATATAATATAATAGTTTCTCGTATATATACACACACATCAAAAGTGTTTAGGAATCAACAAATATTTTGGCAATAACTTTTCTCCACATTGATATTAATAATAATTTTATTTTATAAAGTGTTTACGTTTGTCTACAGTAACGATAAACCAAGTCACTTTTGAATTAATAAAGAAATGTGCCATTTTCCTATTTAAGGGATTTTTGACATTTGAATTTATCATGGTTGCTAACGGTGAGGGAAAACATCGTGAGGAAACCCACATGGCTGAGTTGTACTTAGTCATGTGACAGTGTATTCGTACAAAACGGCGATAGGCCTGCCCCCTATCACGTGAGTACACTGTCTAAGCAAAACGTGGGTACCTTCTCTGGAAACAAGATGGCGCTTACCATGTGAGTTCAGGAGTATTGGTACCTCTGCCAACCCCTTCGGGGATAAACGGCGTGAACGTTTATGTTGACATTTGAACTACTTATATTAAGGTTAAAAAAAAGACTGTAAAAACAGTTTTCTTTAAAATTGTATTGGGTAACTTAAACAATTAATAATCCGTGTTTCTACCGCAAACACTAACGACACAAGAATATCGGTTTGGCAGACTCGAAATGAGTTCATCCAAATCACGTTGTGGAATGGTCGCCCATGTCCGTTTGCAACAACAAAAAAAGGTCTTCTTGCGACTGGATACCCTCCATATTCGACAGAGCTCTTCTCTGTAGCATATCCCATGCATGCTCAATCGGGTGCAAGTCTGGCGACTGAGCAGGCCAGGGCAGGACATTGATGTTAGCTGCGGCGAGAGTCTGTCTTACAACTCTTGCTGTGTGCGGTGGTGCATTATCATGATATATGGGACCCATGGATAAGGGACCGATTTGCACTTGTAAAGGAACGATGACGTCTGATACAATCGTCTCAGCATAAATTTGAGCGTTGAGGTTGCCTCTGATCCAAATCAACTCAGATCTTCCGCCGATCCAAATACCCGCCCAAACCATGATGGTTCCACCACTATAAGGATGGACTTCTTGGCAGGATTTTAATCGTTATTGACGTCCAGGGATTCTCCAGTGTCGTATATGTCTTGTACCCGGTCTCATACCAAAACGAGACTCACCGGAAAAACACACGAAACGCTATTGATCTTCTGCTCAATTTCTGTGTTCAAGAGCCTATTGATATCGAATCCTACAATTGTGCATTGATATAGGTGGTACCCGTAGCGGTCTTCGGGAATGTAGGTTTACTTCATGCAAGAGGTTGCTGACTTTTTGGCCGCTAATTAAGTTCCCAGAAGAGCGATGAAGCCTCACGACTTATATCATTGCGCTTATTTTTCTCTCTTCGAGCTGTGATTTGTATGTATCGGTCTTGTCTTCGTGTGTTGCAGCAATTCCGTCCTCCATGGTGCTAAGCCACGGTACCAGTGCTTCGGTAACGTGTCCAAAGTGGACTGATAACACTCTGACTTGTATTCAGAGCTAAAGCCACAGTACGTTGCTGGGAACCAGCTTCTATCATTCCCTCGGCTCTGACCATTTCTTCCCCGCTTAAATGACGTCACCGCTCCAAAATAACGTTGGTTTTAATCAGTAGTAGGGAAACAGTAGCACTAATAATGTTTTTAATGCGTTGTTTGTTTTTATAGGGAAAATATTGATAGCTGATTTTAATTTTCTACTCGAATTTGATTGACAGTTCCTGTTTCAAATTATGAAATGAACCAAAAAAGTATCCATATAAATTTATAAAATCATAAATGTACTACAAAGCCACATTTCAATCCCAAGATATCCGCATAAAAATGCTTGATCCCACGACACTTTTGATGTGTATATAATAGTTATAAAATTGTATGTAAATATGAATTTTCTCTGAGAATATGATGTTAAATATGTATGTTAGTAGTCCAATAACATTTATATGACATATCCAATATACTTTACACTCACATCTATGAATCCCAAAACGGGGTAGCCAGAACCTCGGCTATAGAAACATCAGCCAATTCTAGAAGTTCATTGGTAAGATTGTTAAAAAAAGTACTGCTGGTGGTGGGTCTCCGGCCTCATCGCCAAACAATCACCTTGCCCTATAACATTAGTCCTCTCCTATTAAATACGCGGAAAGAAATTGATTAGTACTACTCCCTTCCGGCACTCTACAGCTTAAACACTCACAAATTATACATACATATATATACTCACGCCATAATTTACTATTGGGGTAGTTAGAAACTATTGATCGTCTCTTTGTTCGATCCTGGCAAACCTCTCTAGCTTAACTTTTAACTCACAAATTGTCTCTCAAATTTATGTTCAAGGCAATATCATGTTAATTTTATGCGAGTTTTGTTGGATTTTCCATCGAAGTCGTCCGAGATAGGATTTATCAGGACGGTGTTAAAATTGAGAAGCGCTTTTAATTACTGTGAAATTCCAAGAAATATGTACAGTCCAATAGATACAGAAGTTGAATGGAATTAAGATTGAGATCCCCATTATTTCATAATAACTTTGTGCATTCATTATGATCCATAAAACATTGTTTACATCAAAGCTTTATCTATTATTGGGTGTAATTTATAATGATGGGAACTTTCAACTCTGCATTAAATTGTCCACGGTAAACTAGTCACACCATCGCTCTTTTCTCATGTATTAATTGAAATATCAACCTAGAGTTCGCAAAGCACAAAGTTTTGTACTTAATGTTTATAAAAATAACACTTCATTATAACCAACTGACTAGAATGTGTAGCTTGTACAACCCAATCACAATTCCCAATGATAATTTAGATATATGTTGATAATAAATTTCAATTTTTCAAACTAAAAGTTGCAAAAAGTCTTTGCTAGCTCGAAGGTACCTTGGTGTAGTTTTTTATTCTGTTTAATTAAATTTTACTGCTTGTGTTTATGAAAGTAATATGTGAATGTGTTTA
Source organism: Bedellia somnulentella (assembly GCA_963576735.1). Taxonomy (NCBI): domain Eukaryota; kingdom Metazoa; phylum Arthropoda; class Insecta; order Lepidoptera; family Bedelliidae; genus Bedellia; species Bedellia somnulentella. Next base: position 5,511,154 of record OY755171.1, read on the forward strand.
TTTTGTTTTTAATACTTTTTTCTTTTATTCATGCTATACTTGCAAATTATGCGGTTACCTTCTTGCTTCCTGTTTTGTATCATGTATTTGTACTTGTATTGAATGCAACCTGTTTTGTAAGTGTAGTGTCGGCTAAGAATAACACTACCCCATTTCTGCCGGTGGGTGTACGTAAGAGGCGACTAACGGTATTGGGGCTTTTAAGGGATTTCTGGGCGATGCGGTTGGAGACCCATCACCGAAAACCTTTATTTGCCATCTTTTCCCCACTCAACTTTCCAAAAATGGCTGAGGAACTTCTAGTTCCTTAGCTCTGGCTACCCCTTCTAGGGATTTATAGCCGTGAGTATATGTATGTATGAATGTATAAATAAATAAAATTAATGTGATAAACTGTCACAGTAAAATAACACCTAATATTTGGTCTACTGTACATCATTCCAATTAAATTTTCTAACGAGTTTGCAATCATTTGTTATTCCTAATTGAACTTGTTGAGAAATAATTTCTTACTTTACTTGAATTGTCTACAAATTAGTTGTTTAATGACTTTGAAATATATTTGACCCTATAATACTTAATGATTTAATACCGTACCGTTAAACATATATATGACATGATTAGTCGTCTTGCTTTTATGAATTACATATTTGTACTCCCACCTCTTTTCCTGTCAGGGTAGGCAGAGACTAAAACAAAACGAAATTTGCACGATTCTGTCAAATCTTTCTTGCTTTCCTCATATTTACCTATAATTATATAAAAATAATTTATTCTTTAAATAGCGATCGGAAGCCCACAGTGAAATGAATATTAATTTAATTTTTAATAAATACAATTACTATCGCCCATACGTTTAATTGGGGTAGGCAGAAACTATTAAATGCAACTTTTTACATGCAGGCAAATTTCACACGCCTATTAACATTTTAGCACTACTACAGAGGTATAAATAAAGAGATGAGAGTTATGTTTGTCTACTTTTAGCGATCAAAATCGAGTGATATAAACAAAGTCATTAACCCTACAGCGGTTGAGAGGCGCCCTGACGCGTCCGCTTGTAATTATGAAATTCCGTCAACGGTTGAGATGCGTCCGGGCGCCTCTGTCAAAGCGCGTCACTTAAAACGTTATTTGTGATAGATATAAAGACTTGCTTTGCATGCTGTAACGTAGCCACCGGGATCGATGAATTATTTTAGCGGAAATGCAAATTTAAACTTTTTAACGGTGTTCTTCTGAGGGGTTAACATAATAGAGGATAATTGACTAAAATTAACACTTCAAACAGCTTATTTAAATTACAATAGGCTTCCTAAAGGGAACTATAAAAAGTCGTGGTAAGTAAAGACTCTAAAGTTGATTATTAAATTTTATTTAATATCAGCATCGAGTTAAAGTAAAAGTAACACAATATTGCCCCTATTACAGAAACCATTATCCAAAATCTTTATATTATTTTAGTTGCATTGAATATATAAATGTAATTTGAATATAAAAATGTGATTTGAATAAATAAAACAATCTGCCTGCGAAACCAAAACATATATATTGTACGCGTTGAGCATGTAGCTAAATTAGGCAGATGTTGTAAAAAATTCATGCGTAAAGGGATGTAAGGCAAATAATTTGCAAGCAAATTACTCTAACCCTACGCATATTACCCCTACACGAAGAGAACAATGTAACTCAAACATAAAATTTAGAAGTTTCACTAAACAGCTACGCCATTTTCGTAGACATATCTGCCTCATAGTTCTACGATTTCTGTAGATAAATTGGTTGAAGTAGAATATGGAATGGAGAACTTAATAAATTGCTTTTATTTTTAGAATATTTATCAACTTTTGATTGCTATTTTGATGTTCTATTTAGGTTAAAGTTTATTTAAAATAATTTTAGTAATTGAATGTTTCGTTCGTGTCTATATTTTAAAAACATCATTCTAGGCATTTAAGATAATATTGATCGCACTCATTACGAGTTTTCAATAAAACTGTATGTTTTTTATGTTCTCTTATGATTTTTCTAGCCTATAACCACGATACGGTGTATACCTTGCTGTCGTTCCATAGATAATAATAGTTACAGTATTAGCAACCATAAACTGCGACGTAAATTTTATTATTAAACGTTCAATATGTTTGTATCAGTTTGATTTAGAACTAAAAAGTAAATGTTAAACAAATAAATTAGCACACAAAAGCATAGTGAAATAACTAAAATTGGTCACGTAACGGAGTGAAATTGTCACCATTCCTGTCTTTTCTCACAGGGAGTGTCGTAGGAACTGGGTCAACACTTATTTTATTTTCTTCATGATTATCTAAATGAGTACCTTCTGCGTTTTGCGTGTTTGCAAACGTCACATTATTATAATGAATGTTTAGGCTTGAAATGAAAGAGCTTTTTGGAAACATGCTTCTGATATCACGGTAGTAGAGTAGATATACAGTTACGTACATAAATTCATGACTTATTTAAATGACGGGTTGATTTAAGCCTTGAAATCGTATTTTTAAAATGTAGATTATGATTTATACTCCTCGTCATCTTCTGTGAGTATTTACGTGAATAAAGTCACGTTTTTTTTAATGGTTGGTTACTAAAAATTTCTGTAAACGCACCAGATGTACTTAATCATAATTGAATTATTTACACACCAAGTAAGTATAGCCACTGTTTCAAATACTCCAATTCTAAACTCCATTTCAAGTAACGAACTTAGCAATTAAAACGAACGTGGCAAATATATTTGGCTCTCGTGAAATGGTTCCCTCTTACAAGTCCCGACACTCGCTGAGTGCGTGTTTGTTGAAGGCTTTCGCAAGGAAAGTAGGCTCGGTGTAATTTGCTTTCAGACGTGACTTGTTACCGCGTCACGTCATAGATTTATCGAAATAAATAAGTTCACTTCTTTCATTTAATATTTCTCAACTGGAGAACTGTGCGTCAGAGGCGATGTTAACTAATGGATCCCGATATCTATCACGGTAGTAGTATTAAAAGTCTAAGATTGTTTAGTTTGGTAGGTAAAAGCCAATTTACCCTTTTGTGGATTGGCTTAAACTTTTTTTGAGACTATGATAATAATTAAAGTTATTTAGATATATACGTGCAGTGTTGGTTAAGAATAGCTCTTTCTCATTCTTCCATTAAATTCTGAAGGATATGATTAAGGTCATTTTGTTTTTCAAGTAATTTTCACTATCTATCTTCTCTAAGTATATAAATCACAGATGAATTGTTTAGAAGTTTTATTATTATAATCCTTATTAGATTCATAGACGTGAACAAAAAGATAGAGAGAGGTTACTATGTGTTGCAGCCACCTGGTTAAATAAGCCAGTTTATTAAGCGGCTAGCTACGAAGCTCAACACCAAATCGCAATTAAAGTGCTTTAAACTCCAGCCACTTATAGCTTGTTTAAATTCTGGTAATTAAGATAACTTTGATTATTATTAACTTTTGAACATAACGTTTATGTTTTATGTTTTGATTATTATTAACTTTTGAATGTGCCAATATAATATAACTGTAAAAAATAAGTTTTATTATCTGCGCTATTGAGTAAGGTTAGACTTTTAACTAAAGGGCTGATAAAGTAAATGGCTACGACTTATATCTGGGGGCACTGTAGTGCCCCCACCAAGACGACCAAGCGAAGCGCACGGGCACTACCTACCTTTTTTTGAAGCGCTTCGTCGTTTTTTTGAACCTTCATAACTTGGGTTTGGATTATGCTAGATCAACAAAATTTTCGGGATATATTGTCAATAGTGGATCTGTTGGACATATGAAGTTTTGAATTACATTAGTTTTTATACTTCAGATTTTATATATATCTTAAAAACGTTGATTTCGTCACTGACTCACTGATGATCATCAAAATTCTTAGAGTATTTCTTAATGTCCTAGAAAGCTGAAATTTTGTATGTAAGCTAGTATTCAAATCAAATCAAATCATTTATTTCTCAGATAATAAAATCCATTATTAATCATTACAATAGTTTTAAAACACACAATTTCAATAAATAATAATATATAATAAAAACTTATTCAATAAATGTCAAAAAATAAAATAATAATAATAAAATAATCAAAAGTTAAACTATACAATTAAATAACCCCCCGACCCACAGCACACAAACAACTTTTTTATATTAATATAATATAATTATAAAACTCGTAACTTTCACTCCCAAACCCCTTAAACTAGGGGATGGAAAAACATGAGGTATTCATGAACAAAAAAAAAAGATTTAAATTAGGGGAAGGGAGTTTGTATGAGACCTGTAATTTTAAATTTTGACGCGAGAGGTCTAATCTGATCGAAAACTTGATGCCCCACCATTTGAGTACTTATACATATGTATAGGTACTCCTGGTTAAAAAAAATAATTGTTACAAAAAGAAATAAAATCCCATCAAAAACATTTTCATGTAAAATGTTGCATACGAAACCATATGACTCGCACTATCAAAAAGTTATCTGATCTCATGTAAAGCAAGCTTCTAACACTACACGACACGCCCTAACTCTACAAGGCCTAACTTCTCAAACTCTACATCTCAGTTAAAATATGTGGCTTGGCTGTTCGTTACCACAAGAGCTATTGTATAACACAAAAGTAACGAACAATGAATTATTTTTTCACCTTACGCCGATGTGAATATAAGCGAAATGGCCGAGCCACATATTTTGACTAAGATGTAGAGTTTGTGAAGTTAGGCCTTGTAGTGTTAGGGCGTGTAGTGTTAGAAGCTTGGCTCTATATGAGATCTGATAACTATTTGATAGTGCGAGTCGTCTTGGCAACATTTTACATGAAAATGTTTTTGGTTGGATAAGTATTTAGTCAATAACCGACGATAGTGTCTGCCTATCCCAATGTTAATAATGGGTTTGAGTATAAGTAACATACATACAAAGGGGTAGCCAGAGCTTTGGAATGAGACTTCTTCAGCCATTTTTGGAAGTTTGGTGAGGAAATGATGGTTAAAATAAATAATTGTTGGTGACGGGTCTCCAACCACACAAATACATCGCCCAAAAATTACTTAAAAGCCCCTATACCCTTAGTCGCCTTTTACGATCACCCATAGGTAGAAATGGGGTAGTGCTATTGTGAGCCAACATTACACAGCAGAAGTAAGAAGTACCGACGATAATTCGTAAAAGATGAAAGCAGTGACTAATTTATCGTTGTAGATCTATGGTAAAATTTTAGACTGTCGAGTCGCAAACACATTGTTTCATAATGCTCATTCACCATGTTATAATTTCTGAAAATGAACTAAGAAATACTTGTGACATGTGGTTTGTTAAGCATCTAAGAAAATCAATACAATATGTTGACTTCCTCAAGGTGGCAAGTGTGTAAACATTTCTCGTTTTCACGTGACCTTACCAGTCAAGTGAATTTTAGGGTGTCCTAGTCTATTTTAGTAATATAAGCAAGAGTTAATGCAGAAGAAATGAGGTCCCTCAGAAAAAAATTTAATGAGTGACCGAGTGAGAAATAGTGTTATTCGTGAAAAGTGTGGTGTGAAAGATGATATTGTAAGAAAGATAGAAAAAGGAATGTTGAGATAGTTTGGGCACATAGAAAGGATGGATGATAGAAAATTGGTAAAAGGGATCTATAGAGCTAGTGTGGATGGTAATGTTAGTAGAGGACGACCACGGAAAACACACTTGGACCAAATTGAGAGTGTGCTCAAAAAGGCTGGCGTCCGAAGTATGAAGAATAAAAGAGCATGTATGAAAAGAGTAATGGAAATAAACGAAGCTAGAGAGGTTTGTCAGGATCGTACGAAGTGGCGATCAATGGTCTCTGCCTACCCCAATGGGAACTAATGGCGTGAGTATATGTACGTATGTATATTTGTATAAGCAAGAACAATTAATGCTGTCTAAAAATTTAATGTTACATGTCTTACTAAGTAGTATCAATTTGTTCAGTTTATGATGAAAGGTTCATATATCATATTAGAGTCCCCAAAAAAGGGTAACCAGAGCTTCAGAGCTAGAAACTCCTCAGCCACATTTGAAAGTTGATAGGGGAAATGATAGTAAAAATAAAGTACCGTTGGTCTCCAACCGCATCGCCCAAAAACCACTTAAAAAAGCCCTATACCCTTAGTCGCCTCTTACGGCACCCAGGGGTAGAGAGGGATAGCGGCATTCTAAGCGCCGGCTTAGAGTATTCAAGTGTAGACTACATGGCTACATGTTTATAGAGAATTACTAGCAAAACAATCCAATGTTATCTGGTAGGCATCGTTTACATCGCGGCACTTTCACTCAAGAATATATTTAATTATTCTTAATTTTGATATAAACTTTGCATTGTAGAAGCTCGTACTATAACTTTGTCAATACTCCTTGAAACAATTAATAAAATATAGTTTTCTGATCACGAGCATTGTATATTATTAGTGTGCCCAATATTGTTGTGTATTATTAGTGGCATTGTTGAAATCAAAATATAAAGAAGTAAAAAAAGTCAAATAGTCAAAAAGTTTATTTTTCAAAATTAAGTTAAAGACTAACATTTTTTTAAACGTCAATTTTTTTAAATTTATCATTAGTCCGTTGCTTCGCAAAGTGTTCGTAAAGAGAAGAAGCAACAAAGAAACCCTTTACATTCTCATTTTTTCATTTTTAAAATATGGTTTGTACAATTTTGGGTCATATAAAAGATTACTTTATAAAAGATTTTCTATTTTTACTTTATAGAAGTTTCACCTTAATTGTTCTTTTTTGCGCTCCCAAAAACATATGTGTAGCGACGCGCTGTCAGTACACAATGACGCGCACTACATAGAAACGCTGACAGTGCAAGAAGAATCACATTCCACAGCAACACGAAACCAAGTAATATACGTCACACGCGTCATCAAGACTCGCCATACAAATCGTACATCGCGCAATCGAAGTTTCTAAAACATTTACTATATATACAAGTTCCAACTTAATACAGTTGGACCGCGGTCCCCAGGCATACCACCGCCTGGCGGAAGATCTTCCCTTTTCCTCCACAATATGAAAACAATATTACGCTCATTATATTGTAATATGCATTACAAGTGAAATTAGGATAGGGTTTTGTGATTAATGGTTTGCAACCCTTTAGAAGCTTGTAATCCTTTATGTTATAACTAGATATATACAAAAATGAGGTAAATGTTTGAAATATTATAGGAATAATAATTCTTTTTTTATTCAAAGACGAGTAATATATTATGACAACAAATTTTCGCATTTGTTTATTTGAATGTTCGGTGAGGAATATTCGTAGATATAATACTTTTTTATTGAATGAACACAATTTTATGCAGATTTCTACATGCAGTTAGCAACTTAGGTAACTCAGTAGGGAAGAATTTCTACTATATATATCAGGAGTGTGAGTTTTCATGCTGCTGAGCTGGCACTAATATATTTTTGTCAATACTCGTATTTCATCGTTCATACGAAATATATATATACGAAACAGTTGGTAATTGTGTATTGTTTTACGTTTTAATATAAAATTCTGCTTAATTGAGCCAACGCTATCTGTTTTTATTTTTTTCTTTCATGGGTCATCGTGAGAATAAATAACATGAGAAGCCACACAGCATTGTTGCATTGAGGTTGTGATAGTTGAATTAAAGATACATTATATAATGATAATACTCGTAGTGTACTATAATAGAAAGGATAAAGTGGATATCTGCATAAAATCATTAGCTGCAAAATTAGAAAGTTAAAATTTTGAATTAAATATTACACTTTGGAATGTGTCCATAATTGGTGTTAATGAATATTTTGGCGATGTAGTCTAAGTTCTATAATTTAAAAAATTCAGATTATAAAATTCAATAAACTGAACTGTTAGTTTGTGAAGTAATCTTAACAGCTTGTTTGCATACATGTACGACAGGAACGCTTTCCTTTGCTCTTAATTTTTTAGTTTACTGGGAAATAGTTTTTATTGTTCTTGTGTATCGAATTAAATGTAGTCCTAAGTTATTTTTTGCCTAATTAATAAGCGGTGACGCTAAAGAAAAAGATAAAGACGATTGGATATTCAAAGTCATAAAATAATATATAAGCATATGTTAATTATTTCTGTTCAATTTTTCTATTCTATATTAAATCCTTAATGAGAATATGTAAATTTTACAATATTTGTATTTGACCTTGCATCGTTAAGAATCCCTAAAAATATGGCTTCCCGGGGGAATAATTCGCGGTAAGTTCGCCCATTAACTTTTATCTTTCGACCGAGGGGCGGGATTTGACCCTCACCGGACGTACATTTTGTTTTTGGGCTCAGGGAAATCCGATGGATAATGGACTTTTGCATTTAAATACTTACTACACTTTCATTTTGGAGTTAAATCCTGCGTGCAAAAGTTCAAATTGTATGTAAGTTAAATATATATAAAAATAAACACATCAGAAGACGATCTTAATAATCTCGATGATTCAACATTTTCTTGAATCATCCCATAGTTCTTGATCCTGTCATTATAAAATAATTTCAAAATTACACATAAATTATAACATAACACACCTTTACTTATTAATAAAATACGGTTTTTAGATAGAATATTTGAAAAAACTGTCTGCATGACATTTAGTCCGTCTTATCTCTGAAGCAGCTAAACAGATTTTTACGGAACTTACACTAGCAGATGTGATTCAAGCAACTTTATTAAAAACAACACAAACAGGGCAAACATATCGCCCTATATACGGCGATTTGGTAGTGCACCACACTGACGAAGTCCGTCTTGATGATTGTATTTGTGATTATAGAGTGCCGTTTTCTATCTAATACATTGTTATGTACGTTCCTTTAAGACTTCTTTTTAATGTATTTCTGTTACGGCATTCTATACTTATAAAACGAAACTACATCCTAACTATAACATAACTATTTAAATAATAAATATTATATAAAATAATGTAGCCCAAAGGTACAATATGAATCATTTATATTGCTCAATCGTGAAAGTGGTAGGCGGTCGAAGGTTAATAGGGTTGAAAACCGCTGGCGCCGCAACCCTTAGCCGGTCATGTGGTTACACAGAATTCATCAAAATATCGAGTAACTGCAGTTATTATTACTAAATTCTAATACTGTTGCAGGGTTTTGTGGTTGTGCAAAAGGTTAATGATTAAGGTGGAAAACGAATTTTCATTTATATTCTTGTTATCATACAGGTTGGTTTTTAGTTGCGTCGAATGTATGGGTTTTAATTTAACGTCGAATAAAAATGTATAAAAGAAAGACAATGTATTTTTCAAACTATGTAGTTTCTATTTAAAAGAAATGACCCTGAATTATTCAATTCCCTCTTAACCGGTCCAATGATGTTTTGAATATGTTTTTATGTAATTAAATATTACTAATGCAGGAATAAATGTATTCAACCCTCGAGTAGGAGAAAAACATCAAAGTGCATAGTAATTTAAAGCCAATTTTAATAATTTAGAAGGAATGATGATATTAATAAATTTATTTGTATGAGTAATAAGTATAATATTATACTAGTACAGATACCCCGTCCCATACAACAAAATATGGTGTGGTTCAATACCTTTATTCAGCGGGCTATTTGTTATAATCTGAAAAGCCCAATATAGAAATTTATTTGATTTATAAGTTACATTAATTAAAAAAAAAACTAAATTTATTAATTATACTTATACATTTTTATTCTTGTTATCTGACTGATTGTAATTATATCATACCGTGCACACAGCTTCTTGGTATTGTGTCCGAATAAATAAATGTTTTATTTTGTGTAAACATTACTAATGCCATGTCTTAATACTGTATGTGTGCCAAATCAATCAATAAATAAAATTAATTTTTTAAGTCTTCCTACTCTCAGTCACTTGTTTTAGCACCTACGGAAACTAATTTAAAGTTGCTGTAATCAGTTATACAATAACAGATTCATAAACTTTATCTTGACTGTTAAGTCACGCGCCGAATAGTTACAAATATCTCATTCACTCTTAGGATTATACTACCATTGATTTCATAGTAGAACAATAATAATAGAAACCTCCTAGACTCTCATTTCTATTCGCATTCGTAAAGCAAACTGCACTTAGTAACATCTCAGAGTACTTACCCTCTAAGATAAAACTAGTGAATTAAAGTTACATACAGCAAGTGCTTCTTAAGACAAATTAATTAAGAGTAAGTATTAGTAAAATTTACTGCGGCGTTGTCTAGATGTTTAATGATCTTGTTTTAGTGTTATCTTATTGTTTAGAAGATCCTGCAAATTATTGTAAGATCTTTACTAGAAAACTATAAACTTCTTGGAACAACGGATAAGTAATTGCTTTGTAAGAATATACTTTCAATGTTATATATCTTTCGTGTCTGTTTTATCTGAAGAAAAAGCTCAGTTTGATTTTCACGAGAAATTTATAATACTTTATTCAGATAACTAGGATCCATTGTGTTAATAGACATATAAAAATACAGTGGGTTAGTAAGTACTTACAAATAATTATAACTTAACACTAATATTTAAAATAAACCTATTTATTTATTTAGGTTAACATGTTTGACTACCCAATGTTCATACATAGGGCAGTCAAACCGGTCAACTATTGTACCAAGGATGAATCCCATTTAGTATCATAACATTATCATATCTTTCCGGGCATAGAACTCCAAAGGGTTGCCTCAGGTACTAGTATGACAATATGATGGTGAAAATAACTATCACATTTGTAAATATGACATTTTGTCAGGACATAATAATTCAGCACGTGTATTGTTTTGACTAATTATCACGAAACAAATAATTATGTCTTTAACAAACAATAACTCATTGGCTTGATTCAATCTTCATTTCTATGCTTACTTTACGCCTATTATTATTAACTCTCGCCATATTAATGAGGCTAAAATAATGATATAATAGTCTATTTTTGGATAATCATGTCATGTTTAGTCACTTGTTCAGAGTTTTTTTTTGTGCCCTTATTGTACAAACACTGTCACTATATAAAGTTTTGTTTACAAAGTTGACAAATAAAGCCTAACCAATAACATAAATGTGGCCCATTTCAGGTATCGCATTTCAGCATTTTCACTATTCTTATAATTAAATTTTGGCACAAAACATACTTTAAACTACAACAGAGTTGAGATATGCAGGAGGATAAGAATACTTTAGTTTGTTGAATAATCACATATAATATAGTCATAGAAACTTTTCCTTGGCAAAAAAACCCTTAATAAAAAATATATAAGAGCTGTAATTCCATTGTTATAATCAACTTTTAAAAAAAAACCAACATAAAAGTAAAGTTATTTATTACATACATACAGATACTCACGGCTATAAATCCCTAGAAGGGGTCGCCAGCGCTAAGGAATTAGAAACTCCTCAGCCACTTTTGGAAAGTTGAGTGGGGTAAAGATGGTAAAATAAAGGTTATTGGTGATGGGTCTCCAACCGCATCGCCCAAAAATCCCTTAAAAGCCCCAATACCGTTAGTCGCCACCGGCAGAAATGGGGTAGTGCTATTCTAAGCCGACACTACACAGCATTATTTATTACGATTATTTAATATGATCCAATTTTGACCTAGTATCAGATGATCTCTTTTCCCATTGGATATCTTAATTAAGCTTAACAAATTACAATTAAGAAATTTAAAATCTTCATTTATCCATACTGTATACGTAGAACAGTAGTACTATTGTTAAAGTTAGATTACAATATTAAACAATAGCTATTCGATTGAGGCGTCTTAAGGAAGAATAGAGGAATACTTATATGTTTCTTCATACTTGGCCGCCATTGTACGCTCTAGAACGCTATTGTGTTGAGAAAACATCAAACTTGCATCTCTTTGCTAAATAGAATGAAGGTGTTTGTACTTAGAAAAGGTTTCACTCGCGTACTTTAAAGCATAAAATATATTGCTTCATTTACTGTTTGTGGTAGATTGACAGCTAACAACATTTTAAAAAATTGTTATATTGCAGAGAAAGTGTTAAAATATGATGATGTTAACAGTAATATGTTAAGTTTTAACAACTTTCAGCCGATGTGGCGGACAGTGGCCTCATAGTATTCTTTATTCTCATTTTCTTATAATTTATTAATACTGAACGATTAAAATTTACATTCATACATACGTATACTCACGGCTATATATCCCTTGAAAGGGTTAAGACTAGGAAGCCAGGGCTAAGGAATTAGAAATTCCTCAACCACTTTTGGAAGTTGCGTGGGGAAAAGACGGTGAAATAAAGGTTGTTAGTGATGGGTCTTCAACCGCATCGCCCAAAAATCCATTAAAAGCCCCAATACCGTTAGTCGCCTCTTACGTACACCCGCCGGAAGAAATGGGGTAGTGCTATTCTAAGCCGGCACTACACAACAAAATTTGTTTAAAATTTGTTGTATATTATTTCATAACACTAAAATACAGTAAAAAGTTTTTCTTTCAAAGTCTCGTATGTTTTTCACCAAAAAAATAAAAGGTTTTCATAAATATAACTTCAAGTTTGCGACATTCTAAGCGCATTCCGTTTCACAGAACCTTAATAGTCAGAGTGCAAAGTTTAAGTTAAGGCTGCTCCTGGGAGGAAAGTTTGCTTCTAGTCATTTCGAGAGAACTTAAAATCCCAAATCGTGTTTCGCTTACGTTCCGTGTTGTCACAAATTGTTTGGTCTGTTTTAAATTCACGCGATGTTGCTTCATACGAATTGAAAATGTTGGAAATACTTTGAGGTGTGGTACATATTGTTATGTTTTGAACAACTTGTGGTATAAGGTTTTTCTTGAGTTCAACACATATAAGAGGAATGTGAAATTTATCGTGTTTTTTATATTTTAGAATTAAAAAATAATACTGATTTTTGACATTGCCCATTTCATCTAGTCTCAGTATGATTTATCGTTACGCCGACTTATGGTTTCTGGTGATTTATTATATTGCTTATGTTAAAGTTGTTAATATGATTACCATCAACATAACATAAAAGTTCACGCCGAATATCCCCGAGGGGTTGGCAGAGGTACTAATGCTTCTGAATATCACGTGACTTTGTCACCTGGTGTTCAGAGTACCCTCGTTTTGCATGGACAGTGAACTTACGTGATAGGGGGCAGGCCTTTCGCCGTTTTGTGGGTTTCCTCACGATGTTTTCCCTCACGGTTAGCAACCATGATAAATTAACCACACATATGTTTTAAGAAAAGACAAATTAGTGTAGGTCTGACCTGGGATTTCAACACTAGTCGTTTGCACGATAAATGGTGTTCTACCCATTGAGCTATCACGGTTGCTTTTAATTATTATAATTATTAGGTGATTTAGCTGGAAAACATGAGCAAAACAAAACATAAAATCGGCTATATATGATATTATAAGTGAATTTATAAACCAGTAAAAAATATGCGAGGCCTCTTAAATATATACTTAAATTAAGTATTACCGCTCATTTTTTAAGTTCAGTGACATAATTCAATGATCTGTCGATATTTAGGACCATAGGGGTTTTGAAAGGCCCTCGTCCCTTTTACGGTTGATTTTATCAATAATCCAAATATCAAAAAAATACAGTATGATGGTTTGGGCACACAGAGAGGATAGATGATAGAAAATTGGTAAAAGGGATATTTAGAGCTAGTGTAGATGATAATAGTAGTAGTAAAGGACGACCAAGGATAACACCCTTGGAAATAAATTGAGAGTGTGCTCAAAAAGGCAGGCATCCGAAGTATGAAGAATAAAAGAGCATGTATGAAACGATTGATGAATGTTAACGAAGCTAGAGAGGTTTGTAAGGATCGTACTAAGTAGCGATCGATAGTCCCTACCCCAATAGGAACTAATGGCGTGAGTATATGTGTGTATGTATGTATTATTGTTACTGAGCTTATCTACTTAATTATTCATGTACTTTATTTTTACATTTGTTTTAATATTGGCAACAGAAACACATCATCTGTGAAATTTTTAACTATATTGGATTGAATCAGGCGTTACTTTGCGGAAATCCATAGCAATACTAATATTAATAAATTTCTTCACTTAATTCCGCTAAATAATACCTGCAGTCTTCATGCAACATGCACTGTGCACCGCCCGCCCTTCCACTTACAAGAAATCGAAAAGCAGACAATGCACCACACACACACCCGCAAACGAAAACCACAGGCAACCACAAACATGCGACGCGTTTCGACTCAGCACGAGTCATTGACGAGCAGTTAGTAGACAGTTCGGCAGCTGACCACCGAGTGCCGGTCATACGATTTTGCGGTTATATTTATAGGCCAGGCTCCCCACTCCCCCACCCAAAGAACATCAATGACGAGTGACTATATTATTGGAAAAAATTGACAAAAGTGGGGAAACGGTGTAGCCCAGCTGTTCATTCAGCAGTGCAACGGAATTATCATTATCATATCTGGAGATTTCAAGTTTCTCTAAAAGACATAATCTTAATCCCTTATTACAAGTATGTAAAATCTCCAGTAGTACACTTTGCGAAACATCTATTGGATACTGGACACGTTCTCCCCGATAATCATAATCTGGAATTTTACTCAAACTCAAACGTTCCTGGTGTATATCTCTGAAGGGTTGGCAGAGGCACTAATGCTTTTGAAAATAACGTGAAATTGTCGCCTGGTATTCAGAGTTCCCACGTATTGCTTAGACAGTGTACTCATGTGTTACGATTATGAGGCAAGCCAATCGCCGTTTTTTTTTATTACGTATAATGTATAAGTCACATGACTAAGCACAATTTAGCCATGTGCCTTTTCGTACCACGATGTTTTCTATAAATTATCCACATATGACGTTAGAAAAAACTAATAGGTTTAGACCTGACCCGTGATTTGAACTCACGCCTGTCGGCAGAATACCCAATAAGCAATAATGGTTTATTACTAATAAATAAAAAATAAAGGAAAGAAAAATTTCGACACAGGCGAGAATCGAACCCGCAACCTCTGGTATACGCCCCCGTCGCTCTGCCATTGAGCTACCGTGTCAATGGCTGCCTGTGCGAAATTCTTCTATCCTTTGTTTATTTTTACACTTTTAAGTAGTGCCTGCATTCCCTACCTCCGATTTTTTTTACAAATTCGGATGTCCACTTGTCTACCTTTTCAGATAGAATGCAAATGTTGAGAACGCCTAACTATCACATAATTTGAATGTTTTTGTTCATGAAAACCTCATGTGGGGATTATTACCAATAAATAAAGAATAAATAAAGGAAAGATTATTTTTTTAAATAAAGGAAAGAGACGGGGGCGTATACCAGAGGTCGCGGATTCGATTCTCGCCTGTGTCGAAATTTCGGCAATATGAATAAATAATTTCTTAACATCACTCAATAGACCTTACATCTTGATCGTAAATATTGTATTTCTGTAATATAAGTTTTCCTCATTTATATTTTAATCTATTGTATTCAACTTTTTTGAAATCCATCAGACAACTTGTTAAGTGAGCTGAAAGAACGAAATGGATTTGAATGGGCGCGTATATGCACCAAGTTTTACCCTAAGAGGCGGATTTCACGATAATGGCCTCTTATCGAGGCCAATCTCGGCTTTCTGTCGAAATTTCTTTCGTAGGCGTACAATTAGCCGTGATAGCTTTTCGTACCACGTCATGCTTACGAGGCATATTGTAAGTTTCTAGTTAAGCTGGATTATTTTTGTGGAATCGTTTATTATATAATTGGTCTAATTGCTTATAGGAAAAACTAATTTTGGGCGGTGAAACTCAACTAGCGAGGTGATAGCTCAGTGGAAATAATACGTCTTTTCTCAACCCATTCTTAACAGTAGTGGAATAAAAAATTATTGAAATATGATCATAATGTTAGTGTTTAGGTGTTTGGAATGATGTAGTACTCCAACTGTTTCAATACGAATTGGTGAGATTAAACATATAGGATATTTGTGTTACATGAGAAAGGTAAAAAAATATCCCTGCGCTATCTTTTATACGACAAATTACGCTTAAGTTATTGAAGTACCGCTTTTGGTTAGCCACCTATTGGACTTTTACGGATAATATACCTTTTATAAAAGATATTTTGGGTTTTGTAAAATATGTATTTTTTTCTTTACATATTAACTATGTAGCCTTCTTAAATTAACCTTTTTCTCTTCGTTGTTGTTTTAGGGTCATGTAATCAATCTTTTAAAAAAAATTGGTACAGGTTTAGAATCAAACACGAGCGAGGGAACAATTCTAAAAAACTATTTAACCTCTCTATTTCTATCTCTTTGGTAACCCGAAATATCTTTGTCGTCTCGTACAATGCACGCAAGAGGAAACCAAGAAACTACAAAAAAATACATTCGATAGTTGAAAAATCGTTAAGGATAATTTATATAAAAAGAAATTTAAAGATAAACAAATAACAATAAAATAAACTGTAATGGTTTTAAGCGAATTCAGTTTTAAACCCTAAACGCAAAAGGAAGCATAAGATAGAATATGTTGACAGATAGTGACCAAATTTTAATTACAGTTTAAATTAAAACTGTCATTCAATGCTAAAATGCTGGTCACACATGAATGATTTCGAATATGATTTGAATATTGAAACAGGTTGAGGTTTTATTATACCAGTAATTAATGTACATACACTTATTTTTAATATTATTTTCAGTTTATATTTTACACGCCAACACCTACAAGTAATTTTGACAAGAAAGAAATTCAAGAGGAAAAACGTTCTTTAACGGTAGTCATGTTATGTGATTTTTTAACGTGTTATGATATAACTGGTAACAAAGGAGATTATGGAAGATAATGTTATGTACCGCGTGTAATATACCGCGACCCAATAGAGAGTGTGTTCAAAAAGGTAGGGGACTGAAGTATGAAGAATAGAAGAGCATGTATGAAAAAATATAAGGATGCAAAAAAAGCTAGAGAGGTTTGTCTGGATTGTAGAACGTGGTGTATGAATGTATGCATGTTATTATTACAAACGAACGATTCCATATACCTGATTAGTACTAATGTAATTTTCTTTACAATACTGCGTAATATAAAATTTATTAACCTTAGGCCTAATACACAAAACGATATGTAACAAAACAATCATAAAATACAAGTACACTGACGTCATAACAGGTCGAACCTGAGCTATAGGCGTAAATTTTCCTTTAAAATACCAATATTAACAATATCAGTTTTAAGTCGTTCCTAGGGAATAATCAAACAGAATTAACCTGATATTTCTTAAAGTGATTTGTAATAACCATCTACCTAAAAAAAATTTAAAGATAAACAAATAACAATAAAATAAACTGTAATGGTTTTAAGCGAATTCAGTTTTAAACCCTAAACGCAAAAGGAAGCATAAGATAGAATATGTTGACAGATAGTGACCAAATTTTAATTACAGTTTAAATTAAAACTGTCATTCAATGCTAAAATGCTGGTCACACATGAATGATTTCGAATATGATTTGAATATTGAAACAGGTTGAGGTTGTATTATACCAGTAATTAATGTACATACACTTATTTTTAATATTATTTACAGTTTATATTTTACACGCCAACACCTACAAGTAATTTTGACAAGAAAGAAATTCAAGAGGAAAAACGTTCTTTAACGGTAGTCATGTTATGTGATTTTTTAACGTGTTATGATATAACTGGTAACAAAGGAGATTATGGAAGATAATGTTATGTACCGCGTGTAATATACCGCGACCCAATAGAGAGTGTGTTCAAAAAGGTAGGGGACTGAAGTATGAAGAATAGAAGAGCATGTATGAAAAAATATAAGGATGCAAAAAAAGCTAGAGAGGTTTGTCTGGATTGTAGAACGTGGTGTATGAATGTATGCATGTTATTATTACAAACGAACGATTCCATATACCTGATTAGTACTAATGTAATTTTCTTTACAATACTGCGTAATATAAAATTTATTAACCTTAGGCCTAATACACAAAACGATATGTAACAAAACAATCATAAAATACAAGTACACTGACGTCATAACAGGTCGAACCTGAGCTATAGGCGTAAATTTTCCTTTAAAATACCAATATTAACAATATCAGTTTTAAGTCGTTCCTAGGGAATAATCAAACAGAATTAACCTGATATTTCTTAAAGTGATTTGTAATAACCATCTACCTAAAAAAAATCGACTACGTATTCGTACCATAGACAAACATGATGAAACTATGAAGAAATCGTTTTTATACTAAAAAAAGAAGGAAGGAAAAACATATGCATAACATTTTACTTTGAATTAACAGGGGTTAGAAAATATTTTGCATGATATATTACGATAAAATGATGAAATATACAAAAACAGTTGATTCTGAAAGTAAAAATGTCTGTTTAACATGTTACAGTCGTGAGGCAAGTTAGTTAATAAGGGACGTCACACTTAGATAGATTTTAAATCGATTCGAAGTGTAAAAAGTTATTTTAGAAAATACTTGATAATATTTTTCTAGTAAATCATATCGCTTATGGCCGGTGCTCAAATGTATATTATATTGAAGTTGGGACCGCGCCAAATGTGGATCTTAAATCTACTAGTGCTTACCCTGTGTGAGACACTGCAAACTTAGGAGTTTTATATTTTGAACCTTATTTTTAATAAAATATTGGAAATAGTGGCGCGTTTGGTCACGTTTTTCGAAAATTATAGTTAATATCTTATGTATAGATATATCAACCATTGTGTCCGATACATAGCTATATCCGATAGATATATCAAACAGGATGCGAGACTAAGCGTTTTATATCAATTTAGTTTCCATTGGAATCAATAAACCGTAATCCATATTTTGAAATTTTACTATTTGTATACTAATTCTTCAAACAATCTTCATCATCGTGCTTTGTTTGGTCCGGGTAAAATTATTAGCTGTACTATATGAATCAAAATTAATCACGCTAACTTATTTTTTTTTTTGTGGGATTTCAATTTAAAATTGCAGACTTGATAGTTTAGTGGTAACACCACCGCCTCTCATGCAAATACGTTTACGTGAGTTCAAATCCACAGCCAGGCCTACACAAATGAGGTGAACGTGTGGTTATTTTTTTAAGCTGGCTAGTGGTAAAGAAGAACATTATACGAAAACTCACAAAGCTGAGTTTAACTTAGTCAAGTAAAAGTGTATCCGTGCAAAAAATAGGCCTGTCCCTTTCACCTGGATGTACCGTCTAAACAAAACATGTGTATCCTGTACAACAGATGATAATATTATTATATGTCATGTGCTTTTCAGAAGAATGCGTCTCACCCACTCTTTCTGTGTTTTACAAAGTGATCGTTGAGTTAATATAAAAAGTTTCTAAATATGCAGCATATAGTAGTTGCTTATGATAAAAAGTACATACATACATACATATACTTACGGCTATAAATCCCTAGAAGGGGTAGCCAGAGCTAAGGGATTAGAAATTCCTTAGCCACTTTTGGAAAGTTCAGTGGGGAGAAGATGATAAAATAAAGTTTGTTGGTGATGGGTCTCCAACCGCATCGCCCAAAAATCCCTTATAGCCCCAATACCGTTAGTCGCCTCGTACGTACACCCACCGGAATAAATGGGGTAGTGCTCTATTCTAAGCCGGCACTACACACCAGATAAAAAGTCATAACAAAATTGAACAGTTACTAACACATAATATGAGGCATGTGCAAACAATAAATGTTAACGGCAGCTTTCAACTCTAGTTGATAATGAGTATACAAAACTGAAATAAATTTCTTTCAAGTGAAGTTAAATAGGTTATTTAATTATTTTCAAATAGTAAATTCAACCCATAAATATACACGTCAAGTGCAATTTCGAATCTCATGAATACATTTAAAATCGTTTAATCGGATATGTAGGAAATTACTGTGAAGCTTACTCGCGTGACTGAAATATGAATTCGTCGTGTTTTTACATACACGAATGCAATGCCGATTGTTTTTAAATATCGACTTTCATACATTCCAGCTTGTTAATATAATGTTACGTACCGGGTTCTTAATTTGATAAATACCAGTCACACTTTCGTGCAATAAGGTGTAATTATATTTATTGACCAATAACGCACTTTACACAACACAACAAACACTATCGATAATTAACTATCGACACTCGCACTAATTAACAACACTAATTTACTCCGTTATAGTAACACTGTCCACACCGTTAAGCTTATTTCCGTAATCCGTATATCACTGCACTGTCGTATTTAATTTCTTCGCTCTAGTATTTCGCTTGTTCTCGCTTTAGTTCTTCGCACTCCAATGACTCCGTAGCACGCGTCGCTCTTTATATATGCCAAATCTCAAATACGCGAATATTACAGAAAGTTCTAGTACCACATTCTCGAAAAGTCGATATTCGAGAAACATCTAGTAATTCCTTTTTTTACTTATTAAAATACTAGTAACGCCATCTGTTATCTAGTAGTGGCAAACCCTATCTCCTACTTGCGAACAGATGTCGTAACATTACCCCCTCCTTACATTAATACTCGTCCCGAGTATTATTGCTTCCATGGTACTTCGCAAGTCGATCGATGTGAACTATTTTCGAAGCCCCTCTAGTTTGGCGTTGAATTCTGTACGTTACATCGTTTATTCTAGTGACCACCTTGTACGGTCCTTCCCACCTATTTTGTAACTTAGGGGACTTCCCTTTCTGGCGAGTTGGATTGTGTAACCAGACGAGCATACCCTCTTCGAAACGCGGCGTGTTAGCTTTACGGTCATATCTGGTTTTCATCTTTTCACTAGCATGTAAACCATTTTCACGCACTAGGGAATGTACATCTTGCATTCTTTCCCTCAGCGGGCAACTTAATCTCAAATGGCCCCTTTTCCCGCAGCCATAACAAATCGGTCCAGTACTCCTTCCAACGGGTGCTTTAATGACCTTGACGTCCTCATTTGCTTCCGCAATCTCACGAAGTCGATGAGTTTGGCGCGTATCCTGGCGGCAAGCTTCAACTTCTAGAGCGTTCGCCAAGGCATCCTTGAGAGACGTGTGGTGTTGAAGTCTCACCGCTGTTCTCACTTCGATATCTCTGATGCCGTCGACGAATGCTTGCACCAGGTTCATTTCCACCGTCTTCGGATCTACACTGGGATAGGCCTTGCGGACGAGCTTCTCGATTTCAAGGGCCCACTGCTGAAGTCCCTCTCCGGAACGCTGGACCCTATCACGCAGCTGAGCGCGGAACACGTGCTCCAGGTGTCGCTCTCCATAGCGAGACTCCAACGCATCCAGCAGGTCCTTGAAACCACCACTCGGAGTCGGCAGCGCCTCTATTACTGACAGTGCTTGACCTCGGAGCGCCACCGTCAGTGCAGTCAAACACTGTTCATCAGTCCAACCATTGGCAGCCGCAACAGTCTGGAACTGATGTCTATACGCCGACCAGGATGTTGTTCCGTCGTAGGGAGGAACCTTCACACGAGGACCATGGACAGCTACTACATTCTCACCGGAGACAACCTTGACCGGTCGTGATTCAAGCTGCAGAACCCTTTTCTCCATTCCGCGGAAGTCGGTCTTCATGTCATCGATATCTTTCTCAATAGTGGTTACCTGCTCCTTCATCTGCTCTACGTCTTTTTCCACAGTAACCACCCGACCACTGACTTCATTGACCGCAGTGGGAACTTGTGAGAACTTAGTTTGCTGTTCCTCGCGCAACTCACGAACTTCTTGTTTAACACCCTGTACCTCCGAATGTATGTTTTTCAACATTTCAACTATCATCGCCAAGTCAGTATTAGTTGCGGCCGCCGGCGCCGTTGATGTAGACGGCGCGTTAGTCACCGCGGACGTCTCCTCTGGAATGTCACTCCGAGGGTTCGTGACCGATGACCTCATTTCCGACAGCTGTTCACCCTCTGCGGCTTTCTGAGCGCGTGTCTTCACACCCTCTCTTCCGTCTTCCTTCGGTATAACTGGCATCTTCAAATCCACTTCTGTCACCAATTGTTACGTACCGGGTTCTTAATTTGATAAATACCAGTCACACTTTCGTGCAATAAGGTGTAATTATATTTATTGACCAATAACGCACTTTACACAACACAACAAACACTATCGATAATTAACTATCGATACTCGCACTAATTAACAACACTAATTTACTCCGTTATAGTAACACTGTCCACACCGTTAAGCTTATTTCCGTAATCCGTATATCACTGCACTGTCGTATTTAATTTCTTCGCTCTAGTATTTCGCTTGTTCTCGCTTTAGTTCTTCGCACTCCAATGACTCCGTAGCACGCGTCGCTCTTTATATATGCCAAATCTCAAATACGCGAATATTACAGAAAGTTCTAGTACCACATTCTCGAAAAGTCGATATTCGAGAAACATCTAGTAATTCCTTTTTTTACTTATTAAAATACTAGTAACGCCATCTGTTATCTAGTAGTGGCAAACCCTATCTCCTACTTGCGAACAGATGTCGTAACAATAATAAGTGTTGTGGAGTGTATGTGTGTGGTAAAACTGAATTTACGTATATTTAAATTAAATTCATATCTTAAAAGCCTTAAAATAAGGTCATTACTTGAAGATAGTTGATTCATTCGCATGTACGATTATGACATAAGGAGAAACAAAAAAGTGTATAAGTATCTTGTTATATATGTTGACAACTTTTCTTGTTATTCATTATTTCCAAATTGATTAATATTAACGAATTTAAAAAAGCTAATGACTACATAAAAACTAACGGTTATTAATACCAAAAAGGGGTAGCGAGAGCTTCAGCACCCACAGAAAGGAATAGGATTATGGGAGATATTCTAAACCTAAAACTCATGGCTCTATCGACAAAACAATTGTATAATTTTGATGAAAAATCAAGAGGATACCTAGCTTAAAAGTAAAAAATGCCTAACAAACTGTCCATAATCAAGCTTTAGTGAATATTCTTGGCTTTAAGCGAGTGTCAAATGCTCCTTGTAAATGACCTTACCTCATATGCTGTCTGTAAAAAAAAAACCCGTCAAAATTACTTTAGCTGTTGCATAGATTAGAACAGCATCATTACTAAAACTCAAACGTTCTCGCCGTATACGGCACGACATAGGTACTAATACTTCTGAACATCTTCGTCGTCGTCGTGTTCTGAGTACCGCCGTTTTGATTGGATATTGTACTCACGTGATAAGGGGCAGGCCGTTCGCAGTTTTATATGAATACACTGTCACTATAGCCAATACAACAAAGCCAAGTAGATTTCCTCACAATGATTTCCCTCATAGTTTACAACTAGACTTTAGAAAAAACAAATTGGTGTAGACCTAATCCCGGATTTGAACTCTTGTCGTCTGCACGATGAGCGGTGTTGTGCCCTCTGAACTATCACGGTTGCTATCACTAATACGCTTATATGCATTTAATATTACAAAAAACTTATGTCTATAAATAAAATATCATACTAAACATACTACCAAGCTTACCTTATTTTCTATGGCCATTAAAATAAAAATTTATCGTTCATATTAACTAATAATTTACTCAAACTAGAACATGTCGTGTTACATTGAAATACTCTGAGAATTTCTTACAATTCTCAAGCAGTCGTTAGCTAAATGAAGTCATTTGGTATTCCTTTTATACTCAGAATTTTGCATTTTTCTTTTCCACTGAAGCCATTATATGTTTACACTTTTTTAAAACCTGAATGCATAGTTTTTCTAGAAAAATATATAGAAATAACCAATTAGTTTCCTACTAACCCATGTTTTGACTTATGTTACACGGTTTAAAAATTCACTACATAAATGATGAACAAAGATATCACCTATGATTGTCCATGTATACTTATATAAGTTCTTTTTGAGGTAGGTAAAACCTAGATCTAATAGATAGAATTTTGGGCGATGTGGTTGGAGACCCGTCACCAAAAACATTAATTATTACCATCTTTTCCCCGATCAACTTTTAAAGGTGGCTGAGGAATTTCTCATTCCAAAGCTCTGGCTACCCCGTTAAGGGATTTATAGCCGTCAGTATATGTATGTATGTACGTATGTAAAACCTAGATAAATACTTTTTGTGTATTATTAACATTCATTTATCTTATAAAACTCTCATCTCAAACTTTCACGCCGTTTATGGCCAAATGGGTCGGTAGAGGTACTAATACTACTGAACATCACGTGACATTGTAGTGGACAGTGTACTTACGTGATAGAGTGCAGAACTATCACCGTTTTGTTAGACATCTTATTGAAAATGCCCGTTTGTTCATTTCTACTTAATGTACCTATATGTTTATCCAAAATTACATACCCTGCGTCACTCACATTTTAACGTAATGGTTTTTACCGGATCACAAATTATATTTCAAAGAGTTGACATCTTTATAATGAATTTCAATGTTTGAATTTTAATTTTTGACTAAATTATTTAAAAAAAAAATATTACAAAACTATGTGTGAGACTATGGAGAAGACATCTCGATCGAATAGAGAATAAATGAAAATGGCAGGAGTCCAAAGTTTGAAGCATAAAAGCGCTTATATGAAAATAATGATAATTGCAATTAAAAGTAGAGATACAATTTCTATTGATAGTCTCTGCCTACCCCAATGGGAACTAAGTAGATACTACTTAACCTAACAATCAAATGTGATACAAAAATAATATTAAATAAATATAATTTATAAATAAAAGATGTTATTAAAGGAAAGAAAAATTTCGACACTGGCGGGGTTCGAACCCGCGACCTTCGGACCGCGGAGGTAGGAAACACAAACACTACTTGAATGTGTAAAAAAGAAACAAAGGATAGAGAAATTTCGCGCTGGATGCCAACTGACACTGTAGCTCAGTTGGCAGAGCGACGGGGGCGTATACCCGAAGGTCGCGGGTTCGAACCCCGCCAGTGTCGAAATTTTTCTTTCCTTTAATAACATCTTTTATTTATGAGTAATAATCCCCACATGAGGAATTCATGTCAAAAAACATTAAATTATGTGATAGTTAGGCGTTTCCAACATTTGCATTCTATCTGAAAAGGTAGACAAGTGGCCGTCCGAATGAGTTAAAATTCGGAGGTAGGAAACGCAAACACTACTTGAATGTGTAAAAAAGAAACAAAGGATAGAGAAATTTCGCGCTGGATGCCAACTGACACTGTAGCTCAGTTGGCAGAGCGACGGGGGCGTATACCCGAAGGTCGCGGGTTCGAACCCCGACAGTGTCGAAATTTTTCTTTCCTTTAATAACATCTTTTATTTATGAGTAATAATCCCCACATGAGGAATTCATGTCAAAAAACATTAAATTAAATATAATTTACAGATTTATTCATAGTATCGATAATTTAGCTTATATATCCCCGAAGGGATTGGCAGAGGTACTAATACTTCTGAACAGCACGTGACATTGTCACTAGACATGGGCGTTTTCGTTTTTTAATGCAATCCGATTTGTATCGGATTTAAGATTTTGAAATCGATTTCAAAATCCGATTTCCATAACGCTTCACGTGGTTGCGAATAGCGCGTGTGTGAAAATAACACAAACAATATTCGACGTTATTTCGTAAGCCCGAAGTTGGTTTATGAAATAAAACTAACTAAACCTAGGTATCTGGAATCTAAAATCCAAATCTAATGGAATTAGTGCTATCTATTTTTCTCCGCTATAAAACTGTTGGTTTGATAGAGATGGTGCGAATTTTTGATCTTACATACCTAAGCCAGAGTTCGTTTGGTCGGATTTTGGTTTGATTGATTTGGATTGGATGCGGGCGATTAGTTTTGTTTGTTTGAGGTTTGGATATTTGGAAATCGGATTTCTGTGTTCAAGAAAACGATACAAACGATTTGTGATTGAAATCCGATTTAAGATTGGATTTGATAAATCGGTCCCATGTCTAATTGTCACCTGGTGTTCAGAGTACCCACGTTTTGCATGGACAGTGTACTCACGTGATAGGGGGCAGGCCTATCGCCGTTTTGTACGAATACACTGTCACATGACTAAGTACAACTCAGCCATGTGGGTTTCCTCACGATGTTTTCCCTCACCGTTAACAACCATGATAAATTAACCACACATATGTCTTTAGAAAAGACAAATTGGTGTAGGCCCGACCCAGGATTTGAACACTAGTCGTTTGCACGATAAGCGAGTGTTCTACCCACTGGGCTATCACGGTTGCTTATACATACATATATAATGCTGTGTAGTGTCGACTTAGAATAGCACTACCCCATTTCTTCCGATGGGTGCACGTATGAGCGACTAACGGTATTGGGGCTATTCAGGGATTTTGGAGCGATGCGGTGGGAGACCCATCACCAACAACCTTTATTTTACCATCTTTTCCAAACGCAACTTCCAAAAGTGGCTGAGAAATTTCCGATTCTCACCTCACCTCAGCCTCAGGCACGAAGGGAATGGTGGGCTACCCCTTTTAGGGATTTAAAGCCGTGAATATATGTATGTATGTAATCAGAAATGTAATCATATTAGATTGTGTTTAATTTAATAATGTTTTAACTTGTGTGAATTGTAATAAGCTTTAAAAAAATGTCTAATGAGTTGTTAATAGCTATGAATTCACCGTATACATATCAGATACCTGAATTTCTAAAAGTATCTGAGGTATTGTTAAATCAGACACTCTGGTTGTTTTGAAATTATTCGTTGAATTCTGCATCAAATTCTATTTCGATATACTTGGTGTAGATGAATATCAAGGAAACAATATTGCTGAATCTAGCTTCGCTTTCAAACTTAATCCAAGTCAATTATTTCCCCGGGGAATTAATTATAAACGTTGTTGAAACCTACTTCTGACTAAACAGTAATTATACTGCATAATAAAAACGGGTACAACGTGATGCATAATACATTTGGTTTAGCAGGAATTACATTACAGAAAGCTGTTGGAATTTATTATTTTTTTATGTTATGTGTGCATTTCGTATGAATGCTTTAACTGGGTGTTTCGTAGGCGTTAATTCTAAACTGTGTTTTCGCCATATTTTAAATGCTTAATAAGTATTTACATACATTCATATACTCACGCCATTATTTTCCATTGGGGTAGGCAGAGACCATTGAGCGCCACTTGGTATGATCTTGGCAATCCTCTCTAGCTTCGTTTACATCCATCAATATTTTCATACATGCTCTTTTACTTCATACTTTGGACGTCGGCCTTTTTGAGCACACACTCTATTTGGTCAAGGTGTGTCCTCCATGGTCGTCCTGCACTTACATTACCTTCCACATTGGTTCAATAGATCTCTTATACCAATTTACTATCATTCATTCTCTCTATGTGCCCAAACCATCACAGCATTCTTTTTTCTATTTTTTTAAAAATATCATCTTTCACGTCGCACCTTTCACGAATCACGTCATTTCTCACACGATCACATAACTTTACATTACAAACTTTTCTGAGGGAGCTCATCTCTACAGCATTCTCATGCTTCTTCTGCCACGCCCAACATTCACTGCCATACATAAGCGTAGGTACCAGAACAGCATCATACCATGCCATTAGGGCTTTTCGGGAGTATTTCTTGCTTTTTATCGGTTTAAAAGTTTGTTTGCAGATTAAGAAACTATTAAAAGCATAAAGGGAGTAAAAGTATCAGATCATAACAGATAGGGGTTTATTTTATTTTATTTTTATTATATTTGGGATACTTCCAGCAACAGCTTAACTTATATTCTAATAAATAATTAAACGCCAATTACAAGCGTTTACAATGGACAGTAGTGGACAATGGACACTCAATTATAGCAATAGTTAAAGTAAAACTCTGGTCACAACTAATGCATATATACATACATTCATATACTCACGCCATCAGCTATCATTGAAGTAGGCAGAGAGTATCAATCACCAATTTTTACGATCCTTATTTACCCCAATTTCAGTTTATTTATTTAATTCAAAATTGAATCAACCGTATTCGTAGAATCATAAGAACCACCACTACAGTTTTGGTGAATCAAATTTATGATTAAATTTGCTTCTGCAGAAACGTCTAAAATCTAAAATCAAGCCTTATACAATTCACTTTAAATGTCTCATATCGATGGTGTAATAAATGACAAAGTTTCAAACGTTCAGACATCAGACGCTCAAACAATAATAAATCAAAACAATAAAGCAGCTGTTTTCAAACTTAACGCGGTTTCGAATGCTTTAGTTCGAATCTGGTTGAACTATTTCAGGGTTTAATACTCGCCTTTGATTAGAACTGTGTCTATTGCATTCCACGGTTTGTAAATGCAAACTCTTGGAACGTGTTAAGGTATTTCCATGTGGAATACGTGATCTGAAATTTAACTCCTCAATTCGACATTATAAGTAACATTCTTTGGTACAAAATCGTTTACTTCTCTACTACGCTTTGAAACACAAAGAATGCATAGCTTTTTGCTTAGGATTTTTTAAATGCTAAAACATACTACCAAAGAATTCAAAATTTAGAATGACATGAGATTGAAAAGTTTACTATACACAAGTTGCAGTTTAAATAATATTAGGTACGCAACAAATGAACTAAAATAAAAGTAAGTTTTGTTTAATTTCTACTTTTTATTTGATTTGTTAGATATATCACACGATACAGCTAATCTAGTATTGTGAACGACATTTTTGTTCTTCCCATCTGTTACTCGATTTAATCAGTTTCATCTGAATAACTTTGGCTATGCCTGGACTTCAATTCAAATCTTAATAGTGGCATACTAAATTATACAATGAGGTTTGATTAGTTCTCATTTAACGTGTAATTTAATTTCTCTAAATAAGAACCGTGAATTTCTTATTTATTGTCGTGAATTATATATAGATATTTCGAGCCAGTTCTTGTTTAAAATGGCGCTATTGACATACACAATACTATACTGGTTCCCTACGCTGATGTATGGTAGTGAATGTTGGGCATGGCAAAAGAGGCATGAATATGAATGAATGTGAATGCAGTTGAAATGAGATCCCTCAGAAGTATTACATATACAGCACATGTAAGATTGTGCGACTGACTGAAAAATAGTGTGATATGTGAACTTTTTGTTGTGAAAAGTGACGTAGTATGCAAGATAGAGAAAGGAATCTTAAGGTGGTTTTGGCGCATAGAGAGGATGGATGACCGTAAAGTGGCAAAAGAGATGTTTAGAGCCAATGAGGATAGTGTAGTTATAGGGCGGCCGCGTAACGTTGAAACCCAGATCGATATTTTCTTACTATTGCGAGAGTCTGTAGTGGAAAGAGCGTATATGCGATGAATGATGAATGAGGCAGAAGCGAGAGAGTTTTGTCAGGATCGTGCACAGTGGTGATCTTTGCCTATCCCAATGGGAACAGCTGGCGTGAGTATAAGTAAGTAAATAAGTATATAACATAACATAACATAACATAAACGTTCACGCCGCATATCCCCGAAGGGGTTGGCAGAGGTACTAATACTTCTGAACATCACGTGACTTTGTCACCTGGTGTTCAGAGTACCCACGCTTTGCATGGACAGTGTACTCACGTGATAGGGGGCAGGCCTATCGCCGTTTTGTACGAATACACTGTCACATGACTAAGTACAACTCAGCCATGTGGGTTTCCTCACGATGTTTTCCCTCACCGTTAACAACCATGATAAATTAACCACACATATGTCTTTAGAAAAGACAAATTGGTGTAGGCCCGACCCAGGATTTGAATACTAGTCGCTTGCACGATAACCGAGTGTTCTACTTACTGGGCTATCACGGTTGCTATAAGAATATGTATGTATGTATATCTGCGGCACTAGTATAGCAAGTAATAACAGACGAGATATCTCGTCTGTCATGGCTTCCGAAATTCTCTGACTCATCCCACTTTGGTTAGCACAGTCCTGTATGACGAGAGAGGACGACAAAGTTTTCATGGCCGAGAAGACGTTTATTCGTTCACTTTTCGTCATTCATTTAAGTTTTTTTTTTTCGTTTGACTCTAAATAGTTCATTCCATTTAGGTACATTGACGCTAAAAATATGTGAAGAATATTATCCTATAAAATAAAAGAATGACTTTTTTGGTACAATGTTAGTGTCATTATAAGGTTTTTTAATTATCAGCGTAATACTAATATAAAAAAACTTCTGCATTTGGATGGGCCCTAAACACTCTTAGAGCGTACTAGGGGGCTGACCTAGGGTTGTATCATGCAATAAAGAATCAGAATAGAAGCATATCGATAAATTTGCCAACATTTTTATTTAATAATGTTTTATGTAGAATTAATTTATTTCGACAGTGGGCAAGTACTTTTAATTTAGATCTAGATATTTTTCCGCCAGTTTTAAACCTTCGTAATTTTTCTTTCCTTTATTTATTCTTTATTTATTAGTAACTAGTGGATCGTCCCAGCTTCGCACGGGTAGCGTTGTTTTTTTAAATATCTGAGGTTTCTTTCTTCAGTCACTGCCCAAGCATTGTGAAATTCAGCGTAATGTTTTCAATTTATTAAATTTATAGCACTCCCTTAACAGTGTAGTTTGGTGATTTTGAATGCGCTTTAATGAACGGTTCAGTATTTCCGTTTAATAGCAAATTTTGGAATAAAACGCCATGAAGTATTTATAACAATCTAAAAAATAGTCAATACGTTATGAAGGATGCAACTACTGGCGCCATCTAGTATGTTATACGTAAATTAGTAAAGATTTGGTTTCGATCACGGGCGCGATGGCTTATTTTATGTATAATTTCGGTGTTTGTCTACCGATTTCTATGATTCTTTTTTTATTGAATAGGTAATAATGTTACCTTTTTTAAATTAGGGATGAGTGAGAGGTTTACAAACGTAAGAGTAAACAAATATAATCAGGATGTTCCGAACTGCTAAGCTATCAAGAACTACACGTGTTATTGTGAGTCAACCATAAAAGATAGACATATACTGTTGAGGATTTTTTTTTAGATAATTTTATGAAGAATATTTCCGCCACACATGATTTCTATGTAAGTTTAACCATTAAGGCTGCACACGCGACGGAAGCTTAAAAAATGGAGTAACTTCTCCCGTTTTCCCCAAATTTCCCAAAATTCCCCTTTACTTCTCTGCTGGAAAGTATACAAAAACCTGCGCAGGAGTATGAAAAATAATTGTACCAAGTTTCGTTAAAATCCGTCGAGTAGTTTTTGTTTCCATAAGGAACATACAAACCGACAGACAGACAGACAGACAGACAGACAGACAGACAGACAGACAGACAGACAAAAATTTTACTGATTGCATTTTTGGCATCAGTATCGATCCCTAATCACCACCTGATAGTTATTTTGAAAATATATTTCATGTACAGAATTGACCTCTCTACAGATTTATTATAAGTATAGATAATCCCCACATGAGGTTTTCATGAACAAAAAGATTTAAATTATGTGATAGTTAGGTGTTTCCAACATTTGCATTCTATCTGAAAAGATAGACAAATGGCCTTCCGAATTAGTTAAAATTCGGAGGTAGGAAACGCAAACACTACTTAAAAGTGTGAAAGAAATAAAGGATAGAAGAATTTCGCGCTGGCAGCCATTGACACGGTGGCTCAATTGGCAGAGCGCCGGGGCGTATATCCGAGGTCGCGGGTTCGATTCCCGCCTGTGTCGAAATTTTTCTTTCCTTTATTTATTCTTTATTTATTAGTAATAATCCCCACATGAGGTTTTCATGAACAAAAAAATTTAAATTTAAACCTTCGTTTCGATCATCACCATGGATTTAACTCGTGAACATTTTCGAATGATAATTTATTATGATTTTCGGCGTGGGGTAAGTTAAAAGCAGTGCATCGATCAGTGGTTCAGTGAGATAAATCATAGGTGTCATATGCTCATTTAAATCGGTTGTCGTATCGTCAAAATATTGAAGCTGTGCTTGACTTATATTGCAAGATCGTACACACACATACATACCTACTAAAAAAACAACGTAACTAAATTAAAAATGTCACACTTATTCATTTTTAAAAAACGTCATGTCAATTTGTTATAACACGTTCTGAATGAAACCTTTTCATTCGTGATTTTTTTATGATATACCATTCCATTTTTTTTAAATGCAATGCCAATTTTTATGCCGATGGTTGATATTTTCAAAGCCAATACCATCAAGCCACTTTTTTCTCCGTGCTTCATTTGCAGGAAACCTGAAATTATTTAATTTAAGTATTCAATAACCACCTCATAAGTAATAAATGTGAAGAAAAGTGTAAACTATAAAAATAATATTACCTAAATTTTGGAAGGCATATAGATTTTTAATAGGTAAACCAACCAACCAACTTAAACCGAATCTGATAGTACTAAAACATCGATAATACTAAATGATCAGTGTTTCACATCACTAGGTAAACAATGAGAGGAATTAATTTTGGATGAAATCATGAAAACTAAGCCTTTTATGGCGAAAATATTACAATTATCATGAAGTTTTCTCTGATCACATCGAGGAAGCATGAAATAAACCAAAAAAATACTCTTAACCGAAGTGAAAACAAAGAAAATAATTACTAACTTGTGCAAAGTTAATCGAGGCTGATTTTCGTTATCACGGGCGCCACAATCTTTAACAGAAGAACAGGGCATTGTGCATTTATATTACCCATGTAATTTTATGGTCCAAAACTTGATTAATCAATGTCCAAATCACAATAAACACAATCAACACTTTTGTTTACAAATCCACTTGACATTGACAGATCAAATGGCGATTAAGATAGCCGATCTATGTACGCGCTATCATTATCGTAACGTCTTGACGAAATTTTGCCATAAACAACAAGAAGTAAACATGTATTGCTCTCTTTTTCAAGTAGTTAGTAGTAGTAGTTTAGTTTCCAGAGAAGGTACCCACGTTTTGCTTAGACAGTTTACTCACGTGATAGGGGGCAGGCCTATCGCCGTTTTGTACGAATACACTGTCACATGACTAAGTAAAACTCAGCCATGTGGGTTTCCTCACGATGTTTTCCCTCACCGTTAGCAACCATGATAAATTAACCACACATATGACTTTAGAAAAGACAAATTGGTGTAGGCCCGTCCCAGGATTGGAACTCACGCCCTTCTGTTTTTAGGGCGGGTGTTCTACCCACTGGACTATCATGTCGCTTTCAAATTAAATTCAAATCAAAGCTCCTGAAAACAAAGTTTCTTATTTTTGTTCCGAATTGTGCTTTGTTTAATACTTTTAGTAAGGGTTTAAGTCATTCGTAAGTTAACAGATTTTCGGTTGGCTCAAAAAAACAAGAAACCAGGGCCGTAAAAAAAAGCATTATTTATATAAAGATTTCGGGCCGAGGCTATTTTCACAGAAATATTGATATAAGTATTGGTTTACGGACCTGGTTTCTTGATCTTTTGAGCCAACCGAAAATCTATGTTAACTTTCGAACGACTCAAATATTTACTAAAAAAATTAAACTAAGCACAATTAGGAACAAAACTAAGAAGCTTTATGTTCAGGAGTATTAAATTGAATTTTTACTGTACAGTAAACGGTTTCTTTTTGACACTTTTTGTTTTGCAACAGAAGCTAAAGTATTCCAGTAATTTTCGGTTTTTGCTTGCGCAACTACAACAGCTCGCAAAACATAACATTATTTTATCCCACATTGGAGACAATTAAATAAAAGCGAGAATACTGAATAAAATACTATAAAAAAATCCATCAATTTCATATCCATCCGTCCATCCACGTCAATCTTCGGTGTCAATAGCCAAACATTGGCGGAAACGTCAACTAAACATTCACAGCTGATCTTCCCACCAAAAGAAGATTCTTATATTTTTTTCGGTCGAATCAGCCGCGGCGAAGATTTCGATGAAAATAGCCACGGACCTTTGAACTACTATGAGTACTATAGACAGAGCGATGTTACGTCATCCATTTTAAAAAGAGAAGCCCTTATTTTAGTTCTTATATTTTAAAAAGAGACACAAATCTTTATTGTCATCTCTATCGCGTAACCCGTTTTGTTGATGTCACACTTTTAAATTGTGACAAACAAAGCGTCGACTTGTGAGCGATTTTGGTTTTCTTTTGATTTTGATAAAGATTTTATTCATTTGTATAATGTTATTGTGACAAAAGAGACTCCATTAGTTAAGTTATTATTATGTGAGGTATGGTTGGGTGTAGCGTGCTTGGTGCGGAAGCCACAGCGAAAAACACATCGAAGGATTGACTTTCCACAAGTGAGTGAGTTTTTTAATGTTTTTCTACTGATAAATACATAATAAATACATTGCGCGATCAAAAAATAAGTGATTCAAATGTTAATTACGTTGAACTAGATTACTAGCATTTTCTTTAGTTATTTTGAGCAATTTTTTTATGGCATAACCTAAAAATATGCAGTATCTCAGTGTTGCTATAATTCACGTCTTCATCCTACCCTGTCGTTAGGGTAAAATTTTCAAATTGGTAAACTGATGTTAATGAGTGAGTATATTATGAATTTCGTCGCGCTATAGCGACGCTGAATGATTTCCAATTGTTATCTACGGAATTAGTAAGTAATAAATTTGTTATATTTGTTTAATTTCTTCGTATTCATTACAGTTTTCCTAAAGACCCGAATCTACGAGAAAAATGGATTGCGGCCATTGGAAGATGCAATTGGAAATCAACCAAAGTTTTGAGGCATACTATAAAATTGAAAACACCTTGTTTTTGTCCAAAGACTAAGCTTTGGCTCAAATGGTCGCAGTTGTTTTGAAAAAGAATTTAGGTAAAAGAATATTTCCAACATTAAACGACCCATCAGAGAGCAAAATCCGTTCGAAAACCACCTTGTGCTGTTAATAAAGGCTATAGCTTTAAAATACTTAGATGTACAAATACATCATCTTTTGAAAAATGTGACTGAATAGACGAATAAATTCGAAATTTTCACACGAAACTGATTTTGTTTAAAGGTCAATAGTAAATAATGCAATAAAACTCATGTACAAAATAGTGCTGTCTTTTATTTTTCAAAATACAAACATTGGCCCCACTATACCCATGATGACCCGTATGATATTTACATAACTTGCACTTATGGAACAGCTGTTTTTTTTTGTCCAGTAACAAAGTTAGTCCCGTACAAAAATTTATTCGTAATCATGGGAAGATTCATCCCTGATAGTTAGTACATTGCTTTAGATTTCACGGTGTATTAAACATCAGTATAAATGGTAAAATTAAACATAAAAGATTGTTTAATACTAGGAGCAAGTATGTATAATTATATGATTGCAGGAAATAATATAGTAAACAGTAAACCTTTAATTAAACAATAAATTGACGTAATCAATTTTAAATTAAAAAGTAGCTTTTAGAATGGTGATTATAGTATTTTGGGGTAATTGTTTTCTAGTGATCGCAACATTACAGGGAAAAATATTGCTATCTAAAAGAGGTACTCTCCCGTTGCATTGACTCTGTCTATAGCAAGGATACTCTACACTATGGATCGGCCCTAAACACTCTCAGAGTGTAGCAGGGGGCGTGGCCTATTGGCACTTAAAATGGCTGACCTAGGGTTGTATCATGCAAGAATCAGAATAGAAAAATATCGATAAATTTGTCAACATGTTTATGTAGAAATAATTTATTTCAACAGTGGGCAAATACTTTTAATTTAGATCTAGATATTTTAACACCAGTTTTAAACCTTCGTTTCGCCACCATGGATCACACATCACCATGGATTTAATTCATGAACATTTTTGAGCGATAATTTATTATGATTTTCGGCGTGGGGTAAGTTAAAAGCAGTGCATCGATCAGTGGTTCAATGAGATTAATCATGGGTGTCATATGCTCAAGGACGACTTTAAATCGGTTGTCGTACACATTACATATACTTACTTACGGCTATAAATCCCTACATGGGGTAGCCAGAGCTAAGGAATGACAAATTCCTCAGCCACCTTTGGGAAGTTGAGTGGGGAAAAGTTGGTAAAATAAAGGTTGTTGGTGATGGGTGTCCAACCGCATCGCCCAAAATTCCCTTAAAACGCCGTTAAAAGTCCGTTAGTCGCCTCTTACGTACACCCACCGGAAGAAATGGGGTAGTGCTATTCTAAGCCGACACTACACAGTTGTCGTACACGTACAACAAAATATTGATGCTGTGCTTGAGTTATATTGCAAGATCGTACATATAAATACTAAAAAAACAACGTATTTAAATTAAAAATGTTACATTTATTCATTTTTAAATAACGTCAATTGGTTATAACACGTTCTGAATGAAACCTTTTCATTCGTGATTTTTTTATGATAAACCATACCATTTTTTACAATGCAATGCCAATTTTTATGCCGATGGTTGATGTTTTCAAAGCCAATACCATCAAGCCACTTTCTTCTCCGTGCTTCACTTGTAGGAAACCTGAAATTATTTAATTTTAGTAATCAATAACCACCTCATAAGTAACAACATACATACATACATACATATACTCACGCCATTAATTCCCATTGGGGTAGGCAGAGACTATCGATCGCCACTTCGCACGATCCTGACAAACCTCTCTAGCTTCGTTTACATCCATCAATCTTTTCATACATGCTCTTTTATTCTTCATACTTCGGACGCCAGCCTTTTTGAGCACACTCTCAATTTGGTCCAAGTGTGTTCTCCGTGGTCGTCCTCTACTAACATTACCATCCACACTAGCTCTATAGATCTCTTTTACCAATTTTCTATCATCCATCCTCTCTATGTGCCCAAACCATCTCAACATTCCTTTTTCTATCTTTCTTACAATATCATCTTTCACACCACACTTTTCACGAATAACACTATTTCTCACTCGGTCACACAATCTAACATTACAAATTTTTCTGAGGGACCTCATCTCTACTGCATTCACTCTGCTCTCATGCTTCTTCTGCCACACCCAACATTCGCTTTCGCTTAAGTAACAAGTGTGAAAAAAAGTGTAAACTATAAAAATTATGTTACCTAAATTTTGGAAGGCATTTAGATTTTTAATAGGTTAACCAACCAACCAACTTAAACCGAATCTGATAGTACTTAAACATCGATAATACTAAATGATCAGTGTTTCACATCACTAGGTAAACAATGAGAGGAAATAATTTTGGAAGAAATCATGAAAACTAGGCCTTTTATGGCGAAAATATTACAATGATCATGAAGTTTCCTCTGATCACATCGAGGAAGCATGAAATACACCAAAAAAATACTCTTGACCGAAGTGAAAACAAAGAAAATAATTACTTACTTGTGCAAAGTTAATTGAGGCTGATTTTCGCTATTACGGGCGCCACAATCTTTAACAGAGCAACAGGGCATTGTGCATTTATATTACCCATGTAATTTTATGGTCCAAAACTTGATTAATCAATGTCCAAAACACAATAAACACAATCAACACTTTTGTTTACAAAGCAACTTGACAGATCAAATGGCGAATAAGATGGTGATCTGGGTACGCGCTATCATAATCGTAACGTCTTGACGAAATTTTGCCATAAACAACAAGAAGTAAACATGTATTGTTCTCTTTTTCAAAAGATTAAACTCGGAAGGTTAGAAAGAGAAAACGGCATATGGAATATTTCTGTTGCGATATGATTATTATTTGCATAACGTTATTTAGATATAGTACCACAGGGCCCATCCGTAGTGTAGAGTATCCTTGGTCTATAGTGTTCATAGTCAAAGCCACGGACGGCCCTTGTTTTGTTTGTTCTTGTTCATTTCATACTCTTACTCTTTCTCATTCTCACGCGGTTACGATACGATTCAATAATCATTGCCTACAGATTTTCATTTGTATTTTATGTGTGAATTGTTGGCATAATTGAGATGGACGTACAAAAGTAAGTAATTTATCTTTTTAACGCATAAGTAATTCAATACTCATAGTATGATATTCAAATTTGTATATGCCCTCTTTCGTTTACACTTACAGTAGCTCTAGAGTACAGAAGCTCATCGAATATATGGTTAAACTGTGTAACTTACACATCCCCATTTTGCTCTTGGAGAATTTTACGGGCCATGTGGCTTCGCTAAATTGAAGGAACAGTGGGAGGTTCTAAAGGAAAGGACCTCTTGTAAGATTTTGGCCCGAATAAATCGGTAGCTCAGTGGAAGACGGTAAGTACATACATACATACATATTCTCACGCCGTTAGTTCCCATTGGGGTAGGCAGAGACTATCGATCGCCACTTTGTACGATCCTGGCAAACCTCTCTGGCTTCCTTTACATCCATCAATAATGACGGTAAGTGTGTCTTAATTATCAACATAACATTCAATAATGAGAATTAATTAAGCTAAGATAAATTAAATAAAAAGGTTTTGAGGTTATCAGACCTCGACATAACTTTTTGCAAATTAAATGTATTACTTGTGTATATCTCCGGTTTTCTATTACTAAAGTAGAGGCATTACCATTGTCTATTAAACTAAACTATCCATAATCCATATCTTACCAAGTGGCACATGCCAGTTATAGAATCTTGAGGTTTATTTACAAATAATTACAAAATATCCATCTTTCTTTCTAAACAGAAAATACAAATGTATTTTGGCAGTCACATCACTTATATTACAGCAACTGAATATTACTTTTACAGACTTGGAGCGATTAAAAAAAAAGGCCAGAGATGAGAATGCTGCTTTTAACAAAGCAGCAGGCCAAACAGGCAATACTTTTGTGCTACCAGAATTGTCCAGTGATACTGTACAGATTTTGGGAGTAATTGGGACAGAGCCCTTTATTGGAGTTGGTCTAGTTGAGTCTGGAATTAGTAAGGTTAGTATCATATTGAAAGTTATTTAGATTATTTTATTCCCATTGCTGTGTAGCCTTTTATTATAGTAGAGAGCTCTGGGAGAGGGTTATATCCACCCATAGATTTCTATTGGCTGACGACAATGATAATTACATACAAACATATACTCACACCGTTAATTCCCATTGTGGTAGGCAGAGACTATCAATTGCCATTTTGTACGGTCCTGGCAAACATCTCTTGCTTCGTCTACATCCATCAATCTTTTCATACATGCTTTTTTATTCTTCATACTTAGGTCACCTGCGTTTTTGAGCACACTCTCAATTGGTAAAAGGTATCTATAGAGCAAATGTGGAAGGTAATGTTAGTAGGGAACGGCCACGAAGGACACACATTTGAAATGATAATTATTTGTATAATTTTATGAAGCAAGTTTATTTAATGATTTAATATTTCATTATATTTGCCTTTTTTAGGAAAGATCACTTTTATTATTGCCCACTTCCACTAATCCAATTCCTTCCCTATCCGAACCCTCTACTTCTTTCTATATTTCTCCTACTTCTACTCTGGAATCCGATCGTCCCTCAGCCCCTATTCAGTCTTCGCCCTTCCTTACTTCTCATTTTGACCCTTCAATTTCCTTCCTTCCCCAACCAGAGGCTTCCATCTCCCCTTCCACTCTACACCAAACAACACCTCCCCCTGTTCTTGCAACACCTGAACTTGGCCATCCTGCCTTTATGAGGAGGCGGAGAAAAAGGGCACCTAAGCCATCAAGTGTTGAGCCAGATAAGTTAATATACCTGCAATCTGAGGCCAACACAATTGCCCAACATAATTCTGAAGCTATAGTTACAGAGCTGCGCTTGCGTAACTTAATAGAGCTTCAAAAAATGCGGCAAAATAAAAGAAGGTAGAGTTTTAAAACAAATTTTAATTATTAAAATGAGAATCAATAATTATAATTAATCTTCTCTTTGCTTCACCTTGTTTAAAAAAAAAAAATTACGCTGTTGTGGGACGTTAGGTAAACCAATTTCTCTTAAATCAGGGTTCTCCACATCGGAAATCTGAAAAAATGGGGTAAATTGTATTAGTATTCTTGTCTAAGCTGTGAAGCATGTGCATGAATTTTAGTTGGTGTTAATTGAATTGTATGTATATAATTCTTATTACACCTTAAATG
This sequence comes from Bedellia somnulentella, assembly GCA_963576735.1. Taxonomy (NCBI): domain Eukaryota; kingdom Metazoa; phylum Arthropoda; class Insecta; order Lepidoptera; family Bedelliidae; genus Bedellia; species Bedellia somnulentella. The sequence continues at coordinate 5,551,168 of OY755171.1, forward strand.
CAGCATAATATTGTATAAAACAGCACTAGCATAGATTATCGCTGCAGCATTTTCAGGTTCATAGTGCAGTGCACGGTCTATGCCAAGACACCTAAATGTTCCTTTTAACCGCCCATTGGTATGTTCAACAACATTCCGCGCAGAGCAGTGCACTTTGGTGTACCTTTCCTCTGGACTTCCAGGGGCATAATCCAATACTGGCGTCATAAGCCACCGTTCAAGTGCATAACCAGAGTCACCTAGAATAATAATAAATTGTTTTGTTTCAGATCTTGCAAAGGGAACTTAAGTTTTTAAATAGGTAATTGTTTTAGTTTATGTCTTATTGCTGTTTTAACACATTGCCTTGTTTAATTAACTTTTTGTTGTATTGCTTTATGTTACTGTTTTAACACATTGCTTTGTTTAGTTATAATGCTACACTTGTATGTATGTGATGCGTTGCGTTAGGTAATTATTTAACTTTGTGTTGTATTGCTACATTGCTTTGTTTAGTTATAAATTATAACTAAACAAAGCAATGTGTTAAAACAGTAACATAATTATATAATTATAATTATAACTTATAATTAACTTGTATGTATGTGATGTGTTGCTTTAGGTAATTGTTTAACTTTGTGTTGTATTGCTATGTGTTACTGTTTTAACACATTGCTTTGTTTAGTTGTAATGCTACACTTGTATGTATGTGATGCGTTGCGTTAGGTAATTGTTTAACTTTGTGTTGTATTGCTATGTGTTACTGTTTTAACACATTGCTTTGTTTAGTTGTAATGCTACACTTGTATGTATGTGATGCGTTGCGTTAGGTAATTGTTTAACTTTGTGTTGTATTGCTATATGTTACTGTTTTAACACATTGCTTTGTTTAGTTATAATGCTACACTTCTTATGTATGTGATGTGTTGCTTGAAGTAATTGTTTAGCCTTTTGTAAGTAGGTGCTTTGTATATATATTACATTTTATTATTGTGTATATTGTGTTTATTCTAATAAAGGAATATTATTATTTACATTTTTCTTTCATTTACAAAAACCTGCTTGTATTCTAATATGAAATACCCCTTGTCATCTTGTAGCCAAACGTATTACATAGTGTATAATCTTAAACCTTATTTTAAACATTAAACAAAATATACCGACATACCTATACATACATATACTCACGGCTATATTTCCCTAGAAGGGGTAACCAGAGCTAAGGAATTATCAATTCCTCAGCCACTTTTGGAAGTCGAGTGGGGAAAAGATGGTAAAAATAAAGGTTTTTGGTGATGGGTCTCCAACCGCATCGCCCAAAAATCCAATAAAAAGCCCCAATACCCTTAGTCGCCTCTTACGACCGACACCTAGCACAATAGTATATAGTATAGTAGGTTGCATATGGGGCTTTTTAAGAGGTTATCTCTGCTTCTACTATCTTCCCCAATTAACTTAAAAGAATACTCAATTCCAATATTCAGAGTACACACGTGATAGGGGGCAGGCCTATCGCCATTTTGTACAAATACACTATCACATGACTAAGTACAACTCAGCCATGTGGGTTTCCTCACGATGTTTGCCCTCACTGTTAACAAGATCTATAGAGCCAATGTGGAAGGTAATGTTAGTAGAGGACGACCTCGGAGGACACATTTAAATCAAATAGAAAATGTGCTCAAAAATGCAGGTGTCCGAAGTACGAAGAATAAAAGAGCATGTATGAAAAGATTGATGGATGTGAATGAAGCTAGAGAGGTTTGCCAGGATCGTACAAAGTGGCGATCGATAGTCTCTGCCTACCCCAATGGGAACTAACGGCGTGAGAATATGTATGTATGTCTTTAGAAAAGACAAATTCGTGTAGGCCCGACCCGGGATTACAATTAATACGAGTTGTTTGTACGATAAGCGGTGTTCTACCCATTGAGCTATCACATCGTCTCTGTGAGTATGTGTATATTTATATACCTGCCTGTATAATTTACAAACCAACAAATAGTAGTTTCCTATTCGACCTTCATGTAACCGCTTCATCTCTTCTTTGATGACAGAATTATTGAATATAAATTGATCATGCACTCTTCCTGGGTATCTACTATTTACATTGATGATTTTTCCTGACGATTCAGCAACCTATAACAGCATATTTTACATTTACCAGAACATATATAATAAATTATGTCTCTTAATATTATTATTAATTAGTTATCAAAATATGGATCTAATGAAGTTAATTGCTTACCAGTTGAACATTAAAAGAAAATCTTATTTTACGGTTCAAAAATTGAACTTTATTTAATCCTTTCGGCGGAAATATATCAATTTGGGTGCAATCAATTGCACCCAATATATCTGGCAAACCAAATTTGCCTGAAACTGGGAGGCCACTAGTGTTCTCTCCTCTCCATTTGCCGGAAATTTGATCCATAGAGGCAATATAGTTTTATTCAACACTAGTGGATCGTCCCAGCTTCGCACGGGTAGCGTTGTTTTTTTAAATATCTGAGGTTTCTTTCTTCAGTCCCTGCCTAAGCATTGTGAAATTAAGCGCAATGTTTTCAATTTATTTAATTTATAGCACTCCCTAAACAGTGTAGTTTGGTGATTTTGAGTGCGCTTTAATGAACGGTTCAGTATTTCCATTAAATAGCAAATTTTGGAATAAAACGCTATGAAGTATTTATAATAATCTGAAAAATAAATCATTACGTGATGTAGGATGCAACTACTGGCGCCATCTAGTATGTTATATATAAATTAGTAAAGATTTGGTTTTGGTCACGGGCGCGCTGGCTTATTTTATGTATAATTTCGGTGTTTGTCTACCGATTTCTATGATTCTTTTTTTATTGAATAGGTAATAATGTAACCTTTTTTAAATTAGGGATGAGTGAGAGGTTTACAAACGTAAGAGTAAACGAATATAATCAGAATGTTCCGAACTGCTAAGCTATCAGGAATTACACGTGTTATTGTGAGTCAACCGTAAAAGATAGGCATAAACTGTTAAGGATTTTTTTTTAGATAATTTTATGCAGAATTTTTCCGTCATACATGATTTCTATGTAAGTTTAACCATTAAGGCTGCACACGCGACGGAAGCTTAAAAAATGGAGTAACTTCTCCCGTTTTCCCAAAATTTCCCAAAATTCCCCTTTACTACTCTGCTGGAAAGTATACAAAAACCTGCGCAGGAATATGAAGTATAATTGTACCAAGTTTCGTTAGAATCCGTCGACTAGTTTTTGTTTCCATAAGGAACATACAAACCGACAGACAGACAGACAGACAGACAGACAGACAAAAATTTTACTGATTGCATTTTTGGCATCAGTATTGATCCCTAATCATCACCTGATAGTTATTTTGAAAATATATTTCATGTACAGAATTGACCTCTCTACAGATTTATTATAAGTATAGAAGATGAGCTTATTAGAAGCAATAATGATCATAAGCATGATCATAGACTACAGTATGCAGTGCAGTTAAATTTCTAATCAGAAAACACTTGTAAGATGAGAATGCTTTAGAAATTCTTAATCCCACCAAAAACATTTTCATGTAAAATGTTGCTAAGACGAGCCCATATGACTCGCACTGTCAAAAAGTTATCAGATCTCATGTAGAGCCAAGCATCTAACTCTACAAGGCCTAACTTCACAAACTCTACACCTTAGTCAAAATATGTGGCTTGGCCATTTCGCTACATTCACATCGGCGTAAGGTGAAAAATCAATTCACTGTTCATTACTTTTGTGTTATACAATAGTTCTTGTAGTAACGAACGGCCAAGCCACATATTTTGACTAAGGTGTAGAGTTTGTGAAGTTAGGCCTTGTAGAGTTAGGGCGTGTAGTGTTAGAAGCTTGGCTCTACATGAGATCTGATAACTTTTTGACAGTGCGAGTCATATGGGCTCGTCTTGGCAACATTTTACATGAAAATGTTTTTGGTGGGATTTCATTTCTTTTTGTAAGTTGTTTGTAACATTTTTTTTTTAAAACAAGGAGTACCTATTATACATATATATATATCTGAGGGCACCAAGTTTTAGATTATTATTAGATTAGACCTCTAGCGTCATCAAAATTTAATCTTTTAAAATTACAGGTCTCATACAAACTCCCATCCCCTAGTTTAAGGGGTTGGAGGATGAAAGTTACAAGTTTTATAATTTTTTTGTTGTCTGGTGCTAATACTAGCTTACATACAAAATTTCAGCTTTCTAGGACATTAGGAAATACCTTAATAATTTTGATGATCATCAGTGAGTCAGTGACGAAATCAGCGTTTTTTTGATATAAATAAAATCTGAAGTATAAAAGCTAATGTAATTAAAACTTAATATGTTCAATAAGTCTGCTATTGACAATATATCCCGAAAATTTTGTTGATCTAGCATAATCCAAACCCAAGTTATGAGGGTTCAAAAAAACGACGAAGCGCTTCGAGAAAAGGTAGGTAGTGCCCGTGCGCTTCGCTTGGCTCGTCTTGGCGGGGGCACTACCGTGCCCCCAGATAGGATATAAGAGATCCTATGTCAAGCATGATAAAGATAAATCAAGGAGCTTGTGAATCACAAATTTATCTATCTTCTTAAAGTTATCAAATATATCCAAAGTGAATAGTATTCTTCTTTCATGACCAATCAAAAAATTGTTGTGGGTACTAAGTCATTTGTCTTTTTCAAGCCGACTCTACAAAGCATAAACATTTTCAATACAGTAAAACTATAAAAAAATCTAAATTTCAGTGCTGGAGGCTGGAGGTTAACTCGACTTAATCCCTTTTGTTTTTATTAAACCATCGTGATCAGCGCACCGAGTTACATAACATATCAAAAGGACATAACTCTATCTGACCTCCTTTATGGATTTTTAAAACCATCTAAAGGCATAATTGGAGCTATTATTGGGTTAAGAGTCTTTATACTAGCAATTTTTCTGATTAAAATGGGATAAGTGGAGCTACATATACATGGCCGGATGAAGATTTAGAAAAAGATCGTGAGCATATTTTTACATTTCCACAGTATGAAAGTCACTATGTTCGTAATAAAACATCAAAGAAATTTTTGTTAACTACTTTGAAAATGCATACTATTTATTCTTTGAATTGCAAAGAACGACCAAAGGAGGAACAAGTTTGTAAGACTATATACTCAAAAATATTTCACAGTTTAATTCTATCATTTAAGCCCCCGATGGTGGATACATGTACAAAGTGTGACATTCTACAAGCAAATATTCAGTATACTACTTCAGCAGAAGAAAAAACAGATCTAGTAAACCGTCTCAATTAACCTCAAACTGATTCTACAGAGCTTACCAGCAGAAAAGCAATGATAAAAATATTGACATTGGAAGATGACTAGTGGTATTCACTTTTGGTATTAAACAATGTCTTCCCACTCCCATGCTGTCGTCAAGTCGCTATTTTACAAAAGAAGCACCTATAATTTAACCATTCACAACTTTAAAACTAAGCAAGCTACTGGCTACTAATAGTACGAAGCATCAGGTAAACGCGGTGGAAATCAAATTGCTTCCTACCTCTATGATTACATCAAAAAGTTACCAGTTCATATCACAAAAATCATATTATACTCTCACATGTGGGGGTCGTAATAAGAACTCATCTGTCACTGCCATGTTCTTGGCGCTTATGAAAGAATGCCCTCACTTGAAATGCATCATCATCATCATCAGCCAATAGACGACCACTGCTGGACATAGGCCTTCCCCAAAGACCTCCTCCTCTCTACAACGAACGGTCCTGTGTTGCCCTCATCCATCGGCTTCCCGCGACTTTGACCAAGCCATCGGTCCACCTTGGGAGGCTTACCCACACGGTTGATAGTTGACCGTTTGGCGGTACCACCGTGCACTGCTTCGTCCGGTACGTGGCCGCTACTCCAGAACCTTCGAGCCCCAAAGACTGTAGGTTCTGCGTGCAATGTGCATTGCCCATTGTTACTTAAGTTTTGCAACTCTTCGCGCTATGTGATAGCGCATTGAAGATATGGCGCAGCTTCCCGAACGCAGCCCAATCGAACTGGATTCGACAGTTGACCTCATTTTCGAAGTTGGCTCTACCTAACCGAATATTTTGTCCCAGGTCCAAGCTCGACAATAATAGGTAAAAAAACATGGTTATTCGACATGACTTTCGTTTGATCCATGTTAATTTTAAGACCAACTCTCTCAGATAATCTATTGGGGTCCTTCAGCATTTTACATAAATCTTCAGTGGATTGAGTCAAAACTGCAATATCGTCCTCTACTAACATTACATTCGATATCAGCTCTATAGAGCCTAGAGATATACCTTTCACCAATTACTTATCATCCATCCTCTCGATGTGCCTAACCATCTCAACATTCCTTATTCTTTTTTCCTCACAATATCATCTTTTACACCACACCTTTCACGAATCACGTCATTCTTCACACGATCATATAACCTCACATTACAAACTTTTCTGAGGGACCTCATTTCTACTGCATTTACTTGCTCTGTAAGTATAAGACGGCCACGGAGGACACACTTGGACCAAATTGAGAGTGTGCTCAAAAAGGCAGGCGACCGAAGTATGAAGAATAACGGAGCATGTCTGAAAAAATGATGGATGTAGACGAAACAAGAGAGGTTTGCCAGGATCGTACGAAGTGGCGATCGATAGTCTCTGCCTACCCCAAAGAGAATCCACGGTGTGAGTATATTTATCTATGTACAATATAGTCAGCAAATCGAAGATGCGTGATGTACTCGTCGAGTATGTCGATACCGAGCCCTTTCCAGTCCAGAAGCTTAAACACATCTCCAATGCCGCAATGAACAGTTTTGGGAGAAATTACTTACCCAGGTCTCGCGTCTCGCTGCAACTGGATAAGATTCGTATTCTGGTCCCGGAGTGGGACTGACATAGTGGCCTTTTAATACAAACACTTTCACACCTAGATATATCTGCAAAGTATAGTCCATCGATCCATCGAATCAAAGGCTATTTCATATTCCACGAGCTCTAGGCACAGTGGCAGATTAAACTCCTCGGTCTCCTGTGGATGGTGTCTGAATATGGGTTATGGTACCAAAGCCTTTTCGGAAACCGGCTTATTAGGGAGGCTGGTAGTCATCAAATCTACGAGACACACGATTCGTGATGACTCTGGAAAACATGTACTGGCCGGACGTGCGGTGGTTTAGGTACACACGAAATAATGATTTGTGATTGTTCACGCCGTTTGTTAACGCCGTTTCTACATACGTGTGTTGACGTCATCGTGGTGACCAATAAGAAGCCCGCTCCGCCATCCCACCACCGTGAAGATCGCGACGGAGCGTCCAGTTCAAAAATTCATTCGCTTTTCAACTCACCTTCAACTATCACACGACTTCGTTTAATTTTCTGTAATATCTATTTTCAAATATACGTTTATTCAGAAGAAAATAATAAATCTAATTATTGAATCGACTACATCTATATCAACCCTGACAAGTCTCCAGCATCGTGCATCGCAGCGCGAACATTGGTCCTTCGCACCGGATAGGCAGAATCTTCAACTGCGGTATCAGGAAAACCAGGAGATAACGGTCAGGCCTATCATTTCTTATTCCTTCTTGAATTTTATCCCATCTATTGTGTGTTAGTTCCGTATTTTTGTTTATTGTTTAAATCATCAAAATGAGTGAAAGTGGTAGTGAAACTGATCAAATAGTTAATTTAAATGACCTTAAAAAACAAAGAGGTTCGCTCAAGGGTAGGTTAACGACTTTTGAAAAGTATTTAGCGCGCTATGAGGATGTTCGTTTGTCTGAGAGGCAGCAAACAGAGCTTCAATTACGCATTGAGTCGGTTACCACTTTACTTATAAGTTTTAATAAAATACAAGACAAAATAGAGCAATTATTGGATGAAACTGAATTAATTAAACAAATTGAGTACAGGGAGTCTTTTGAGGATCAATACTTCAATTTAATATCAATCGCAAAGTGTTTAATCGAAACTATTAAAACTAAAAATGGTAACAGTGATGATAATTCTCTGCCGGTACATTTGAAAAACGTAGCAATTAAATTACCCGAGATTAAACTCCCTTCTTTTGACGGTTCATACGATAATTGGCTTGAATATAAAAACTCTTATGTATCGATGATACATAAGCGAAGTGATTTAGACGCAATACAAAAATTTCATTATTTAAAATCATCACTTAGTGGCGCAGCGTTACAAGTCATAAGTGCGCTTGAGTTCACCGCCGTTAACTATAGCCACGCCTGGGAATTATTAGAAAATAGGTACCATAATAATCGTTTGTTAATTCATAATCATGTTAAAGCGTTGTTTACCGCACAACCAGTTAATAAGGAATCGCCGGTGCAAATCAGAAAATTGATCGATGTAGTGTTACGTAACTTACGAGCACTCAAATCTTTAGTCATATGTGTGGTTAATTTGTCATGGTTGTTAGCGGTGAAGGAAAACATCGTGGGGAAAGTCACATAGCTGAGTTGTTCTTTGTCATGTTACGATGAAATCGTAAACGGCGGCGATAGGCCTACCCCGTATCACGTGATTACAATGTCCAAGTACGTACCAAAAAAAAAAGTATTAGTACTTCTGCCAACCCCTTCGGGGACATACGGTGCAAACGTTTGAGTCAGTATTTACAAAAAAGACCATTTGTGAAATATGATAAATATTAGGGGAGGCGTGTTTGCCAATTCAAAGTCCAACGCCTTTACCCTAAGGACTAATGCTGCAGGCGCTAAAACAACTCTGTAGTAATCTGCGACTCAAACGTTTCGTTTGGCTGATCATTTGATCGAAGCTTTTAGAAATGCAGGACTCAATTAATCACGAATGGGGAGTGATAGAATAAAAAAAAAGATCAATTGCGATCAACACAGGTCTATTTTGTCAGATTCATATTATATAATATGAACCAATAATCTGCCCTTACCCCATTGTAAATTCAAAATTATAAAATCAATGTTTATCAAACATATCAAAGAAGTTCTTAGAAATTTCTATTTGTATAAACATTTTTTATATTTTAAATAACAGTAATACATCAAAAATGTCTAGGATCAACATATACTTTTGGAATAAATTTTCTCCTAATTATTATTTATTTAAAAATTTTCTTTAAGGATTCATCAAATAAAGTGTTTTCGTTTGACTACAGTAACGATAAACCAAGTCACCTTTGCATTAATAAAGAAATTTGCCATTTTCCTTATAAAAGGATTTTTGACATTTCAACCACTAACATTAAACTTCGAAAAAAGGACTGTAATAACAATTTTCTTTAAAGTTTTATCGCGTAACTTAAACAATTAATAATCCGTGTTTCTACTGCGAACACTAACAACACAAGAATATCGGTTTGGCATACTCGAAATGAGTTCATCCAAATCACGTTGTGGAATGGTCGCCCATGTCCGTTTGCAACAACAAAAAAAGGTCTTCTTGCGACTGGATACCCTCCATATTCGACAGAGCTCATTCCTGTAGCATATCCCATGCATGCACAATCGGGTTCAAGTCTGGCGACTGAGCAGGCTAGAGCAGGACATTGATGTTAGCTGCGGCGAGAGTCTGTCTTACAACTCTCGCGGTGTGCGGTCATGCATTATCATGCATTAACTGAAATAAGGGACCTATTTGCACTTGTAAAGGAACGATGACGTCTGATACAATCGTCTCAGAATAAATTTGAGCGTTGAGGTTGCCTCTGATCCAAATCAACTCAGATCTTCCGCCGATCCCAATACCCGCCCATACCACGATGGTTCCACCACTATAAGGATGGACTTCTTGGCAGGATTTTAATCGTTATTGACGTCCAGGGATTTTCCATTGGCGTATAGATTCATCAGAAAAGCACACGAAAGGCCGTTGTTCTTCTGCAAAATTTCTGTGTTCAAGAGCCGATTGATATCGAATCCTAGGATTGTGCATTGCTATAGGTGGTACCCGTAGCGGTCTTCGGGAATAAAGAATTACTTCATGCAAGCGGTTTCTGATCGTTTGGTCGCTAATTAAGTTCTCTCAAGAGCGATGAAGCCTCACGGCTTACATCATTGGCGTTATTTTTGGAGCTCTTCTAGCTGAGATTTGAATGTGTCGGTCTTCTTCTTATCTCCATGGCGCTCAGCCATGGTACCAGTGCTTCGGTAACGTGTCAAAAGTCGACTGATAACACTCTGACTTATATTCAGAGCTAAAGCCACAGTATGTTGCCGAGAACCAGCTTCTATCATTCCCACGGCGCTGAGCATTTCTCCCCTGCTTGACGTTGCCGCTCCATAATAACACACAGTTCCTGTTTCAAATTATGGGAGGCACCATAAAAGAATCCATATAAAGTTATAAAATCCTAAATTTATTACAATGCCACATCTCAATCTCAAGAAATCCGCATAAAAATGCTTGATCCCTAGACACTTTGATGTGTGTGTAATCTTGAATATGCTCCAACTATAAATCTTAAAGAGTTATAAAGTGACAACTTTTTAGCGACATGATAATTAACGACATGATAGTACCTACAATGAGTAAAACACCCGCCCAGAAACATACAGACGTGATTTCAAATCCCGGGTTGGGCTTACACCAATTTTTCTTTTTTATTATTTTGTTTTCTTTACATCTGTGAACCTCTGTTATTGACCTTAATTGATTTCTATTATTAACTGTGTTTTATTACTTATTTTCCTAATAAATAGGCCTGCCCCCTATCACGTGAGTACACTGTCTAAGCAAAACGTGGGTACCTACTTTGGACACTAGGTGGCGCTGTCACTTGTTGTTAAGAAGTATTGAAACCTCTGCCTACCCCTTCGGGCGTAAACGGCGTGAACGTTTATGTTTAAGTTATGTTTATGTTTTTAGTATTGCCGTGTAGTGCCGGCTTAGAATGTAGCTACCCCTTTCTACCCACGGGTGTCGTAAGAGGCGACAAAAGGTATTGGGGCTTTTTATTGGATTTTTGGGCGATGCGGTTGGAGACCCATCACCAAAAACCTTTATTTTTACCATCTTTTCCCCACTCAACTTCCAAAAGTGGCTGAGGAATTTATAATTCCTTAGCTCTGGCTACCCCTTCTAGGGAAATACAGCCGTGAGTATATGTATGTATGTTATGTTTTTAGCCTCGTCTGGAATTTAAGTGAGGAATACTCCAGGTACCTCACCGAACCAACACTTAAAAAAGCCTAATAAAGTCACGACACCTACGGGAAGAAATTCAATAGTTGTTACAGGAATCTTACAATATTCATAGTTTTATTTACCCCTCAGCAAGAATCGAACCCGTAACATCTGTACCGCACTAGCCAGCATTCTAACCACCATCGCGATGCATCGTTTTGCATTGTTCGTCTTTTTATAATGGAAGTGTAACCACTACAAAAACCTTTTATATTTCTTTAGTTTTAAACTTACAAATATAAATACGTTTATTGTATGATAAGAAATTTCCGGAACTCTTTCTAGTTAACAATAATAACAATGAATCAACCACGATAACTCGCAAACATGTTCTTCCCTCACCCCCAGATCTTAAACCCTTAAAACCTCAAAACAAGGAGGGGAGTAATGTCGTTAACTTGTTAAAGTCGCTATAAATTACTGAGATATGATCGCCAACCCAAGTAGTTGTTGTAAAATATGCTTTATTATTGAATGAAGCTATTTCACCGCTGATGTAGTTATGATTAACTTTATTCATTGATAATTTTGATAAGACTGGTGAACGAATGAAGATTGAACTAGATGAAAAATTATCATAGTTTTAAGAGCGTTATAATATTTACTAGCTGACCCCACAGACTTCGTACTGTCAAAAGTGTAGACTTTCACGTCGTCAAACTGAAATATTTAACTAACCTGTTGAGGGTCTCTGTCATGCGATGAGAAAAAAGGTGTTTTTCATAGCGTCCTCACAATTATTTCACTTCATAGTAGCTTTAAGTTTATAAGTATAGTAGTTTCAGCTGAGCATTGATTCTTAGTCAGTTAGTCTATTTAACTATTTTTTAAGAAAATTTATTGATCTCTTAATTTTTCTGGGATAAAAAGTGTCCTATTGTGATAATTAGATCATTATCTGGCTTCCTGTAAATTTTATTTTAAATGCGTTCTGTGAATTAGTGTTCATTTAGCTACAAACACACAAACATCTAAACTTTCACATTTATAATATTAATAGGATTAGGCTTAAACATAAGCTTCTCGCGCAGGTGACCTCGCTCGCCGGCCAGCGCAGCGTCTTGTCTTGCGCTTCATGCACGCGTGTAAATTTTGTTACGGAGTAATTTTAAAATTGTATTATCTTCTAAGATGTTTATTTAAATTAAGTGATGTCAAGGACAATTTAGTTCTCAATTAAATACTCTCAATCAACAACATATTTATTTGGATAAAGATTAATATTTTGTTGATAAAACATTATGGCAATTATGCATTAAATTCGACCAAATTTATTTACCATAAAAATGGTTATAGTAAGTGAATCTTAAAAGTTAGACATATACTGTCGCGGGCATTTTTTTAGATCATTTAAAGAGAAATAATTCTTTAATACATTTTTTTTGGGTAACTTAAACCGTTTACGCAGCGCACACAACGGAAGCCTTAGTATGAATAATTATCCCCGTTTTTGCAACATTATTCGCTGATAGTTTGCTCCTGTTGGTCGCAGCGTGATGATATATAGCCTAAAACCTTTCGCAATAAATGGACTATCCAACACAAAAAGAATTTTTCAATTTGATTGGGTAGTTCCTGAGATCCTAGCGTTCAAACAAACAAACTCTTCAGCTTTATAATATTAGTATAGATTAAATATATATAATAATATTTATTATATATAATACTTAAATTTCATTTAAATAACAAGCAAAATGTAGCTAATGGTAATAAAAAATATATCTGTAGTTACGTTTATTTTTCATTTCATTTGGTCGTCTCTTTTATAACTTATTTTTTACTTGTTTTTTACTCAAAAGTTTTTTTGTTTAATAAAGTTATTTTTGCCGTTATGATATATGGACTTTAATATTTTAGAAGCAAAACACTAATAACACGTCTTTGCATAACAAAAACAAGTTTAAGTAAATATTTATAACGGACAAATGGCTAAAACCCGATTACAGAGAAGATTGTTATAGGAATTTTTTATAAGAAGATATGCTTTTAAGTCGAACGCCAACATCTTAAAGTTGCTCCTAGATTATTTCTTAGTAGGTTTCATGAAAGTGACTGTGGGCGGCAAAAATACTTTATCTGAATAAGGCAAGAAAGTAAAAAAGAAAACATAGTATTATTCTAAAACGTTTTTGATGATTATCTTATATACTCTCACTATTTACTTTTATAATTATAATAGGGGCTAAAATTTAAAAAAGAAACCTGGGAGTGAATGAAGCAAGTCAATAAATTAAAACATAATGCTACATGTACCAACCACACGTTTAACAAATTAATAGGTGCGGCAGGCATGCAGGTTGAGCTATTTTTTTTCAAACTTGAGTTAGTGTAGAAAAGCGTTTGAATTTAAATATGAAAATAAACCTAAACCTAAACCACATTAACTTTTATTGTTGCATATAGTATGCAACCGTCCAAAAGAAGTCAAAAGGTAAACACACGACTATTTACTCCCTCGAACTTTGTAAGGTCAACGAATAATTGACAGCAATTTTATTCAAACTCAAACGTTCCTGGTGTATATCTCTGAAGGGTTTGCAGAGGCACTAATGCTTCTGAAAATAACGTGAAATTGTCGCCTGGTATTCAGAGTGCCCACGTATTGCTTAGACAGTGTACTCATGTGTTATGATTATAAGTTATAAGGCAAGCCAATCGCCGTTTTTTTTATTACGTATAATGTAAGTCACATGACTAAGCACAATTTAGCCATGTGGGTTTCCTCACGATGTTTTCTATAAATTATCCACATATGACGTTAGAAAAAACTAATAGGTTAGGACCTGACCCGTGATTTGAACTCACGCCTGTCGGCATAATACCCAATAAGCAATAATGGTTAATAAATAAAAAATAAAGGAAAGAAAAATTTCGACACAGGCGAGAATTGAACCCGCAACCTCTGGTATACGCCCCCGTCGCTCTGCCATTGAGCTACCGGTCAATGGCTGCCAGTGCGAAATTCTTCTATCCTTTGTTTATTTTTACACTTTTAAGTAGTGCCTGCATTCCCTACCTCCGATTTTTTTTACAAATTCGGATGTCCACTTGTCTACCTTTTCAGATAGAATGCAAATGTTGAGAACGCCTAACTATCACATAATTTGAATGTTTTTGTTCATGAAAACCTCATGTGGGGATTATTACCAATAAATAAAGAATAAATAAAGGAAAGATTATTTTTTTAAATAAAGGAAAGAGACGGGGGCGTATACCAGAGGTCGCGGATTCGATTCTCGCCTGTGTCGAAATTTCGGCAACATGAATAAATAATTTCTTAACATGACTCAATAGACCTTACATCTTGATCGTAAATATTGTATTTCTGTAATATAAGTTTTCCTGATTTATATTTTAATCTATTGTATTCAACTTTTTTGAAATCAATCAGACAACTTGTTAAGTGAGCTGAAAGAACGAAATGGATTTGAATGGGCGCGTATATGCACCAAGTTTTACCCTAAGAGGCGGATTTCACGATAATGGCCTCTTATCGAGGCCAATCTCGGTTTTCTGTCGAAATTTCTTTCGTCTGTAAGCGTACAATTAGCCGTGATAGCTTTTCGTACCACGTCATGCTTGCGTGGCATATTGTAAGTTTCTAGTTAAGCTGGATTATTTTTGTGGAATTGTTAATTATATAATTGGTCTAATTGCTTATAGGAAAAACTCATTTTGAGCGGTGAAACTCAGCTAGTGAGGTGATAGCTCAGTGGAAATAATACGTCTTTTCTCAACCCATTCTTAACAGTAGTGGAATCAAAAATTATTGAAATATAATCATAATGTTAGTGTTTAGGTGTTTGGAATGATGTAGTACTCCAACTGTTTTAATGCGAATTGGGTAGATTAAAAATATACAGTTACATGAGAGAGGTAAAAAAATATCCCTGCGCTATCTTTTATACGACAAATTACGCTTAAATTATTGAAGTACAGCTATTGGTTAGCCAACTATTGGACTTTTACGGATAATATACCTTTTATATAAGACATTTTGGGTTTTGTAAAATTTTCTTTACATAACAACTATGTCTTTTTCTCTGTGTTGTTGTTTTAGGGTCATGTTTAAAAAAAATATTGGTACAGGTTTAGAATCAAACACGAGGGAACAATTTTAAAAAGCTATTTAACCTCTCTATTTCTATCTCTTTGGTAACCCGAAATATTTTTTTCGTCTCGTACAATGCACGCAAGAGGAAACCAAGAGACTACAAAAAAAAATACTTTCGATAGATGAAAAATCGTTAAGAATAATTAATATTAAAAGAAATTTAAGATATACAGATAACCAAATAACAATAAAATAAACTGAAATGGTTTCAAGCGAATTCGGTTTTAAACCCTAAACGCAAAATGAAGCATAAGATAGAATTTGTTGACAGATTGTGACCAAATTTTAATTACTGTTTAAATTAAAACTGTCATTCAATGCTAAAATGCTGGTCACACATGAATGATTTCGAATATGATTTGAATATTGAAACAGTTTGAGGTTATATTATACCATTTTAAAATTATTTACAGTTTATATTTTACACGCCAACAAGTAATTTTGAAAAGAAATAAATTCAAGAGGAAAAACGTTCTTTAACGGTAGTCATGTTATGTGATTTTTTAACGTTTTATGATATAACTGGTAACTAAGGAGATTCGAAGTGTTGGTTATGCAGTTTAAAAAACCAAAACGGTGGTTTTTATTCTAAATATTAATAATTTTGAAGCTACAGTTTCTCTTTTTAACACACTTTTATTAGGTCGACCTTTATGTATGTAACTATGTAATCAAATATAAGAAAAATAATTGAACCATATTCTTAAGGTCGAACCGTCATGAAAATTAACTGATATATGTCATTTGGATGACATTAGAATAAAATGGTATAGTCAAGCTGATCTGATGATGGAGCTGGAAGATATGAACTGGAACTTCATTATGGACGATCGTATCACAGCTGTGTTTGGACTTGTTAAATACGTTTAATAAAAGAATGTGAATTTAAAAAGCTTACGTATATATATGCATCACACAACTGAAAATAAATGTACGACTTACGCATATATAAGCCACAAATAATTTTGTAGAAAGTCACAAGAACGAGTATAGAGGGATAATTCTGCATTCTAACGCATAGAATTAATATTTGAAGAGATGTTTTCCGATTAAACTACTAATTTTATATCTGAATCTAAAATTTAGAAGAAAATTATTAGTGGAAGATAATGTTAGTAGAGGACGACCGCGGAGGCCACATATCGACCCAATAGAGAGTGTGTTCAAAAAGGTTGGGGACTGAAGTATGAAGAATAGAAGAGCATGTATGAAAAAATATAAGGATGCAAACAAAGCTAGAGAGGTTTGCTTGGACTGCAGAACGTGGTAATCGATTGGTTCTGCCTATCCCAATGGAAAATAATTAATGTAATTTTCTTTGCAATACTGCGTAATACAAAATTTACTAACCTTAGGCCTAATACACAAAACGATATGTAACAAAACAATGATTAAATACAAGTACACTGACGCCATAATAGGTCGAACCTGAGCTATAGGCGTAAATTTTCCTTTAAAATACCAATATTAACAATATCAGTTCAGTAAGTCAGTAAGTCGTTCCTAGAGCATAATCAAACAGAATTAACCTGATATTTCTTAAAGTGATTTGTAATAACCATCTACCTAAAAAAAATACGACTACGTATTCGTACCATAGCCAAACATTATGAAACTATGAAGAAATCGTTTTTATACTAAAAAAAGCAGGAAGGAAAAAAATATGCATAACATTTTCTTTGAATTAACAGGGATTAGAAAATATTTTGCATGATATAGGGCCGGCGCTGACTGCCGGCATGGCACAGGATGGCACGGTAAGTTCTGCTGCAGCATTCCGAAGGATAACACGGCCTTCCGCGGCATGCCGTGACTTTACGCGGCATGCCGTGGCATGACACGGCAAATAACTCCGCGCATGTTCAAAGTTAGTTGTGTTCATAATGATTGACTGGGATTTAGTATTTAACGTATTATACACTCCTACCCTTGCCCTCCCCCCGCGCAGCGAACGGACTGCGCCGCGTACTGGCGGCCCGTGTCATGCGCGTGCGTCTCGCGAGATGCAGCAGTACGCCGCGGCATCCCGTGGCATGCTTAGGCACGTTCTGTCCTACCGCGGCCTCCCTCGGTTTCGTTGGGTCAAAATAAAGTAACATGAATTCTATACTAATGGTTATAAGATTAAAAATGGGTATATCAGTACCGAAATCCTTTGCCATGACACGCCGTACCATGCCGGCAGTCGGCGCCGGCCCTTATTACGATAAAATGATGAAATATACAAAAACAGTTGATTCTGAAAGTCAAAATATCTGTTTAACATGTTATAGTCGTGAGGCAATTTAGTTAGTAAGAAACGTCACACTTAGATAGATTTTAAATCGATTCGAAGTGTAAAAAGTTATTTTAGAAAATACTTGATAATATTTTTCTAGTAAATCATATCGCTTATAGCCGGTGCTCAAATGTATATTATATTGAAGTTGGGACCGCGCCAAATGTGGATCTTAAATCTACCAGTGCTTACCCTGTGTGAGACACTGCAAACTTAGGAGTTTTATATTTTGAACCTTATTTTTAATAAAATATTGGAAATAGTGGCGCGTTTGGTCACGTTTTTTGAAAATTATAGTTAATATCTTATGTATAGATATATCAACCATTGTGTCCGATACATAGCTATATCCGATAGATATATCAAACAGGATGCGAGACTAAGCGTTTTATATCAATTTAGTTTCCATCGGAATCAAGAAAACGTACTTCATATTTTGAAATTTAACAATTTGTATACTAATTCTTCAAACAATCTTCATCATCGTGCATTGTTTGGTCCGGGTAAAATTATAAGCTAAACTATATGAATCAAAATTAATCACTCTAACCTAAAATATATTTTTCTGGGATTTTAATTTAAAATCACAAACTTGATAGTTTAGTGGTAACACCACCGCCTCTCATGCAAATACGTTTACGTGAGTTCAAATCCACAGTCAGGCCTACACAAATGAGGCTAACGTGTGGTTATTTTTTTAAGCTGGCTAGTGGTAAGAAGAACATCATACGAAATCTCACAAAGATGAGTTTAACTTAGTCAAGTAAAAGTTTATCTGTGCAAAAAAATAGGTCTGTCCCTTTCACGTGGATGTACTGTCTAAACAAAACATGTGTACCCTGAACACCAGATGATAATAATATGTCATGTGCTTTCAGAAGAATGCGTCTCACTCACTCTTTCTGTGTTTTACAAAGTGATCGTTGAGTTAATATAAAAAGTTCCTAAATATGCAGCATATAGTAGTTGCTTATGATAAAAAGTCATAACAAAATAGAACAGTTACTAACACATAATATGAGGCATGTGCGAACAATAAATGTTAACGGCAGCTTTCAACTCTAGTTGGTAATGAGTATACAAAACTGAAATAAATTTCTTTCAAGTGAAGTTAAATAGGTTATTTAATTATTTTCAAATAGTAAATTCAACCCATAAACATAAACGTCAAGTGCAATTTCGAATCTCATGAATACATTTAAAATCGTTTAATCGGATATGTAGGAAATTACTGTGAAGCTTACTCGCGTGACTGAAATATGAATTCGTCGTGTTTTTACATACACGAATGCAATGCCGATTGTTTTTAAATATCGACTTTCATACATTCCAGCTTGTTAATATAATGTGTTGTGGAGTGTATGTGTGTGGTAAAACTGAATTTACGTATATTTAAATTAAATTCATATCTTAAAATCTTAAAATAAGGTCATTACTTGAAGATAGTTGATTCATTCGCATGTATGATTATGGCATAAGGAGAAATAAAAAAGTATATTAGTATCTTGTTATCTACGCTGAGTACTTTTCTAGTTATTAATTAGTTTTAAATTGATTAATATTAAAGAACTTAAAAAAGCTAATGACTACATAAAAACTAACGGTTATTAATGCCAAAAAGGAGTAGCGAGAGGTTCAGCACCCACAGAAAGGAATGGGATTATGGGAGATATTCTAAACCTAAACTCATGGCTCTATCGACAAAACAATTGTATAATTTTGATGAAAAATCTAGAGGATACCTAGCTTAAAAGTAAGAAATGTCTAATAAACTATCCATAACCAAGCTTTAGTGAATATTCTTGGCTTTAAGCGAGTGTCAAATGCTACGTGTATTTAAAAATGACCTTACCTCATCTGCTGTCTGTAAAAAAAAATCCCGTCAAAATTACTTTAGCTGTTGCATAGATTAGAACAGCATCATTACTAAAACTCAAACTTCACGCCGTATACGGCACGGCATAGGTACTAATACTTCTGAAAATCTCGTGACAATGTCACTTGGTGTTCTGAGTACCGCCGTTTTGCTTGGATATTGTACTCACGTGATAAGGGGCAGGCCTTTCGCAGTTTTATATGAATACACTGTCACTATAGCCAATACAACAAAGCCAAGTAGATTTCCTCACAATGCTTTTCCTCATAGTTAACAACCATGATAAATTAACCGCACGTAAGACTTTAGAAAAAACAAATTGGTTTTTGAAAAACTTTAGAAAAAGACCTAATCCCGGATTTGAACTCTTGTCGTCTGCCCGATGAGCGGTGTTCTGCCCTCTGAACTATCACGGCTACTATCACTAATACGCTTATATGCATTTAATATTACAAAAAACTTATGTCTATAAATAAAATATCATACTAAACATACTATCAAGCTAACCTTATTTTCTATGGCCATTAAAATAAAAATGTATCGTTAATACATACATACATATACTCACGGCTATAAATCCCTTAACGGGGTAGCCAGAGCTTTGGAATGACAAATTCCTCAGCCACTTTTGGAAGTTGATTGGGGAAAAGATGGTAATAATAAATGTTTTTGGTGACAGGTCTCCAACCACATCGCCCAAAAATCACTTAAAAAGCCCCTATACCCTCCTTAGTCGCCTCTTACGATCACCCACGGGTAGAAATGGGGTAGTGTTATCCTAAGCCGACACTACGCAGCAAATCGTTAATATTAACTTATAATTTACTCAAACTAGAACATGTCGTGTTACATTGAAATACTTTGAGAATTTCTTACAATGCTTAAGCAGTCGTTAGCTAAATGAAGTCATTTGGTATTCCCTTTTTACTCAGAGTTTTGCATTTTTCTTTTTCCATTGAAACCATTATATGTTTACACTTTTTTTAAAACCTGAATGCATAGTTTTTCTAGAGAAAGATATAGTAATAACCAATTAGTTTGCTACTAACCCATGTTTTGACTTATGTTGCACGGTTTAAAAATTCACTACATAAATGATGAACAAAGATAACACCTATGATTGTCCATGCATACTTATATAAGTTCTTTTTGAGGTAGGTAAAACCTAGATTTAATAGATAGAATTTTGGGCGATGTGATTGGAGACCCGTCAAAAACATTAATTATTACCATCTTTTCCCCAATCAACTTCCAAAGGTGGCTGAGGAATTTCTTATTCCAAAGCTCTGGCTACCCCGTTAAGGGATTTATAGCCGTGAGTATATGTATGCATGTACGTATGTAAAACCTAGATAAATACCTTTTGTGTATTATTAACATTCATTTATCTTATAAAACTCTCATCTCAAACTTTCACGCCATTTATGGCCAAATGGGTCGGTAGAGGTACTAATACTACTGAACATCACGTGACATTGTCGTGGACAGTGTACTTACGTGATAGAGTGCAGAACGATCACCGTTTTGTTAGACATCTTATTGAACATGCCCGTTTGTTCATATCTACTCAATGTACCTATATTTTATCCAAAATTACATAGCCTGCGTCACTCATATTTTAACGTAATGGTTTTTACCACATCACAAGTCATATTTCAAAGAGTCGACATCTTTATGATATAGAATGACTTTCGATGTTTGAATTTTAATTTTCAACTAAATTATTAAAAAAATATATACAAAACTACGTGTGAGACTATGGAAAAGACATCTCGATCAAATAGAGAATAAATGAAAATGGCAGGAGTTCAAAGTTTGAAGCATAAAAGCGCTTATATGAAAATAATGATAATTGCAATCAAAGCTAGAGATAAAATTTCTATTGATAGTCTCTGCCTACCCCAATGGGAACTAACTACATACTACTTAACCTAACAATCAGGTGTGTTACAAAAAATATTAAATAAATATAATTTTCTGATTTATTCATAGTATCGATAATTTAGCTTATACATACATATATAATGCTGTGTAGTGTCGATTTCTTCCAATGGGTGCACGTATGAGCGACTAACGGTATTGGAGCTATTAAGGGATTTTGGGGCGATGCGGTGGGAGACCCATCACCAACAAGCTTTATTTTACCATCTTTTCCACACGCAACTTCCAAAAGTGGCTGAGGAATTTCCGATTCTCACCTCACCTCAGCCTCAGGCACGAAGGGAATGTTGGGCTACCCCTTTTAGGGATTTAAAGCCGTGAATATATGTATGTATGTAATCAGAAATGTAATCATATTGGATTGTGTTTAATTTAATAATGTTTTAACTTGTGTGAATTGTAATAAGCTTTAAAAAAATGTCTAATGAGTTATTCATAGCTATGAATTCACCGTACACATACCAGATACCTGAATGTCTAATAGTATCTGAGGTATTGTTAAATCAGACACTCTGGTTGTTTTGAAATTATTCGTTGAATTCTGCATCAAATTCTATTTCAATATATTAACTTGGTGTAGATGAATATCAAGAAAACAATATTGCTGAATCTAGCTTCGCTTTCAAACTTAATCCAAGCCAATTATTTCCCCGGGGAATTAATTATAAACGTTGTTGAAACCTACTTCTGACTAAACAGTAATTATACTGCATAATAAAAACGGGTACAACGTGATGCATAATACATTTGGTTTAGCAGGATAAGCTGTTGGAATTTATTATTTTTTTATGTTATGTGTGCATTTCATATAAATGCTTTAACTGGGTGTTTCGTAGGTGTAAATTCTAAACTGTGGTTTCGCCATATTTTAAATGCTTAATAAGTATTTACATACATACATACATTCATATACTCACGCCATTATTTTCCATTGGGGTAGGCAGAGAGCATTGAGCGCCACTTGGTACGATCTTGGCAAACCTCTCTAGCTTCGTTTACATCCATCAATATTTTCATACATGTTCTTTTACTTCATACTCCGGACGTCGGCCTTTTTGAGCACACACTCTATTTGGTCGAGGTGTGTCCTCCATGGTCGTCCTCTACTTACATTACCTTCCACATTGGCTCTATAGATCTCTTATATCAATTTACTATCATTAATTTTCTCTATGTGCCCAAACTATCTCAGCATTCCTTATTCTATTTTTTTAAAAATATCATCTTTCACGTCGCACCTTTTATGAATCACGTCATTTCTCACACGATTACATAACCTTACATTACAAACTTTTCTGAGGGACCTCATCTCTACAGCATTCACTCTGCTCTCATGCTTCTTCTGCCACACCCAACATTCACTGCCATACATAAGCGTAGGTACCAGAACAGCATCATGCCATGCCATTAGGGCCTTGTCGGGAGTATTTCTTGCTTTTTATCGGTTCAAAAGTTTGTTTGCAGATTAAGAAACTTTTAAAAGTAAAAAAGGAGTAAAAGTATCAAATATACTAAAAAAGATAGAAGAGAAAGAGATTCAGATAGGAGTTTATTTTATTTTATTTTAATTATATTTGGGATGCTTCCAGCAACAGCTTAACTTATATTCTAATAAATAATTAAACGCCAATTACAAGCGTTTACAATGGACAGTGGACAATGGACACTCAATTACAGCAATAGTTAAAGTAGAACTCTGGTCACAACTAATGCATATATACATACATATATATACTCACGCCATCAGCTATCATTTAAGTAGGCAGAGAGTATCAATCACCAATTTTTACGATCCCAATTTACCCCAATTTCAGTTTATTTATTTAATTCAAAATTGAATCAACCGTATTCGTAGAATCAAAAGAACCACCACTACAGTTTTGGTGAATCAAATTCATTATTAAATTTGCTTCTGCACAAACTAAGTCTAAAATCAAGCCTTATACAATTCACCATAAATGTATCATATCGATGGTGTAATAAATGACAAAGTTTCAAACATTCAGACATCAGACGCTCAAACTATAACCAAATCAAAACAATAAAGCAGCTGTTTTCAAACTTTACGCGGTTTCGAATGCTTTAGTTCGAATCTGGTTTAAATATTTCAGAGTTTAATACTCGCCTTTGATTAGAACTGTGTCTATTGCATTTCACGGTTTGTAAATGCAAACTCTTGGAAAGAATTTCCATGTGGAATACGTGATCTGAAATTTAACTTCTCAATTCGAGATTATAAGTAACATTCTTTGGTACAAAATCGTTTACTTCTCTACTACGCTTTGAATTACAAAGAATGCATAGCTTTCTGCTTAGGATTTTTTTAAATACTAAAACATACTACCAAAGAATACAAAATTTAGAATGACATGAGATTGAAAAGTTTATTTTACACAAGCTGCAGTTTAAATAATATTAGGTACGCAACAAATGAACAACAATAAAAGTAAGTTTTGTTTAATTTCTACTTTTTATTTGATTTGTTAGATATATTATACGATAGAGCTAATCTAGTATTGTGAACGACATTTTTGTTCTTCCCATCTGTTACTCGATTTAATCAGTTTCATCTGAATAACTTTGGCAATGCCTACACTTAAAATCTTAGTAGTGGCATACTAAATTATACAATGAGGTTTGATTAGTTCTCATTTAACGTGTAATTTAATTTCTCTAAATAAGAACCGTGAATTTCTTATTTATTGTCGTGAATTATATATAGATAATTCGAGCCAGTTCTTGTTTAAAATGGCGCTATTGGCATACACAATACTATACTGGTTCCTACGCTGATGTATGGTAGTGAATGTTGGGCATGGCAAAAGAGGCATGAATATGAATGAATGTGAATGCAGTGGAAATGAGATCCCTCAGAAGTATTGCATATGCACTACATGTAAGATTGTGCGACTGACTGAAAAATAGTGTGATATGTGAACTTTTTGTTGTGAAAAGTGACGTAGTATGCAAGATAGAGAAAGGAATGTTAAGGTGGTTCTGGCGCATAGAGAGGATGGATGTTCACTTTTCGTCATTCATTTAAGTTTTTTTTTTCGTTTTACTCTAAATAGTTCATTCCATTTAGGTAGAGTTGACGCTAAAAATATGTGAAGAATACTATCCTATAAAATAAAAGAGTCACTTTCTTGGTACAATGTTAGTGTCATTATAAGATTTTTTAATTATCAGCGTAACACTAATATAAAAAAATTCTGCATTTAAACCAAGGATACTCTACACTATGGATACACTCTTAGAGCGTACCAGGGGGCGTGGCCTATGGCAATTAAAATGGCTGACCTAGGGTTGTATCATGCAATAAAGAATCACAATAGAAGCATATCGATAAATTTGCCAACATTTTCATTTAATAATGTTTTATGTAGAATTAATTTATTTCGACAGTGAGCAAATACTTTTAATTTAGATCTAGATATTTTTCCGCCAGTTTTAAACCTTCGTTTCGATCATCACCATGGATTTAACGTCGTGAACATTTTCGAATGATAATTTATTATGATTTTTGGCGTGGGGTAAGTTAAAAGCAGTGCATCGATCAGTGGTTCAGTGAGATGAATCATGGGTGTCATATGCTCAAGCGCGCCTTTAAATCGGTTGTCGTGTCGTCAAAATATTAAAATATCGTACATACACATACATACCTACTAAAAAAACAACGTAACTAAATTAAAAATGTCACATTTATTAATTTTTAAAAAACGTCAATTTGTTGTAACACGTTCTGAATGAAACTTTTTCATTCGTGATTTTTTTATGATATACCATTCCATTTTTTTAAAATGCAATGCCAATTTTTATGCCGATGGTTGATATTTTCAAAGCCAATACCATCAAGCCACTTTCTTCTCCGTGCTTCATTTGTAGGAAACCTGAAATTATTTAATTTTAGTATTCAATAACCACCTCATAAGTAACAAATGTGAAGAAAAGTGTAAACTATAAAAATAATGTTACCTACATTTTGGAAGGCATTTAGATTTTTAATAGGTTAACCAACCCACCAACTTAAACCGAATCTGATAGTACTAAAACATCGATAATACTAAATGATCAGTGTTTCACATCGTCGTCGCTTACGTTAGAGAATCTTTGGATCCATCGTTCTCTGAGCCATTTATCTCAGACGCATGTAGTATAGTCATACAGATTCCGAAATCAATGACAATTATTGGGATTTACCGATCACCTTCTTTTAAAAGCACAAATAAACTTTTTAATTGGTCTCGATAGTTTATTGCAATCTCTCTCCAACTCTCAAGATATCATAGTTGTTGGCGATATCAATATCGACATCCTGTCAACAAACAGGTCTCAACACGACCCTACAGAATATCTCTGCATCGCTTCTTCTTATGGTCTGCGTCCAGCCATTACTAAACCAACTAGAAATAATGCATGTCTAGATCATAACTTTATTAAAACTCGACTACCTGTGTTGGGTTTAGTATGTGAATCAGACAAACCATGATCTTGTTATTGCTACAATTAGTCGCGATCCAATTAAAAAACCCAATACAACAAGGCTAAAGTCCGTAGACTTTGAAGGTATTGCATCAGACCTTCAGACCGTAGACTGGTCTCATATACTGAATGAGAGTGACTTGCAGACTTGCACTGATTTATTTACAACAGTACTCAACGACTCCATAGATAAACACAAATCGTTAAAGAAAGTAAGTAAATCTAAATACACAATTGAGGCTTGGATGTCCCCTGGTCTATTAAGATGTGCCAGACATAAAGACCACCTCCATATGTTAGTAAAGAAGCACCCAGAAGACATGATTCTAAAGGTATTCTATAAAAGATACAGAAACTTTTTTATAGACCTGCTTCGTAAAACCAAATGCAACTACGAAAAAGATTTACTAGACAACAACAAAGGCAACTCCAAAAAAACATGGCAAACCATAAAAAAGATCTGTCACCTTAAACTCAACCGATCCAACCCAGCTAAAGAATTATATGACAAAACTCAATGCACGGAAAATCCACTTAACAAGTGTAACCAATATTTCTCCTCTGTTGGCTCAACACTAGCAAAAAGAATCCTTGAAAATTCAAACTCATCAGAGCATGAATTAGCTTATTCGGTCTCTACAAACAATGGCCCGTGTTCCTCTTTTTTCATGTCACCAACCGACCAGAACGAGGTGGCTAATCTAATATCTCTTATCAAGGAAGACAGTGCTCCTGGGATCGACGGCATAAGCGGTAGTCTAATAAAAAAACTGAAACATCATATAGTGGAGCCTCTTACACATATTTCCAACCTTAGCCTGACTTCCGGTTGCTTTCCAAATTCGTGGAAAATTGCCGCCGTTTCACCCATACACAAAAACGGTCCCAAAGAAGACCCTGCTAACTAACGCCCTATATCTTTACTGCGTATTCTGTCCAAGCTCTTAGAGAAAATCTATACTAATAATAAATCTGTAGAGAGGTCAATTCTGTACATTAAATATATTTTCAAAATAACTATCAGGGGGTGATTAGGGATCGATACTGATGCCAAAAATGCAATCAGTAAAATTTTTGTCTGTCTGTCTGTCCGTCTGTCTGTCTGTCTGTCGGTTTGTATGTTCCTTATGGAAACAAAAACTACTCGACGGATTTTAACGAAACTTGGTACAATTATTCTTCATACTCCTGGGCAGGTTATAGTGTACTTTTCAGCAGAGTAGTGAAGGGGAATTTTGGGAAAATTTGGGAAAACGGGGGAAGTTACTCCATTTTTTAAGCTTCCGTCACGTGTGCAGCCTTAGTGGTTATAGTTACATAGAAATCATGTATGACGGAAATATTTTACATAAAATTTTCTAAAAAATATCCGTCTGCAGCATATGTCTATCTTTTATGGTTGACTCATAATAACACGTGTAATTCCTGATAGCTTAGCAGTTCGGAGCATTCTGGTTATATTTGTTTACTCTTACGTTTATAGTTCTCTCATTCATCTCTTATTTAAAAAAGTTTACATTATTACCTATTCAATAAAAAAAGAATCATAGAAATCGGTATAGAATAACCAAACTTATACATGAAATAAGCTATCGCGCTCTTTCGTCGCACGTGAATGCTATAAGGATAATTTTTTAGGAATGGTTGCGCGCGCAAAAGATAGCCGGTAGTATACATATACTCCCTGTATGTATGCAAAGTTTGTTACTCTGATTGTTTGTTTGCATGGTTTTATTTTCGGAGATACTGAACCGTTCATTAAAGCGCTTTCACAACCACAAAGCCACACTATTCAGGAGTGCTATAAATTGCACTAAATTTCACAAAGGTTGAGCAGTGATTGAAGAAACCTCAGATATTTTTAAAACTACGCTACCCGTGCGAAGCTGGGCCCGATCCACTAGTTGTAAATAAAAGGCTAGTTGACTACCTAGAATCAAACAGACTTCTTTCTTCGGTACAATTTGGATATAGACGTAATAAGTCAACAGTAGATGCAACAAAACACCTCACCAACAAAATTGTGAAAGTCTTGGATGGGGGACAGAAATGTATAGTTGTTTTCTTGGACTTATCAAAAGCCTTCGACACTGTCTCATCTTTAATACTGTTAAGAAAACTAGAAGGACTAGGTATACGGGGTACAGCTCTCAGCTGGTACTTAGAATTAAGGAGTCAAGTTACCAGAATAGAGTCATTTCAAAGTGATATTTGCCATATTGACTTCGGAGTCCCACAAGGGAGTATACTGGGTCCTACTCTATTCCTAACCTACTTAAATTCTATCCAAAACGTTACTCTTGAGAGTGCACAAACAATATGTTACGCAGATGATACCGCTATTATGTTTCATGGGCCAACTTGGACTGAAGCAAAAACTGCTGCTGAGAAGGGACTCTCTAAGATGAAGGAATGGCTACAACAAAATCTACTTACCATTGACACCCAGAAGACACAATTTATGTGCTTTTTCAAAACAGCCATATCCAGGCCAGACTCTTTGCACTCCCTGACCATGCATAGTTGCAGAAATGGTGGAAGTGGAAGCATACCTTGCGACTGCATAAAAATCAACCGGACCAAAGAAATTAGATACTTGGGTCTCATTATGGACGAACGTCTTACCTTGGAGGCTCACATATGTAAACTCTCCAAACGAATCAGGAGCCTTACAGGGGTCATGAAACTCCTCCGAGGTTCTGCAGACATACAAATTATGAAGCAAGTCTATTATGCACTGTGCCAATCCTTGCTTAACTATTGTATAGAGGTCTGGGGAGGCGCAACTAAATCTATACTCATTCAACTGGAGAGGGCGCAAAGAGCATTTCTGAAGACAATGTACCGCAAACCCATGACCCACCCTACGGATGAACTGTACAAGGAATCCGAAATTCTCACGGTAAGACAGCTCTATTTTCAAAAAATATGCCTTACCATGCACAAAAACTTAGGTAAACCAACTGAATTTAATTTGCTTAAATCGAATCGGGTTCATCAATTCGTTATGCCTACTCGCTATCGTAAGTACTAACTTGGCCAAACGCATCGGGAGTTTTGCATACGCTCACATATACAATAAAGCAGTTAAAAATTGTAGTATTCAAAAAGAAGACTCTTTAGTTAAACTTAAATCTAAGTTGACGAAATGGTTAAGTTCCATGGATTACGAGAGTACAGAGTCAATAATGATAATTTACTATATAACATCTACTAATAAACACAATAGTATTACAAATTTATATGCCATAAAAATTTATGTAGGTCATATGTATTTTCATACCGTATTTATGAATATTTACAATTATAATAGTCACATCTTAAACACCATTACTAACACCCTCACTATCACTCGCTCGTTTCCACATACGAGTTATCATGATAATCAACTTATCTGCTAGGTACATTTTAATTTGATTTTGTGGTGAAAACTAGCCAAATTAAATCAAAACTTTAAAGTTAAATTAATTTAACTTGTTATCTACTTTGTATTTCAGGATTATCTGCAGTGCTTGGCAACCATTCAGATATCAATCCTTTTGTCTGCGAAGTCTTTTAGTTAACATATTATAAATTTTTGTATTGTATTTGCTTGGCTAACATTTTTTACATTTAAAATGTTTTTGGTGGGATATCATTACTTTTTGTTAAGAAATAAGTTGGTATTTTTTTTTCTGCGTTTGATTTTATTTTTTGAACAATGATCTTCACCGTCTTGGATATTAGAAATATTTAGACGCATTGCCCATTCAGTATCTGTAACTTTTTTTACTCGTTTTCTGTTTATGTTTAAATGCGGCAAGTCAGGGCGGTATATTGTTCAAAGGCGATTATATTCTATTATGGAGCTTTCTTGTGCCTTAATTTGACTGGGATCGAGGTTAATGAGATGTACTCCGTCGAGTGTTTTAACTCTAGAGAGCGCAACATAAGCCTGTCCTCTGCTAAATTTCGAAGAGCCTATGTCGAGAAGAGCGCTGTCCAGACTAAGTCCTTGTGATTAGCGCCTTGTCGGATGATCCACTGCGCCAAACGCGCCACGCAGAACACCCTCCTGATACACTTCGATTCTAATGGGATACAAATCCCCTGCGGCCATTAACTCAGAAACTGCTCCATAAGTTGTCGAACTAAGCATACTTGCTCTATACTCATCCTCTGATTCATACCGATTACCGTTTTGGGCGCAAGTATAGATGCCTAAAACTTCCCAGTTCAAACAGACATACTCGACTATAGTCGCACGCAACCTATTGGTTTGTTGCATGTCAATAGAATTAAACAAAGAAAATGCAATCGAATGGAATAAGCAACTTCCATCGGGAGGCATTGGAACAATACGGTGTAACACAACTGTGTCATCGACTGTTAACTCTACGGTACGGCTCATTATGCGGCAATTACCTTTTAAAATATCAAACCTAAACTTACCTAATTACAATTTTACTTAAATTAAAATCAATTAAGCAAGAAAACAAACAA
This sequence comes from Bedellia somnulentella, assembly GCA_963576735.1. Classification (NCBI taxonomy): domain Eukaryota; kingdom Metazoa; phylum Arthropoda; class Insecta; order Lepidoptera; family Bedelliidae; genus Bedellia; species Bedellia somnulentella. Next base: position 5,581,544 of record OY755171.1, read on the forward strand.
CAACCTATAATCAAACAAATCAATGAATTTGGCAAAAGAAACAAACCTACAAACAACCCAATCTAAAAACAATCAGCAAGAAAAAAAGCAGAATTTACAACACCGTTACCAGCTGTAACTCATACGACGACGAAGCATAAAACTCAACCTTATAGGCGGGATTTCGCTAGACAACCGAACAGCATGGGGTCGCTCGCGCGTATGAGCGCGGCTGGCACTCGCTTTGGTACGTTCGCAGATCTCGTCATGCCCCGCCCCTGCCCCTCACCCCGCGCGTCTTGTCCTGTGATCTCCTGTGGCCCCACGCTTGTAGCGACGTGGTAGCGACTAAGTTTAAGTTAGTTTATGTTATTTCATGTATGTAATTATCATTATTACAATCATAAATAGTATTATGTTATTAAATATGATTATGAGCGCTGACATTACACAAAATCAAATCATTTTATTTAATTTCCGTAGGTTTAATGATTAGTAGGTATCTATGTATTATGAAAACGCTATCCGATGTTGTGTCATACTGTATGACTCATACAGTGGTCGCCGTTCTGCTGACATGAGATAGGTACTAGGTATTATGATACCTATTAATTAGTATGACAGGAATCGAATCTGAGTTTTTATATATTGAAGAAATGTATTGCTATTGTTCGCAACCAATCGGGCTGTGCTAGTACAGTTAGTACCTATACTCATAGTTTGAGTTTTGTAATTGCAAATAACTTTAGCGTCGAAGTTTAATGAATGATCAAGTAAGTATGCATAGTTTAACTAAACCTATTCAGAACGGAGTTTTATATTAGCGTCAACAACATTTGATCATGGGATTTATTCCCTAGTGCCTATCAAAAAAGGAAGGCAAATTTTTGCCTTCCTTTATTTGATAGGCACTATATGAGTTCTATACAAAATGTTCTTGTGAGGGAAATATTGAAAAATCTTAAAAATTCTCCGTTTTCAGATTTTTTCCTTTGTTAATATTTGATAAACGACCTGGATGCCGAATTTCAACTTCCTGGGATATCTGGAAGTGGGTTAGCTTTATGATCTATATGTCAGTGAGTCACTAAAAAAATCGCGATTTTTGGACGTTTATATCTTAATAACCCTTTGTTATGTATTTATGGAAATTGGGCTACTAGTTTCTATCCTTGATATCAACAAATGAGCCAAATTTGGTTGGTTTATGTTGATTAGATTTTGAGTTATGATGGTGTAAAAAGTCGCTCCAAATGGTTCGTGTAATATACCCCTTCCAGTGCGGCTTGCTTGGTCTAATGGCGCGAATGCGAGTCAAGTGCCGGCCGCGGCAGCGACTAATTGGGTAGTTTTGCGGATCGAATTACAAGTGTCGGAACACTTCAAATTACCATTTACTTTTGTATGGCAGCTATATTAGTGTTTAGTATCAATAGAATGAGCAATAAATAATCTACTGATTTGTATAACTAATATAGTACTTACTAATATACTATCTTTCACTTATAATTTCATAAATATAAGTTAAAGATAAGATAAACACAAATTAATGATACGATAAACAAATAAGTTGAAGATTCATATTTACCAAAAATATATGCAAAAGCTATTGCAGAAAGCCATTATATAATAGAACACTTACTTAGCTATCGTTTTCACACTTATCTCATTCATAAAAGCCACAAAAAACCAAAGATATTTGCAAAAAACCGCACTAAGAAACTTTTATTGCCGCGAAAAAAACGATCAACAAACTTTGAATGCTTGGCAATAAAAAAAAAAGTAAGTAAAGCATACAACAAAAGTAACTCATTCATTTCCTTGTTTAACACAGAGTATATTAAATAGGCTGAGTTGTATCTCAGAGTAGCCAAACTATTAAAAAATAACGTAAAAAGTATACTCCGCGCGCGTCCAAGTACGTGCCAGTTGCCGCCAAAATTTCCTATGTCCGCACTTGCGGTTTTTTGAGCTACCAGTTGCCGCCAGCTCCCCAACGCAAGGGGTTACGGTGCGCGCTCGCCGCCTTGGCTTGGCTTGACGCACTGCCGTGCGTCTTGATCGTAACGTCTTGACGAAATTTCGCCATAAACAACAGGAAGTAAACATGTATTGCTCTCTTTTTCAAAAGATGAAGCTCGGAAGGTTAGAAAGAGAAAACGGCATATGGAATATTTCTGTTGCGATATGATTATTATTTGCATAACGTTATTTAGATAATGTTAGTAGAGGACGGCCACGAAAGACACACTTGGACCGAATTGAAAGTGTGCTCAAAAAGGCAGGCGTCCGAAGTATGAAGAATAAAAGAGCATGTATAAAAAGATTGATGGATGTAGACGAAGCAAGAGAGGTTTGCCAGGATCGTACGAAGTGGCGATCGATAGTCTCTGCCTACCCCAATGGGAATTAACGGCATGAGTATATGTATGTATGTATGTATGTTATTTAGATATAGTACCACAGGGCCCATCCTTAGTGTAGGTAGAGTATCCTTGATTTAAACTGTCAAGCAAATGTCAAATCAAAAATGTCACTTCACTACAAAACAAAGTCTTATTTTGTTCTTGTTCATACTCTTTCTTCGCCGCGGCTGATTCAACCGAAAAATATATGAGAATTTTCTTTTGGCGGGAAGACCAGCTGTGCTGTCAAGTTGACGTTTCCGCCAATGTTTGCATATTGACACCGAAGATTGACGTGGATGGATGGATGGATATGAAATTAATGGATTGTTTTATAGTATTCTATTCAGTTTTTTGCTTATATTTAATTGACTCCAATATGGGATGATAATAATGTTGTGTTGGGAGTGTTAAAGTAAACACCAAATACGTTAAAATTGATATATTAATCACATTCTTGAAAAAACTTCTACAATACACAGGAAAAAATATAAAACAAAAAACAATCTATTTTATATACGTCAATTCTTAATGACAAATCATAAATTCATAAATTGTTAAATACAAAAGAGGTTTGTTTAACAGGGAGCTGTTGGGAGGTTTTCTTTTTGAGAAATAAAAAAACAACATAGTTTCCTAGAACTCTGTAGATGGCGTTGATGTAACTACGTTACTACGTTACAGATCCACAATCATAACTTGGCCGGCCGCGACTCTGGTACTACTGTCGCCATTTTGAAATTTCGGCCTGTCATTGTCAGTTAGTTCTTAACTAAATAAAAATTATAGGGTGACCTACGTATATAATAAATTATCACTTTCATTAATATTTTTTGTAGTGGAAACTTTTTTTCAAAGACAATTATTTTTATGATGTATCTTTGCTTATTAATAAATGCTTTTATTTCCAATATTCAATATAAAAATTTATGAAAATTATTATTTCTTTTGTTAAATTTTATCTAAGTAGGCTAACACCGTCCGAAAAGTTGTGCGCGCATGACTATAGCGGTGCGGGTTACGGGAAGTGGGGAAATAATCCCGAATAAGATTTCACTTCGTATACACTGATGCGTGGGTTCTAATACTAATGCGGGGATGTACCAATGTGTCATTTCTTAAGTCATAACTTTACTGTCTGACATATATATAAAAATACAAGGCAAATACGACGTGATAACCGGTGTTGTACCTAATGGACCGTGCAAGCGACTAGTGTTCAAATCCCGGATCGGGCCTACACCAATTTGTCTTTTCTAAAGACATATGTGTGGTTGATTTATCACGGTTTTTAACGGTGAGGGAAAACATTGTGAGGAAACCCACATGGCTGAGTTGTACTTAGTGGTGTGACAGTGTATTCGTACAAAACGGCGATAGGCCTGCCCCCTATCACGTGAGTACACTGTCCATGCAAAACGTGGGTACTCTGAACACCAGGTGACAAAGTCACGTGATGTTCAGAAGTATTAGTACCTCTGCCAAACCCCTTCGGGGGTATTCGGCGAGAACGTTTATGTTATGTTATATGTTACAAGGCTGTTAACAGCAATAAAAAAGTGCCCATAAATTCACTGACCCAGCAAAATGAATGACCCAAACGATATCTGATGTCTAGAATTATTTTTTCTGTGCCACCTTTTTAGGGGATCTATGTGTAAATATGAAATGTTAAAGACAGTACACAACAAGGTAAGCCTCTAATTTACAGGATTTAAAAAATGATTTTAAGTAGTTACCCACTTATTAACTCTGAGTGGCACAAATAACAAATCCTTGAGTATAAAATAATGAAACAGCTTGCAGAAAAGTACAATTGGCAGTGTTATCGCTAAAAGCTTCCAGACAACATTTGGGAGGTAAGATCATCAAATTTAGGATACACAGTCATTCGGGTAGACATACCAGACAAGGGCAAAAATAAATAAATCTAATTAGCTTACATTAAAACGAACTTGTTTACTTACAATAATAGTTATTACATACATATACTCAAGGCTGTAAATCGCTAGAAGGGGTAGCCCGAGCTAAGGAACTAGAAACTCCTCAGCCACTTTCGGAAAGTTGAGTGGGGTAAAGATGGTAAAATAAAGGTTATTGGTAATGGGTCTCCAACCGCTTCGCCCAAAAATCTCTTAAAAGCCCCAATACCGTTAGTCGCCTCTTACGTACACCCACCGGCAGAAATGGGGTAGTGCTATTTTAAGCCGACACTACACAGCAACTAGTTATTAATTAAATGAATATTATATAAATTGTTTTATTTAGACATTTCAATACATAAATAAATTAGCCCGTATGATGTAAAGTTATTTCCCTTATAATGGTTATTTTTTATTTACTGGCAATACTAATATCGATGACAGCGACAGCCCTTACCGGCCAAGAAAAGATTGTGGATCTGTACTTACTTAAATTCATTCTTCGTGGCCTCAATCGTGTTGCCACAATAATTTCGCCAGTGTCAACTTTAAAAACATGTGTCACATCACCATAGAGTAACTTTTTAGCGAGTAAAAACAACAAAAAGAATGGTAAATATGAATACCGTCTTTGTTTACTTACTTTTGAGCTATCTTGGCTTAAACTGATGTTTATTTAGACTTTCAAATCAGAACGTTTTTATGTACGTTCCGTTTTACGATATCATTACATCCAAGTGTGAAAAACGGTGTGACGTTTCGTTCCTACCAGTAACATAGCAAGTCTGGCGCCATCTATCCTGAGAACAGAGAAGAAGAAAAAAAGAAAAAAAGGAAAACCTCTCATTAGAATACTTTAGCTTAGGTTGCAAAACAAAGAGTATAAAAAAGAAACCGTTTATTGTAAATGTAAGGTAAAATTAAATTTAAAGCTCCTTGAAATTAAGCTTCTTAGTTTATTTTCTAATTGTGATTTGTTTAATACTTTAAGTAAGGTTTTGAGTCATTTGTTAGTTTACATAAATTTTCGGTTGGCTCAAAAGATTGAGAAACCAGGGCCTTAAAATCATTATTTATATCTTTGATTATGAACACTATAGATAGAGCGATGTTACGTCATCCATTTTAAAAAGAGAAGCCCTTATTTAAGTTCTTATATGTTAAAAAGAGACACAAAATCTTTATTGTCATCTCTATCGCGTAACCCGTTTTGTTGATGTCACGCTTTTAAAGCTTGACAAACAAAGCGTCGACTTGTGAGCGATTTTGGTTTTCTTTTGATTTTGAGAAAGATTTTATTCATTTGCATATTGTTATTGTGATAAAAGAGACTCCATTAGTCAAACTTATTATTTAGTGAGGTATGGTTGGGTGTAGCGTGCTTGGCTGCGGAAGCCGCAGCGAAAAACACATCGAAGGATTGACTTTCCACAAGTGAGTGAGTTTTTTAATGTTTTTCTACAGATAAATACATAATAAATACATTGCGCGATCAGAAAAAAAGTGATTCAAATGTTAATTACGTTAAACTAGATTACTAGCGTTTTCTTTAGTTATTTTGAGCAATTTTTTAATAGCATAACCTAAAAATATGCAGTATCTCAGTGTTCCCATAATTCACGTTTTCATCCTACCCTGTCGTTAGGGTAAAATTTTCAAATTAGTAAACTAATGTTAATGAGTGAGTATATTATGTATTTCGTCGCGCTATAGCGACGCTGAATGATTGCAAATTGTTATCTACGTAATAGTACGAATTAGTAAGTAATAAATTTGTTATATTTATTTAATTTCTTCGTATTCATTACAGTTTTCCTAAAGACCCGAATTTACAAGAAAAATGGATTGCGGCCACTGGAAAATGCAATTGGAAACCAACTAAATACACCAAAATGTGTTCCAAGCATTTTGATGACAATTCAATTGTAATGAAAAATAAAATAAAGAGACTAGATCGTGGTTCTGTACCTGTAATAAATGTGCATGTAAATATTTTTGTACTATTTTATGTATTTAACACAAATTAAATTCAAATTAATAATTTTAATTCAGTAGGCCGATTAATGAATAATACATATATGACGATGAACGACATGATAGCCCAGTGGGTAGAACACCCGCCCGAAAACAGAAGAGCGTGAGTTCCAATCCTGAGTCGGGCCTACACCAATTTGTCTTTTCTAAAGTCATATGTGTGGTTAATTTATCATGGTTGTTAACGGTGAGGGAAAACATCGTGAGGAAACCCACATGACTGAGTTGTACTCAGTCATGTGACAGTGTATTCGTACAAAACGGCGATAGACCTGCCCCCTATCACGTGAGTACACTGTCTAAGCAAAACGTGGGTACCTTCTCTGGACACTAGATGGCGCTGCCATGTGAGTTCAGAAGTATTGGTACCTCTGCCAACCCCTTCGGGGATAAACGGCGTGAACGTTTATGTTATGTTATGTTACATATATTATTTTACAGACACTTTCTTCGGAGGTCGAACTTTCTATCGCACCTTCGACTTCTTCACAAGAGCCACCTGCAAGTCTAAAAATAAAATCTGAAGATCAGAAATTATCTATTGCGCCTAAAAGAAGACTAAGAAGAAGAATAAATCCCAAAAAAGGGTAGCCACAGCTCCAGAGATAGTAATTCTTTATCCACTTTTGGAAGTTGAATGGGGTCCGTCCAACCGTCCAACTGCATCGCCCAATAATCACTTAAAAAGTCTCAATGTTCTTTATATCTATTACAACGCCCACGGGAATATAAATACAAAAAAACAGAAGTTAGTGTAGTTAGATAGTGTTTTGGTATTTTGGATGTAAACTGGATGCAAAAAATGTAGTCCACGCGGATGTAGTCGCGAGCAAAAAGCTAGTAATGCAATAAAACTCATGTATAAAATAGTGCGGTCATTTATTTTTCAAAATACAAACATAGATCCCACTATACCCATGACCCGTATGATATTTACATAACTTGCACTTGGTATGTACTTGCTGCTCAAGATTAAACTAAATGCTAATTTTAAATTCTACCGAGTAAAATGAGACGGTCTGCATAGTTTAAATTGAATTCATGTTTTTTAAAATCATGAAAACTCCAAACTTATTTGAACTGAATCATTCAATCATCCCATAATTACGAACAACTTTTTGTACGGGACTAATTTTGCTACTCGAAAATAAAAATATCTACTGTTATGGAACAGCTGATTTTTTTTCGTCCAGTATCAAAGTTACTCCCGTACAAAAAGTTGTTCATAATCATGGGAAGATTCATCCCTGAAAGTTAGTATATGCTTTGGATTTCACGGTGTATTAAACATCAGTATAAATGGCAAAATTAAACAAAAAAGATTGTATAATACTAGGAGCAAGTATGTATAATTATATGATTGAAGGAAATAATATAGTAAACAGTAAACCTTCAATTAAACAATAAATTGACGTAATCAATTTTAAATTAAAAAGTAGCTTTTAGAATGGTTATTACAGTATTTTGGGGTAATTGTTTTCTAGTGATCGCAACATTACAGGGAAAAATATTGCTATCTAAAAGAGGTACTCTCCCGTTGCATTATGACAGAGTCTATAGTGTTCATAGTCAAAGATTTATATTATCTGTGCCGTTATATAAAAAAAGAGAAAGACTTTTGGTGAAAGAAAATAGTAGCCTCGGCTCGGCGCGGCGGCTTTTACCACCGAAATAAACAATGAGTCAACAAGATCAGCTGATCTTGACGTTTCCGCCAATGTTGGGCTATTGTCACCGAAATTTATTTTCTTGGTTCGACGTAAATCATGAAATTAATGTATTTTTCTATTGTTAGCGTGAATAAGTATTCATTTTCTCGTTTACTATTTATTTAATTGACTCCAATGTGTGGTGTGATGATAATAATGTGATGTGTTGTAGTAATAATTATATAAGAAAATTACTGGAATACTTTAGCTTAGGTTATAAAACAAAACAAAGTGTATCCAAGAGAAACCGTTTAATGTAATAAAATATTGATTTAAAGCTCATGAAAGTGAAGTTTTGTTCTTAACTGTGCTTTGTTTTGTTTAATACTTTTAGTGAGGTTTTGAGTCATCGTAACATTTTAAACATAGGGTTATGTTTTTTTTTTATTGGCGGTATCTGCCGAATATTTTTCAGCAATTTCGCCACAAACAGCGTGATTTAGTCTCGCATGTGAATTTTAGTTGTAAGGATTTTTATCATTAAAGCGAAATATATATATATTTATATATTCTTTATATATATATATATAAAGAATGTAATTATTAAACAATTAGATCTTGAAGGTATTTCATCAATTTTATTTTATTTAATATTATATAAAATTCATGTATCTAACCTTATCTTTATTGTTGTTATTTTTCACCCATTATTCAATATTTCACACCTGAGTTTTACACAGGGCTACTAAAAGATGTGGCAACTATCATGAACTGACATTCTCATATTTCACCACCATCTTAATTTTATATTCAAATGTTAACAAAATAATTTAGATCTAAATATGAATATTTGCTCAAAACAATAGTTATATCTTACTAAATTTTTTGAGGTAGTCTAATTGCAATATATATATTTTAAGTACAAAAAAAAGTGTCAAACATCAACTCCTCACCTCAGCAATAGTTGTACAATATATACATATTCTAAGGCTGTAATACTGTACTCATAAACCAAGAGCAGGTCGCTTAAGCATGAAACTTAACATTTCACACCACTTTCACAAATATAGCATTGTTGTAGGTGGTTCTCAAAAAGCACCAAAAAGATGCCATTTTTGGTCAATTTACTTTCAATCATTTCTTTATTTCGATTAATGCTAGATTGAAATATTACCAGATTGTTAGTTTTTTATATACATACATATATTCATATACTCACGGCTATGAATCCCTTGAAGGGGTAGCCAGAGCTAGGGAATCAGAATTTGCGCAGCCACTTTTGGAAGTTGCTTGGGGAAAAGATGGTGGAATAAAGGTTGGTGATGAGTTTCATACCGCGTCGCCCAAAAATCCCTTACAAACCCCAATACCGTTAGTCACCTCTTACGTACACCCACTGGAAGAAATGGGGAAGTGTTATTTTAAGCCGACACTACACGGCAAATTTATTTAGAAAAACTCCCCTATATACATAATGACATCTTAGACTGGTTACACATAAAATTATTTCTTAACTGGCAACATTTTTGATATCTGATTTAAAAAAAAAAAAACTTCGGTGAAAATAGCCTCCGCCTCGGCTCGGCCCTCTTTCTTATGGTAGCAGTACACATTGGGCCAATCATTGGGCCAAGCATTGGGCCAGCGTGTAGAGGGCTACTTGGCGCTACATTGGTGGTGTTGGTGATTGGTGGCCAACGTTGGCCAGCTATCCGAGCGGTGTCGGTTTTTTTCCACACATCAAAGGATCTTGGCGCGTCCCGCCAACAGTGTTCACACGTTGGCGGCTTATTCAGTTCGATGTCAACGGTCAGTGGATGCGGTAGTGCAGCGCGTGAACCTCTTTATTAAAGATGGCGTGGACAAGCGACGAGACATTAAAATTTACATACATACATACATGTACGCACGGCTATACATCCCTTGAAGGGGTAGTCAGAGCTAGGGAATTAAAAATTCCTCAGCCACTTTTGGAATATTCGTGGGGAAAAGATGGTGAAATAAAGGTTGTTGTTGATGGATCTCCAACCGCATCGCCCAACAATCGCTTAAAAGCCCCAATACTGTAAGTCGCCTCTTACGAGTACGTACACCCACCGGAAGAAATGGGGTAGTGCTATTCTAAGCTGGCACTATACAGCTATTAAAACAACATTAAAATTTATTGAATGTTATCAAAGTGAACCTATTATTAATAATAAGAACCCATTATTAATTATATTTTTAATAAATTTTCAAAATGTAGGAAATAATTTAATGATATTAAATAGACTGCCGCGGCTGCGACCGTTTTCACGTCAATCTTTGTTGAAACGCCAATGCAGACTGGGCAACTCGCCAATGTGTAAATGCTTCACAATTTAAAGGGCCAGACACTGGCCCAATGTTGGCCCAATGATTGGCCCAATGTGTACTGCTAGCTCCACTTTGCTTTCTTACGCGGTCAGGTCACGATACGATACGTACGAGTAGTTAATTGTTAATTGCAATAATCATTGCCTACAGATTTTCATTTGTATTTTATGTGTGAATTGTTGGCATACAAGATGAGAAGATGGACGTACAAAAGTAAGTAATTTATCTTTTTAACGCATAAGTAATTCAATACTCATACTTAGTAGGATATTCAAATTTGTATATGCCCTCTTTCGTTTACAGTAGCTCTAGAGTGCAGATACATAAGCTCATGGAATACATGGTTACACATCCCCATTTTGTTCTTGGAGAATTTTGCGGGCCATGTGGCCACGCTAAATTGAAGAAACAGTGGGAGGTTCTAAAGGACCACTTGAAAGATTTTGGCCCGGATAAATCGGTAGCTCAGTGGAAGACGGTAAGTTTGTCTTAATTATCAACATAACATTCAATATTGAGAATTAATTAAGCTAAGATATATTAAATAAAAAGGTTTTGAGGTTATCAGACCCCGACATAACTTTTTACATATTAAATGTATTGCTTGTATATCATCCGGTTTTCTATAACTAAAGTAGAGGCATTACCATTGTCTTTTTAACTATCCATAATCCATATCTTACCAAGTGGCACATGCCAGTTATAGAATCTTGAGGTTTATTTATTAACAAATAATTACAAAATATCCATCTTTCTTTCTAAACAGAAAATACAAATGTATTTTTGCAGTCACATCACTTACAGCAACTGAATATAACTTTTACAGACTTGGAGCGATTTAAAAAAAAAGGCCAGAGATGAGAATGCTGCTTTTAACAAAGCAGCAGGCCAAACTGGCAATAGTTTTGTGCTACCAGAATTGTCCAGTGATACTGTACAGATTTTGGGAGTAATTGGGACAGAGTCCACCATTGGAGTTGGTCCAGTTGAGTCTGGAATTAGTAAGGTTAGTATCATATTGAAAGTTATTTAGATTATTTTATTCACATTGCTGTGTAGTCTTTTATTATAGTAGAGAGCTCTGGGAGAGGGTTATATCCACCCATGGATTTCTATTGGCTGACGACAATGATAATTACATACAAACATAAACTCACACCGTTAATTTCCATTGGGGTAGGCAGAGACTATCAATTGCCACTTTGTACGGTCCTGGCAAACATCTCTTGCTTCGTCTACATCCATCAATCTTTTCATACATGCTCTTTTTATTCTTCATACTTAGGACACCTGCCTTTTTGAGCACACTCTCAATTGGTAAAAGGTATCTATAGAGCTAATGTGGAAGGTAATGTTAGAAGAGGACGGCCACGAAGGACACACTTGAAATGATAATCTTTTGTATAATTTTATGAAGCAAGTTTATTTAATGATTTAATATTTCATTATATTTGCCTTTTTTAGGAAAGATCACTTTTATTATTGCCCACTTCCACTTCCACTAATCCAATTCCTTCCCTATCCGAACCCTCTGCTTCTTTCTATATTTCTCCTACTTCTCCTCTGGAATCTGATTGTCCCTCAGCCCCTATTCAGTCTTCGCCCTTCCTTACTTCTCATTTTGACCCTTCAATTTCCTTCCTTCCCCAACCAGAGGCTTCCATCTCCCCTCCCACTCTACACCAAATAACACGTCCCCCTGTTCTTGCAACACCTGAACTTGGCCATCCTGCCTTTATGAGGAGGCGGAGAAAAAGGGCACCTAAACCGTCAAGTGTTGCGCCAGATAAGTTCATATACCTGCAATCTGAGGCCAACATAATTGCCCAACATAATTCTGCAGCTATAGTTACGGAGCTGCGCCTGCGTAACTTAATAGAGCTTCAAAAAATGCGGCAAAATAAAAGAAGGTAGAGTTTTAAAACAAATTTTAATTATTAAAATGAAAATCAATAAATAATCTTCTCTTTGCTTCACCTTGTCTCAAAAAATTTAAATTACGCTGTTGTGGGACGTTAGGAAAACCAATTTCTCTTAAATCAGGGTTCTCCACATCTGCAATCGGAAATCTGAAAAAATGGGGTAAATTGTATTAGTATTCTTGTCTAAGCTGTGAAGCATGTGTATGAATTTTAGTTGGTGTTAATTAAATTGTATTTATATAATTCTTATTATACCTGAAATGCAGCATCATATTGTATAAAACATCACTAGTATAGATTATCGCTGCAGCATTTTCAGGTTTAAAGTGCAGTGCACGGTCTATGCCAAGACACCTAAATGTTCCTTATAACCGCCCATTGGTACGTTCAACAACATTCCGCGCAGTGCCATTTGGTGTACCTTTCCTCTGGACTTCCAGGGGCATAATCCAATACTGGCGTCATAAGCCACGGCTCAAGTGCCTACCTAGAATAATAATAAATTGTTTTGTTTCAGATCTTTCAAATGGAACTTAAGTTTATAAATAGGTAATTGTTTTAGTTTAAGTCTTATTGCTGTTTTAACACATTGCCTTGTTAAATTAACTTTTTGTTGTATTGCTTTATGTTACTGTTTTAACACATTGCTTTGTTTAGTTATAATGCTACACTTGTATGTATGTGGTGTGTTGCTTTAGGTAATTGTTTAACTTTGTGTTGTATTGCTTTATGTTACTGTTTTAACACATTGCTTTGTTTAGTTATAATGCTACACTTGTATGCATGTGATGTGTTGCTTTAGGTAATTGTTTAACTTTGTGTTGTATTGCTATATGTTACTGTTTTAACACATTGCTTTGTTTAGTTATAATGCTACACTTGTATGTATGTGATGTGTTGCTTTAGGTAATTGTTTAACTTTGTGTTGTATTGCTATATGTTACTGTTTTAACACATTGCTTTGTTTAGTTATAATGCTACACTTGTATGTATGTGATGTGTTGCTTTAGGTAATTGTTTAACTTTGTGTTGTATTGCTATATGTTACTGTTTTAACACATTGCTTTGTTTAGTTATAATGCCACACTTGTATGTATGTGATGTGTTGCTTTAGGTAGTTGTTTAACTTTGTGTTGTGTTTGCTATATGTTACTGTTTTAACACATTGCTTTGTTTAGTTATAATGCTACACTTGTATGTAGGGAATGCAATACCGGGATCCCGAAATACCGGGATCCCGCACCTTTTTTGCGGGACCAGTCCCGCGCCTAAATCGTGCGGGATCCCGCGGGATGTGTTGACATGATGTGTCTGACAAAACCATTTACACGCTGTGTTTTATGCGCAGCTACTTCCAAAATAATAAATAATTGTTTTTTGTTTGTTTGTAATAGTTATTTTATTTCTAATTAGTGACTGATTGGTTTGATAACTTAACCTTTCAGGTTTCACAAAACTATTGAGAGGCTATGTTTTATTCGAATTTGCGCATCTACTTCCAAAATAATGGATAGTTGCTTTTTGTTTGTTTGTAATAGTTTTTGATCTTTGTTTGTAATTGTTTTTTCTGAATAGTGATTTGATAACTTAATAAATAGTTTTAATAATATTTTTTACTTTCATTTTAAGTTCTATAGTCTAGTTTATGTTATGATACAGGATTCCTCTCTTTTTTCAATTACTTTTAAAAAACACGCGGGATCCCGCAAATACCTGGACCTCTCAATACCGCGGGATCCAGCAATTGAAATTTTAGTGCGGGATTGCATTCCCTACTTGTATGTATGTGATGTGTTGCTTTAGGTAATTGTTTAACTTTTGTAAGTAGGTGTTTTGGATGTATATTACATTTTATTACTGTGTATATTGTGTTTATTCTAATAAAAGAATATTATTATTTATATCTTTCTTTCATTTACAAATACCTGCTTGTATTCTAATATGAAATACCCCTTTTCATCTTGCAAACAAACGTGTTACATAGTGTATAATCTTAAACCTTATTTTAAACATTAAACAAAATATACAGACATACCTATACTGTAAACAAATCTAGTACAATAGCACCAATGCAGTTCTTGTCATGGGTTGCATATGGGGCTTTTTAAGAGGTTATCTCTGTTTCTACTATCTTCCCCAATTAACTTAAAAAAATGGTTTAAGAATACTCAATTCCAATGTTCAGAGTACACACGTGATAGGGGGCAGGCCTATCGCCATTTTGTACAAATACACTATCACATGACTAAGTACAACTCAGCCATGTGGGTTTCCTCACGATGTTTGCCCTCACTGTTAACAACCATGATAAATTAACCACACATATATGTCTTTAGAAAAGACAAATTCGTTTAGGCCCGATCCGGGATTACTCATTAACACTAGTTGTTTGTATGATAAGCGTTGTTCTACCCATTGAGCTATCGCATCGTCTCTGTGAGTATGTGTATATTTATTTACCTGCCTGTATAATTTACAAACCTAGCAAATAGTAGTTTCCTATTCGAGCTTCATGTAACCACTTCATCTCTTCTTTGATGACAGAATTATTAAATATAAATTGATCATGCACTCTTCCTGGGTATCTACTATTTACATTGATGATTTTTCCTGACGATTCAAAAACCTATAACAGCATATTTTACATTTACCAGAACATATATAATAAATTATGTCTCTTAATATTATTATCAATTAGTTATCAAAATATGGATCTAATGAAGTTAATTGCTTACCAGTTGAACATTAAAAGAAAATCTTATTTTACGGTTCAAAAATTGAACTTTATTTCGGAGGAAATATATCAATTTGGGTGCAATCAATTGCACCCAATATATCTGGCAAACCAAATTTTGCCTGAAACTGGGAGGCCACTAGTGTTCTCTCCTCTCCATTTGCCGGAAATTTGATCCATAGAGGCAACAACCTGTAATTAGACATATTAATTTAGTCAAATGTAATGAGGCAATATAGTTTTATTCAACATGAGCTTATTAGAAGCAATAATGATCACAAGCATGATCATAGACTACAGTATGCAGTGCAGTTAAATTCCTAATCAGAAAACACTTGTAAGATGAGAATGCTTTAGAAGTTCTTAATAGGATGTAAGAGATCCTATGTCAAGCATGATAAAGATAAATCAAGGAGCTTGCGAATCACAAATTTATCTATCTTCTTAAAGTTATCAAATATATTCAAAGTGAATAGTATTCTTCTTTCATGACCAATCAAAAAATTGTTGTGGTTACTGGTTACTTAAGTCTTTCAAGCTGACTCTAACATTGCAAAAACAAAGCATAAACATTGTCAATACAGTAAAACTATAAAAAAAATCTAAATTTTATAACTTATTAATCACAGCTTTTGTAAATTGCCGCAGGTATTTACTAACTCTTGTCTGCCCTATGCATAAGCTGTGATCTTGCCCTGCGCCCCTTTGGTAGCTCCCATCGGCTAGCAATCTTACAGATGTTAAAACCTAAAAAAATACAAATTAGTCATTGGTATTTTCGCCTACTTCTTCTAACAGAATAATGGAACTATAACTGAACTTTCTTTCACATACATGGAAGACCCTCGGGATGTGTAGGTTGCAGTTCTTCGAAAAGAACCTCGCAGAAGTAAATTGCAATCGGTTTCGACACTCGGAATAGCGCTGTAAATTCATTGTCGGGAAGCGAAAATGGATTTGAAGCATCCCGAATGCTACGCCTTTGCATTTTACGCCTGTATAGCTCGGCTCGTCTCGCCAACAGGAAATTATAATAAGGAACTGCCATTCTTGAACAAAATTAACATTTAACCCACTTGCAAAACTGTTATGATGTTATCAATAGACGACAATACTTACTCGTAAACAAATACTACACAATACACTTACGAATTTAAAACTTATAGAACGAAATAACAAACAGAAATATTTGGTTTTGCAAATAACTAATATCATCATCAGCCCACACTCGTCCACTGCTGGACATAGGCATCTCCCATGGCGCGCCACCTCTAACTATCCTCGGCCAGCCTCATCCAACCACTCCCGGCCACCTGCTTTAGGTCGTCGGTCCAGCGGGCTGGAGGGCGCCCCACACTGCGCCTGCCAGTGCGTGGTCTCCACTCAAGAACTCGTCTTCCCCAGCGGTTATCGGTTCTTCGGCAGATGTGACCAGCCCACTGCCACTTCAACTTGCTGATCCGATGAGCTACGTCGGCCACTTTAGTTCTCTGTCGGATCACTTCATTTCTGATGCGATCCAACAGAGTGATGCCGAGCATAGCTCGCTCCATCGCTCTTTGAGTGACTTTGAATTGGTGGACTAGTCCAGCCGTGAGTGTCCACGTTTCCGCACCATACGTTAACACTGGCAGGACGCACTGGTTGAAAACCTTAGTCTTCAGACATTGTGGGATGGCCGAGGAGAAGATATGCCGAAGTTTTCCAAAAGCAGCCCAGCCCAGCTGGATAACTAATATAATATAATAAAATTTCAATAAATAACACACCAAACGAAAGCAAAATAATGATAACTTGAATAAAATATTTCGATAATATTCCTTGTCGTTACCTCAACCCAACCAAGACAATAGTCGTCGACACTTCCCTTCAACCAAACGTCAAAAGAAGAGATATCCCGTCCTTATTGGGACACTGTGTTAGCAAAAGAAGAGGCTTGTCGTTACCCCACGCAGCGCACGTCGAGAAAACACGAAACCGTTCGGTCAGTGACGTCACACGCCCTTGAACGTACGCTTATTTTACATGGTGTGCTAGCGACACGGTCGAGAAACGAATCTTCTCTACGGGTGCATCGACAAAACCGTCTTTCTCGTGCGCCCCGACGTTTCATTACTTATCGTACTAGCACTAGCACTAGCGTTGATTTGACAACATTATGGATCATCAAATCATCAGAGAAACAAACATGTTAAACAAAAAACAAACTATTGTTTAGTTAAATCCATGTATATAATATGCTCTAGGCTACAGTACTAAGCAAAAGTTATTAAAATACAAAACATAATAATATCCATAGGTGCACTGATTTAAAATTTATAAATATTGGAGACCGAGTATTAGTTTAAATCCGGCTGGGAAAGCCGCTAAAGCGCTAAGAGTTTGAGACATTTTCATTCCTGGCCACTGTTCAAGTCTAGTAATCGAGTGTTATAGGAGTAATATATACCAATTGTGTTGTTTCTAGCGAGTGTAATGTTAACTTAAATGCACAGATAGGTTTGGCAACGTTCGTTGTAGGCTTGCGGATTTAGCTGGTTTTGTCCTTTTTAAATTGGCTTTGCAGTTAGTATAATATAATAGTCTTGAGATGGTTTTAGTGCGTTTAAAGTGGATAGTTTGTATCATGATGTATAAAATTACCCCATACGCTACATTTGTTCAAGGGGATGTCGTTTCAAGTTATAAGGTTAACTGTTACAAGTAATAGTAGAGAGTATGCTCAAAAAGGCAGGCGTCCGAAGTATGAGGAATAAAATGCTTGTATGAAAAGATTGATGGATGCAACTACTTATGGATGAATATAAATACTTTGTTTACAAGCTAGAAAGGTTTGCCAGGATCGTACAAAGTGGCGATCAATATTCTCTGCCTACTCCATTGAAAAATAATGGCGTGAGTATATGTATGTATGTATTAAAAGTGTTATGATTCTTACCAATATCCAATCTAAAATGGTTACCATTAAATATTTCATTATAGTAATTTTTAAATTTACATGGAGTAAAATATAGGTAAATATTTTCAGCGTAGTATTTAACCAAACGTAATGAGAAGCAGTCACGACATCACCTGTTAATACAAATATAAACACGCCATTTACATTACGAAAATACAATTAAGAATAACCATGAGCAAATGGAAATAAAATTCAAATTCAATTATAATTTCATGTTTTAACTACTATTCATAGCGATGAAAGCTTCAATAGATTTTAA
Source organism: Bedellia somnulentella (assembly GCA_963576735.1). Lineage (NCBI taxonomy): Eukaryota > Metazoa > Arthropoda > Insecta > Lepidoptera > Bedelliidae > Bedellia > Bedellia somnulentella. The sequence goes on from OY755171.1 coordinate 5,599,762, forward strand.
TGGTGTTTAACACCTTCAGCGCGATTCGGGGCTTATAAGTCCCCGTCCTTGATTCTCATCCAGTGCGGGAGCAAAAAACAGCATCTATCCCCTGGTGCGAAGGCTATATCTTTGTCATTTTAAGTCGTATGAAAGAGATAGTTGTATATTTGGTTTATTTACCTTCTGAAGGACTAGATTACACTAAAAAACAATCCGGGGTGTTATGAACCCTGTAACGCACTGGAGCGAAAAAGTTTCCTTCTAGTGCGGCACGGGGTTCATTACTCCCCGTAAGTTTTTTACCTACCCGTACGGGGTTTTTTTGGTCATTTCAATTAGTGGCGTGACTAACAATTATATTTTTGAATTTTTATAAAATCAAATAAAATAAAATTCAATACATACATACATACATATACTCACGGCTATAAATTCCTATAAAGGGGTAGCCAGAGCTAAGGAAGTAGAAGTTCCTCAGCCACTTTTGGAAAATTGAGTGGGGAAAAGATGGCAAAATAAAGGTTGTTGGTGATGGGTCTCCAACCGCATCGCCCAAAAATCCCTTAAAAGCCCCAACACCGTTAGTCGCCTCTTACGTACACCCACCGGCAGAAATGGGGTAGTGTTATTCTAAGCCGACACTACACAGCATAGCCGACACTACACAGCATATTATTCAATGTTATTTTTTTATTTATCGAAGTAGTCACAATAGCACAAACAAATAAAAAATAACACAATACACACATTTTGCACAATAGCAAAGACTATTCATAATAAGCCGTCCTTTATGGCCACGTTTCAGATGATATCATGTTTCAGATGCAGATTATATTAAAACAAAACGATCGAATAAAACTATCCGTTTTCGCTTACCATCAGTTAAATTTCCTATGCATAATGTAGGAAAAATAACCGATGGTAGGCGAAAACTGATCGTTTTATTCGATCGTTTGGTTTAAATATATCCGTTTTCGCTTACCACTGGTTAAATTTCGTACATTTATGTAAATTTCCTACATAAATGGAGGAAATTCAACCGATGGTAAGTGAAAACGGATAATTTTATTCGATCGTTTTGTTTTAATATAATCTGCATTGCTGAAACTGACAATTAATGTATTTTTACTATAATGACGTTCATTAAGACACTTGTAAAAATGCTATAATGAATAAAAACATTTGAATCTTGAATCTATCCGTTTCTATCTATCTATCCAGTAAGCGTACCATTGGTTAAATTTCGTACATTTATGTAAATTTCCTACATAAATGTAGGAAATTCAACCTATGGTAAGTGAAAACGCATCATTTTGTGGATATTGAAACGTGGCGTCTGTATTATCGAAACACAATTCACCTATTTACACTTTGCCTATGACAACACATCTGACATACAGTTGAAACAAACTTCAAATGATCGGCCGTTTTGCCCATGATTATTAAGATATTTTATTTTTCTTTTTAGTTTAGGTCAACTGCATGTTAAATAAAACGACGGCGTGGCGTAAGGCGTGGTAAACCCGTTAAAGTTAAAGAGACCCAACAGAAACGTTCTGATGTACGGGATGGAATTATTTGTCGACTCCAAATGTCGATACTACTCATTCACGTCACTAAAATTTCATCGATATGTTTACGTTCAGTGCGGGACGGGGTAGAAAAAGCCCCGTAATCTTTAAAAGTTTCTCACTTCGTCATCTTTCATCAAAACCAGGGGCGAAAAGAGCAAATTATAGGGAATTTATCTGTCTATCATTAAGTAAAAAAAAACAAAGCAATTTGAAAAACTCATAAAATTACAGCCAAATTAAGTGACTCAGGTATACGGGGCACCATCAACCCTGTAACGCACCAACGGAAAGTCACGCTCGGGGCTTCATACACCCCGTAACGCACTGAAAGCCCGGTACTGGTTTTGAGCCGCCGCGCTGAACGTGTTAAAATCTCATTGACTGTATGTGTTTCGTTGGTTTTATTGAGTTGGAAGTACCTAAAATTTAAGCCCGGACATTGCAATTACCGATCAGGGCAAACGTATTAGTATGTTAATCATTTTGCGTGACTGAATTCAAAGTTAACTTGGGACTCTGCCGTTGTGCTGATTTTTTGTTATTTCATGAGTCAAACGTTTATAATTACAAATATATGGGTGCATAAAGCTGCCCCAGCTTCTTTCATGGTGAAAAATACCTGCCAACTTACACAGGGCTAGGTTAGAAAATGATCACGATTTGTGATATGATAATTCCTAGGAGGAAGAAAAGCCTGTATAAATATGGGTTTCTTCAAACAACTTTTGATTTTCGGATATTTTAATCGCGTATTATTACATTATTTTTAAAGCCCGACGTTTCGAAAACTTTTCAGTTATCATGGTCACGGGAAGACTGAGGTGTTATTTGTCATTATACAGTACTATAAAATTATTAATACTAACTACCTTTAAAAATAATGTAATAATACGCGATTAAAATATCCGAAAATCAAAAGTTGTTTCAATTATAATGTGCAATCGTGAAAATCTTAGAAAATACTATGGGTTTCTTCGTTGAACATATTCTGTATATCTGTAATTGTAATGAATTGATAAAATATATATATATATATATATTATCAATTCATTGGTATGTATGGATTGGATAACAATTCAAAATAACTATGTAGGGGAGAGAGAAAAGTTGCTCTCTAAATGTGTATAATAGACGACATGATAGCTCAATGGGTAGAACACCGGTTAACGTGCAAAAGAGTAGTGTTCAAATCCCGGGTCGGGCCTGCACCAATTTGTCTTTTCTAAAGACATAAGTGTGGTTAATTTATCATGGTTGTTATCGGTGAGGGAAAACATCGTGAGGAAACCCACATGGCTGAGTTGTAATTAGTCATGTGACAGCGTATTCGTACAAAACGGCGATAGGCCTGCCCCCTATCACGTGAGTACACTGTCTACACTGACTAAGTCACGTGATGTTCAGAAGTATTACTACCTCTGCCAACCCCCTCAGGGATATTCGGCGTAAACGTTTATGTTTTATGTTATGTTATGTGTATAATAGGGTTAATTTTAAAAGTTTTTTACTAAATTGCGCTTGCATTACAGAAACAGTTTTATTGAAATAAAAATTAAATCTTTAAAAAAAGACGACTGCATTATTTTTAGGTTTAAAACATATTATGAGTAGGAATTATCACGTCGACGAAGTTGTACCAGTCAACTAGTTTTAAAATTATACATATTGTAGTTAAAATGGAAGAATAATCGTTACATTGATTCCGTGGTTAATCTTTAACTCCATTGTACATTCGTGTTTTGGCCCATTTAAATGAATATTTGAAACTTTTAAACATAAATAAGCCATCTTTCCATTCACACAAAAACCCAATTTTAAACTTATTTTACCTCTAGAATACATGCAACCATTTTCCGATCACAAACAACTGCGCCTCATAAATAAAACAGTGCATGTTCCGAGCAACAAAAACTTTACTATCGCAAAAGTCAACACTTCAAACGCCATGAAAACTTAAGCCGGTATTTTCACGTGTGTTCTTGCGTGACTGCCTAACACCGAAGTAGGAGTAAATTACTGGCCCACTTAGACCGATTATTGGCCAAAAGGGGTTGACGCTCGTATGATGGTTTAATTTACCACGTCACCAATTACGTGCTAGAACTTTTCAAATGAATTCCGCGGCCCAAATTAGAAAAAGAAATTTTACTTACATCGCATGTTGAATGAAGTTTTAGGTGCGAATGTGTCGAAGTTTTCTTTATTAATTTATTGTAATCTTTCAGGTATATTAACAAAGGAGCCATATTACGATATAGTTGTATTTTTATTGTAACTATATCATTTTGGTAATAACTGTCTCCGAGAAAATACAATAGTTTGGAGCTTAGCCTAAGCTATGTATGAATGTTCAGTTATGATATTTATTTGGGAAATTCGTTTCCAGTTAGATAGAAAATAAAACTATGAAACATCAGTTTTTTTTTTAAATGAAAGAAATCGTACGCTTATTTACACCCTGCACATTTAGCTCAACCCGTACTAGGCCAATGTAATAAGTTTCAATTTTACTAATCACTTAGTGTTGTGAAATAATGATTTGAGTGAAATCTAAGCGAGACGGCGGACTTAGATAATGTCTGTTCAAAAATGCTTATCAAATTAATGCATTCTAATTATTATGATAGATGTTGTTATTTTTTTTAAGCCTCTATTTTGTGTATTTTATGCAATTGTTTACTGAAATTTTACAAATAAGTGCAAGAGATTTATAAAAACCAAAACACTCTTGATCACAAGACGACAGTGTAATCCCATCTTAAAATAATCTGTCTCCAGATTATTATTTATGCACGCTTAAGTATAGTCTTGTTATAATCCTCTTACAAAAGTAAGGTAATCTTCTTAGGATAAGATAAACATTTCAGTTAGGTGCGCCAGTAGGTACCTATTTAATTAGTTCAATCAGCTTTTGAACCACACAAAATAGTGTCTTGTGTAATGAAAAAAGCAAAAGTATAAGTTAAGTTTATAATAAAATTCTTAAAAAAAATCACAAACACATGCAAATGCCTGCAAAAGCACAAAGGTATATATTTCTAAATAACAATTTAAACATTTTAAATTTAACTAATAAATAAAGAATAAATAAAGGAAAGGAATATTTCGACACTTCCGAATTAGTGAAAATTCGGAGGTAGGAAACGCAAACACTACTTAAACGTGTTAAAGAAATAAAGGATAGAAGAATTTCGCGCTGGCAGCCATTGACATGGTGGCTCGATTGGCAGAGCGTCGGGGCGTATACCCGAGGTCGCGGGTTCGATTCCCGCCTGTGTCGAAATTTTTCTTTCCTTTATTTATTCTTTATTTATTAGTAATAATCCCCACATGAGGTTTTCATGAACAAAAAGATATAAATTATTTTAAATTTAAGCAAGAGCCGTACTGTAGTTTAATTTTTATACTGATACTCCTATTCTGCCTTAAAGAAAAACCGGAAACTTACAAAGAAAAATAATAAAATATAGCTGAATTGGGTTTAAATCTGTAATGGATATGTTTATGAATGAAAAAGCGGCCAAGAGCGAGATGGACTCGCTAATGAAGGGTTCCGTAGCAGCACTAGCAGCAGGTAGGTAACATAGTTACCCGTTAGTTGTTAGTTAGTTAGTTGCCCGTTCGGGTTAGCGCACTTGGCGACGTTCCCCCTCTCCGCGCGGTCCTCTCCCGTCCCGCGCTACCGATATCTCGGGCGGGGACCGCGCGGGGATGACTGAGCCACGCTCTGAGCGCAGAGCAAATTAAAATGTTATTTACTTATCACTGATTTACTATAAGAAAACAATGGTTCACGTTTTATGCGTAAGGCCTGTGATAGTAAAATTATTGGTATATATTTCAGTGAAATTAATAAATTAGGTAAGTAATTTGATTTATGACGTTTAAAAATAGAACTACTGGCTAGATCTCATTCAAACCAATTTTCGTTAGTAGTTTGTATAGTAATACACATCATATATTTTTTTCAGTTTTATCATGCCCATATTTTAGAAGTTACGGGGGGGGGGACACACATTTTACCACTTTGGAAAAGTCTCTCGCGCAAACTATTCAGTTTTGAAAAAAATGATATAAGAAACCTCAACATCATTTTCAAATACCTTTTGATAGATACCCCAAACGTATAGGTTTGATAAAAAAAAAAAAATTTTGAGTTTCAGTTCTATGTATGGGGAACCCTAAAATTTTGGTTTTTTTTCAGATTTTATTTTAAAATCTTAATGCGGTTTACAGAATACGTCTACGCACCAATTTTCAATAATGTAGTTCTTATAGTTTCGGAATAAACTGGCTGTGACATACGGACGGACGGACGGACAGACAGACAGACATGACGAATCTATAAGGGTCCCGTTTTTGCCATTTGGCTACGGAACCCTAAAAATAAATAAATACACAAACATCGACATTGAGTTGAATAACCATGGCCATAATGTTATTCAAATAAGTGTAATTAAAAATCGCTCATGTCTGTTTAACAGTGTTTTTTATCTGCTATGCAGTAATGTACTGTGACGTTATATTATTCATTAGTCCAAGCTTTGCAGAATAATACTACCCTATTTTTTCCCGTGAGTGTTTGTAGGAAGCTAGTCAGGGAATTCGGTTACTTTGAATTATTTATTATGCTGTTTTGGAGATCTATCACCGACAACCTACATTTTCCAAACTTTTCCACATTTAGCTTCTAAAAGTATAAAGAGAAAATTAATATTAAATGAGCACAACATATGTTAATATTCTTATATTAAAAAAAAATGTGAAAAATAATGCATTAGGTTTTAAGGTTACTGGTTGTAAATATCCAAAATTTATAGTAATGAAATTAACAAAAAAAATATTCAATATTTAATATTGTAATTTTTATGACCTTTTTCTATAAACCAAGCTAAGTAATTATAAAAAATGAAAAATTGGCGCTTGGGCTATGAGTTTACCTCCAGGAAACAAAACATAGTAACAAATGAAATTGCTAAACCTTCAGCCGCGAAAGCTACCATTTAAATATTTTTCATCCACTTCACTTTAAAGTTACAAAAAAATAGCATAAAGTTTTATCACAGAAAGCTATACAGAGCAAAAATAGAGGCTAATGGTTGAATATAATGAGAGCTTCGGCTAAAAGCTTGCTAAAACCACTCACGCATTTCAAATCTAATAGAGGTACATCAAAAGCCAGCAACATTCATTCTTAACTACGTTACATACTAGTTCATACAAAACAGTAGTTTTTTTGGTAAACAAATGCAATTTGAAGGTTTATGAATATATATTTGGAAGAATATATAAGCAGAAAACGACTAAAGAGGACATATTTAAATCAAATAGAAAATATGCTTAAATATCGCAGGCGTCCGAAGTGAGAAGAATAAAAGAGCATGTAAACAGAGATTGATGGATGTAATCAAAACTAGAGAGGTTTGCCAGGATCGTACAAAGTAGCGATTGATAGCCTCTGCCTACCCCAATGGGAAATAAGAGCTTAAGTATATGTTTGTATATTTCAATAACGGGCGTATGATTACACAATGAATTAACATTGATTGACAAAAGGTTGTGGCTTGGTTGTAGTACTTACCCTCTTTTATCTTCGATATTGTACGCACCAAATAGAGTGCTATCCCATTAAAAAGCAGCTTGTTCTTCGAAATGATTCATTTGCCATCTTTTCAGGAACTGTGCCATGAAACGCTAACATCTACAATTATTTTCATTCTGTCATTATAATTGTACTCATTTCACAAAGCTTGATAATAAGACCTGAACAATAAAAGCAAAACTCATTACACATATACATTTGAACTAATATCCGTACAATACAAACATATATTTTTAAGAAACCATAAATTCAAGTCAGCGTGTTTTCAGCTACATTTAGCTAAATCAACCCAGAGTCTGTTATTATAAATGGGTAGAGTTGGAACAGTAGCAATTTTCATCAATGGGCGCGGACAAAATGGCGGGAACTCTCCCATTGTGTTGCCTAACACTTTTTTATTATGACCACTGAAAAGGACACTGCCATTTAATTTTCTCTGACACCGACAATTTCATTTTAACATACCAACAATGATTAAATACGAACACAAAAATATAATATCCATTTTTGCAGTTTCAGTGATAGAAAAAGTATGCACGGCTCCATAATTTTCTAAAATACTTTCACGCGTCATTTTTTACTGAACTCAAACATTTTAAAGTTCGAACGTCGAGGTAAAACTTCGCCGGCATGTTGGAAATTCGAAATTTAAATTTTATAATGTGAACTCCATGCAGGCAGTGACATATTGATAAACTTTTTGTATAATTTTTAATTTGAACGTGTCACGTTTTTTGTGTTTAATGGACAAGTTTATTTTGAGGATAAGTGATTAATTAATTTATGTAATATACAAATGTATTGATAAAAAACCTTGATAACTTATTATGAATATCACCGTTTCTAATGCAGAAGCGTAGGTTTGAACCCTAAGTCTGGTAAGCGCTCTATCATGTTAATGTTATCACATCACAATAAAGATGTTATATTATCGGAAGCATTATTTATCCTTTATTCAAAACAAAAGCATGATTTAAGTAAAATATAATATTTCTACATATTTTGACTATGATTTAAATAGCTGTGTAGTGTCGGCTTAGAATAGCACTACCCCATTTCTTCCGGTGGGTGTACGTAAGAGGCGACTAACGGTGTTGGGGCTTTAAAGGGATTTTTGGGCGATGCGGTTGGAGACCCATCACCAACAACCTTTATTTTACCATCTTTTCCCCACTCAACTTTCCAAAAGTGGCTGAGAATTTTTTCATTCCTTAGCTCTGGCTACCCCATCTAGGGATTTCTAGCCGTGAGTATATATGATTTAAAATTTAACTCGTTGTAAATATGGGTTTAATTAGTTTTTTGTATAAAACAAAATAAACTTGTTCTCTAAATTGAACTCTCAAGTTCCCAATCAATAAATCAAATAAAGCCGATCGGAAATCCTACAAAACTACCGAATTAGTACAAAACTTCAGCGTAGTGTTATTAGAAGCCGTATCAGTGTGAAGGGCTGCGTGTGAATCAAAGGGATTATCCCAGCTAATGACACCACGGTAGAACAAGCTTGTATCGCGGGAGTGTTTCGTAGCGAAACTTTATATTGACGACAGACTGTGACGATTTTGTTTGATCTTGTTAAATAATATCGATAAAAATGATTTTAAAAAGGTTAAGTAATGGATCGTTGATGATGCATTTGCAATCATATTGCTGAACAATCACTAAAGATTTTGATAGATTTTTTACTAGAAATGTATTTATGGGAAGAGTATAAGCAACGTTACTTTAAGTGAAACTTATAAAACCAATGGATTCGAGCGTTATGTTTAAATTGTAGGGCATTTTTTTTCTATTCTTTTTTATAAATGAAATAATAATAAAAAAAACTTTATCTTAATAGCATTGTTTTAAATCTCATACGGTTTATTATTGTTTTTTTATTTGATGATTTATTTTTTGTTTAAATTTAACCAAACGTTAACTGCACAAAACCAGTGTTCAGTTCTTTCTATGTATTATATCTATACTACCAAGCCATTCTATTTTGTGCCGTTTTATGGAAATCAAGTCGCACGTACCGAACGCGCGCAGTAATATAATGGCGAGTCCACGGCACATTTTGGGTTGAATCTAAAATACAAAACAGTTTATTCCGACCGTTCTCAATATGGCACTATGCCAAGGTGCCACGGAATCTCGCCATCCGACTCAACCCGGCACCTGAACTCAGTAATTGCATCACATATTTTGGCCCCCTTCCTAAGGATGGTGGAATGTATTCAATATCTTTTCTATAGTTCTTATTTGCTGTAGTCACAGAAATTGATGAAAATGAAAATGAAAATAGGATCCAAAAGTGTCTCGAGAAAACGGTTTCTGTTGGGTTTTAAATTGAATGTCGATAGCTTAATTTAAGTTTATGATTTAATAGTTTACTGTAAAATTCAATACATCGTAAAATCAGGAAATATTGAGTGTAAAGAGGGAATAAGATTATAAAAATAATAAAGGAATCTTGAAGAATGCTTATCCATAGTACGCACAAGCACAACCAATACTTTATAAGTGAAATAAAATAAAATAAAATTTATACCGGTTTATTAACTCTATCTCCGAAAGGATGAACTACTCAAAGTTTGACCTAAAAAGATAGTTGGTAAAAAAAAAACACTTATAATATCCCACGTAATGTAATACATTTTCGATGTGGTGAGCTAGTGCAAAGTATTATACTTAATAGCACCTAACTAGGCCATGTTCTAGTAGGAACAGGGGATGCATACAGGTTTCATCCTTAAGCAACTTTAATGAAAAAATATAGATACTATAAAATTAACGTTTTACAATTGTAAAGGAAGCATGTGTAAAGGAAGCAAAAGAGATTTGTTAAGATAAGTGGCGATCGATAATCTCTGCCTACCCCAATGGGAATAAAAGGCGTGAGTATAAGCAAGTAAGTATACAAAGCGAACCCATTAATGTGAAAATAACCGTTCAAATGTTAACCAATCTACTTATAATATTAAGCTAAACAGACTTTACATTACATACCTTTCTAGATATGCTAATACCCTAAATATAGGCAAATTGCTATTTTTGTCTCTAAATGGGGACTCGTGATGCTGGTTGGATAAAAATTGGAAGTGTAACGTATGCAAAATTACAGTGTGAAACATTTCATACTTCTCATCAAAATATTTGTAAGCAACATATTGATAACGAAAAACCATATTCACAAATCTAAAAAAATCATAGGTTTTTCCTATGCCAAGCTCTATTTAGCATTCTTTTTCAAGCTGAAAGTTTAATGGCCAATTTATCGTATGTTATTGGCCAATTAGTTTGTCGAACAGCGTCGTGCTAACACAAAGCGGGCTCTAAGCTTACTTAGGGAAAAATAATTGCCTCAAATAAAATATTAGCGTCATTTGTTATTTAAGTTTTAAATGGTTATTTTTATTCGTAAAATCCATAGAAATACATTTACGGCTTAGATAAACAATGCGTTGAGTTGATTTAATATTAGGGGTTGTATAAATAATGATAATAGTAGTCATAATCCAATCATTTAATAATAAAATGTTGAGATATTTTTTTGGGTGATTTAAATATAAATTTTCCTAAACGACTTTATTTCCCTAGAAGGGGTAGCCAGAGCTAAGGAATTAGAAATCCCTCAGCCACTTTTGGAAGTTGCGTGGGGAAAAGGTGGTAAAAATAAAGGTTGTTGGTGATGGGTCTCCAACCGCATCGCCCAAAAATCCCTTAAAATGCCCCAATACCGTTAGTCGCCTCTTACGTACACCCACCGGAACACATGGGGTAGTGCTATTCTAAGCCGACACTACACAGCAAACTGACTTTTAATGCTTACAATAAAAAATGAATAAAACCTTGAATAAAATCTAGCCTTTCCAGAATGATGTCAACGATGTTATTTTTGTTCCAAAGAATATACAATATACACTATATAGATATACACTAAATATACACTACAGCCCAAAAGGTTTCTCGAACATACTTTCACGAAAGATGTCCTAGATGGGTTAGCGAGGTTACTAATACTTGTGATGATCACGTGTCAATTTCGTCAGCTGATGGTCAGAGAGTTTGCGTTTGCGTGTTCAGAATGCTTTGTTTAAATGCACTGTCACGTGAATAGTCATAAAACATTTGGAAAAAGTCAGCCAAATAGGCGTTTTGTACGAATACATATCAAATGACTTAATACGACTTAACAATGTGGGTTTCCTCACTATGTTTTCTCTTCTCCGAGGTACCGTTAATAACCAAGGTATGTTTAAATAACAGCCAGAGATATGGCACGATTACTTTTTGAAATTCCAAAACGATTTTTACCAGGTGTTTAATGTTTGCAACCTATCTTTTCCCCAATCAACTTCCAAAAGTGGCTGAGGAATTTCTCATTCCAAAGCTCTGACTACCCCTAGTATATGTATGTATGTTTGCCAGGTTGATTCATTAGTAAGAAACATTTAGTTCAAATAGAGAGTGTGTGAAGAATAACAAGGCGTATATGAAAAGATTGGATACTGTAAATAAATCTTGAGAAGTTTATCAGGATAGATAGATGGACAAACATTTTTTTTTACTACTCTGACACACAAAGTACAACAACATGATCACATACATTGCAAAAACAACAGAAATACACATTGCAACAAAATCAGAAATACACATTCTAACACCAATTTTGTGTGTCACAGTAATGAAAATGGGATCCAACTCAGCGTTGAAATTTGCTTTACGCAAAACACTGATTTTCAGTGGTTTGCCTGGGCGGACCACTTAGGGCTTTTGCGCACTAGCGGTTAGCCGCCTAGGCGGTTTGTTTGAGCGGTCCAACCGCTAAACGCGGTTTCATTGCGGCTGACCGCTATGGCGGCCAACCGCGAAGAAACCGCAATGAAATCGCGTTCAGCGGTTGGACCAGAGCGGTCCGCGTGCCCCATAAACAAAATGGACGCCATCGAGATAGCTTGTGTTATTTATTATTACTCCCGAAAACAACGAAATAAAAGTAAAAAAAGTTCTCTGTGTCGAAGTCCATGGCTGCGACTCACGTACAAACTCATCGGCGGCTCGCCGCAAACTAAAACCGCCAGCCAGTGCGTATAAGCAATATGGCGGCCAGCCGCGGAGCCGGCCGCGACTCTCCATTCAACCGCCGCGGTTGAAAATTTGCGGCGGTCAAGTGCGCACAATCACAGGCGGTTGCACATTAAACTGGGGAAGCGGCAGACCGCGCGGCTAGCCGCCCCCGCGGCTGGCCGCTAGTGCGCAAGAGCCCTAAGATAATAATTAATTATAAAAAAAATATATGTGAAAACTACAAATGATGTAGACCAAAATATGAAAATTAATAAATAAATAATGACAACAAGATATTATTTCGACGCCAATTCGTAACTTTATTCACACCACTTCATCACTCACTTTGACTAACTCGTGATTTGTATACCACTACAGGATCGTACAAACTAGCGAATAATTAATCGTAATTTGAATGTTTGTTGATATCATATAAATTAATTATAAAACTCTGTTTCTATAGTAAATTATGATTATTTATCCAGTTAGTATTGAAGAAAGGTGGTACGCTGTCTTGACGAAAAGCCAAAATAGCCGTGAGGCTGCTATTGAAGTGTTCTAATTGCACCCATATTTTCATTTCAGCTTTTACTTTGATTTATAGCAGTGAGAACTGTTGGCCTTGTTCGCTAGTTACGAGTATTACTACGACTTTTGAAAGTCTGTGTAATTGATTGCGAATGAAACAGATTGCTGCTCGTATTTTTTTCTTGAATTTACTTTAGACTCCTTTACAATAAAATCTTGAAAAGGTAGAGGAAACAGTAGTTTTTTTGAAGGTGTAATCTAATTTGGGTACTAATTTTACTAAGTTTAGAGTAAAGTGGCCTTGACGTACAGCAAGTCCTTAGCCTTGACTGAATTACTAAAAGAGTAATATGTTACACTAATATGTGAAAATGTAAAGCAACCCGTGTAATATTAAAATCCTTAACTCCCACCGAATTTAAGTAAAGTTTAAATGTTTACTAACTGTTCAAAAATACGGCTTTTAACCTGATGGCCTTATGGGTAATGAAGTTTGAAGATGGTTTTTAATGGGCACGTTAAGAACACCAACGACCCGTTCATAATGATTATTATGACGAGCAATCAAAGTTAGAGAAAATTTCCTATATGTGCTAGTATGTGACTCAAAATATTGCTCGGCTCATTAAAAGTTTAATTAAGTTTTGGCCAAGTTGCGAACACCGACATTTTGCGAAGCCCGTTGCACACCAAGCATAATGATTTATTAACCGGCTAATTTAGGTGCCTGTGGATTTTGATGAAAATATATGCATATATGAAAACAAAAGCACCAAGAAAGACTTTGTACATACATACATACATATACTCACGGCTATAAATCCCATACCGGGGTAGCCAGAGCTTTGGAATGAGAAATTTCTCAGCCACTTTTGGAAGTTGATGGGGGAAAAGATGGTAATAATGTTTTTGCTGACGGGTCTCCAACCACATCGCCCAAAAATCACTTAAAATGCCCCTATACCCTTAGTCGCCTCTTACGATCACCCACGGGTAGAAATGGGGAAGTGTTATTCTAAGCCGACACTAAACAGCAATGGACTTTGTATTTCAATTATTTTTGAACTATGACGCTAAGTGTATGATTTTAACAGAAATTTATCCTGTCTATCTATACTCACATCTGTACACATCTCCAATAAGGTAGTCGGATTTCAGAATTATCAAATATATAGTAAATTAGGTTGGTGATGATTGATTGTTGGTGATGGGTCTCCAACCGCATCGCCCATAATCTCTTTACAGCCCCAAAACCATTAGTCACCTCTTACGTACACTCACCGGAAGAAATGGGGTAATGCTATTCTAAACCGACACTACACAGCAATCAAAATCAAAATAAATTTCTACAATTATCTTACAATTGCTTTATCTTTCGAAAGTATCGATTTAAAGCAGACGATATAAAGAGCTCTTTCATTGTAAGTTATTTAGATTACAAAAATACAGTCAAATCAGCATTCAGCAATCGAAAGCAAAAAACATAATGTACTTCAGTAAATGCGGGTGTACGATTTTATGCAAATTAAAGTACGCTCGCTTTCAAGGCACTTTGCAAGGGAATGTACGGTAAAATAGAAGCTTTAGGCAGGCTGTAGAGATTATTGTTCGACGTAGGCTGGTAATGTTGCAAGTCCGCGTTTTTAGTCCCAGGTTAATTGGTGTAGGAATCTTAATTTGTTTTTTACTATTTTTCGAATTTTCACTAATACAGTAAAGTAATGTTAATATTGATAATCACGGCAAATTATAACACTTTGTATATAAGGGTTCTTTTAATAGCCGACTTCGTTAATTGTAGTTTCAAAAGAAAGAAACATATTACAACTAAGAAAGAACAATATTTGCCGTGTAGTGTCGGTTTAGAATAGCACCACCCCATTTCTTCCGGTGGGTGTACGTAAGAGGCGACTAACGGTATTGGGGCTTTAAAGGGATTTTTGGGCGATGCGGTTGGAGACCCATCACCAACAACCTTTATTTTTACTATCTTTTCCCCACTCAAATTTCCAAAAGTGGCTGAGGAATTTCTAATTCTTTATCTCTGGCTATCCCTTCCTGGGATTTATAGCCGTGAGTATATGAATGTATGTATGCAAAGAACAATACTTTTTATTTGTCATCAGCAGAAATATTTACATCGCATTAATTTAAATCAGTTCGAGAGTTTAGGTATCTACCAAAATATAACACACATGCATATGAACAGAGTGAATCAAAATTATGATGCTTCTTCTTGGCTAAATTTTAGTATACATACATACATATACTCACGGCTATAAATCCCTTGTAGGGGTAGCCAGAGCTAGGGAATCAGTAATTCCAGCCACTTTTGGAAATTGCGTGGGGAAAAGATGGTGAAATAAAGGTTGTTGGTGATGGGTCTCCACCGCATCGCCCAAAAATCCCTTAAAAGCCCCAATACCGTTAGTCGCCTCTTACGTACACCCATCGGAAGAAATGGGGTAGTACTATTCTAAGCCGACACTACACAGCAGCACTTTAGTATAAAAGTATATTAAATTGGTTTGGGTACATGAAACAGATGAGTGAAAGAAATGTGGCAAAAAGATGTTAAGTTTAGCGTTGAACAAAGATAAAACATAAAATAAAATAAAAAAAATATTAAAAACATTTTGCAAAACTTTATAAGACGGTTTCAAACAAAATTCAATGAATAAACATTATAAAAGTACTTGGAAGCAAATATTAAAAGTTATCGGCGCTAGTAAGATTAAAGTTTTCAAGTTTCACTTGATACTGTAAAGTTAAGTTTTTTAAGACGAAGCAGGCAAGGTTGTTTAGAGCTATCAAAAGTTAGTATTAGTGCTTGAAGGTGTAAAGTTATTTGAGTTGAGACTCATGTGCAGTGAACCTAACTTTGTTGAATTGATTTTGATGTGGCGAATGGGATTGCATAAATAATGTACATGAGTAAAAATAAGTGTAAGACTATTAGAGTTTTAATAAAGCGACGACCACGTTGACGACGTGATAGCTCAATGGGTAGAACATTGCTTATCGTGCAACCGACTAGTGTTCTAATCCCGGAATAGGCCTACACACATTTGTCTTTTCTAAAGATATATGGGAGGTAAATTTCTATACATTTTACAAGAATTATATATTATAACTTGAAAATACATACAAATGAAAATTATAGAACAATAATAGACAAAAAATACTAAACTATCGCAATAAGGAAACGATAAAACAGTTTATCGAAACTTTATTATTTTGAATTCATCGGATATTCATATGGAAAGTGCAATAACTGTTTTGAGTTGGCCACAAAGTTATGTCTGCGATGCGGGGTCACGAACCGGCCAAATCCGGAAAATGTATGCGGCTTAGGCTTTCGGCTCTAAAACGAACCTTTTGTCGGAATGCTTCGCGTTTTAACCGAAATTAGTTCAAAGAAATACGAGTAATGTATGTAAAAATAAAATGTATATAAAATCAAACGGGAACTCGTTTTAAAAAAAAGGATTTACTAACTAAGAAAATAGAGGAATTACTTATCTTTTATGCAACAGATGAAAAGTGTAAAATATGAATTCACGGAGAATGTACCAGTAGCAAAGGAGTAGTAAATGGCTTTCAAAGACTCAAACGATAACGTTATAATTCCCGAAAGGGTGGCAGAGGTACATATATTTCTAAACATTACATGACATTATTATAGAAGAGAAAGAAAAAAACTTTGTTCTCCTCTTAAGGTGTGCCCTGTGTGTGTGTGTGTGTGTAAAAATGATAAAAACATACTTAAACAACACAAGTTAATTATCATCTAGTGTTCGGAGTACCCACAATTTCTAGGACAGGGTACTCACGTGATAGAGGGCAGTTCGTATATACTATCACATGACTAAGTACATCTTAGTCATATGGGTTCCCTCACAGCATTTTGCCTCGCCGTTAACTACTAGATAAATTAACTAAAGAAAAGACAAATTGGTGTTAACCCGGCTTGGGATTTGAACTCACGCCTCTCTGCATGGTAGATGGGTGGTGGTGGGTATAAAAGTATTTTTAAAAATACTGTAAACAAAAAAGGAGTAAAATTGGCGGTATTATCACTTAAAACAATCTCTTACAGACAACTTTTGTATAGTGAAGTCAGTAAATTAATGGTAATAATAGATGTACAAAACGTAGGGGAGTTGGAGCTAATTATTATACATGTGCATTTTTTATGTCTGTTTGATAAACTATATATTTATTTATATACATAATGATCAAATTATTGTAATAAATAGACATAACATAGTTTAAATACTTAAGGTAAGCATGATCCATCCGACCGATTTTCGGTCATGGCGATACCACTTAAAAAAAACTCCTATTCGGCTCTTCTTCCATGAGCCCGAAGATGGCTTATGTATCCTATCTTAGCGGTAAATACTCGGGCACATCGTGGGCACGTGAGCATTCCGCTGTCATAATTGTATTGAATGGCACAGGGCTGTCGGGCTTTCAGTTCATCGCGCTTAGAGTCGAGGTCTGCTTTACGCTGCTCCTCGAAAAGGTAAGCATAGTGTAATAATTTCAAACTGAGCACCAATTTAAAAGCTTATCAACTTGCACTTAGGATGGTTATTTACAAACTGTCATTTACTAGAATGAGTTTTAAGCTTCCTAAGTGACAAACAATTTCAAACTACTGAAACAAATTTCGTTGCATCGCTGGTCACAGCGAAACATAATCATCTTGTATTTGTTACTTAACCGTACTTGCTTAGATATGAAACTCAGCATTAGTTTTCCTGCAAACAAAATGTGTTTACAAATATTAAATTCATTTTTATAAATTAATTTAGCTTATAAATTAATATAGCTGTGTAGCATCGGCTTAAACTAGCACTACCCTATTTCTACCGGTGAGTGTTCGTAAGAGGCGACTTCAGGTATTCGGACTTTTTTAATAATCGTTGGGCGATCCCTGAATTTGAAAAAAGTCCGAATACCTGAATTTGTGATGAGGTTGGTGCCAACACCATCACCAACAACCTTCATATTACAATCTTTCCCTGATTCTTTTCCTTTTTTTCAATCTCACACAACTTCTAAAATTCGCTGAGGAATTGGTTATTCCCAAGCTCTGGCTACCCCTTCTAAGAATTTATAGCCGTGTGTATATGCATGTATGTATATTATGAGTATGTATGTATGTATAATAAAATTTACATCTTTGAATAAAAAAGAAACAATACCATGAATCACTTAGTTAAGTTTAACCGCACCACTATAACATAACCTGATGAGTCAACACTTAGTGATGTTATCATTAAACTACACTATATAGAAACAAAAGACAGACAAAATAAGGCAAAGCAATTGTGGGTAATGAAATAAGATTAACAAAATTGCTGCCGAAGCGATTCAGCGGAAAAAAAATGAGGAACAACAACCCGAGCCATTCCAATTCGATCCGAACGACCTATCCAATTTTATTTGACAGCAAAAATAGCAGACGCAAAATCGTTCAAGACGCTTGGACGATAACTTTTTGATTTATTTATATAAGCCCCATTCCAGAAAATACCATTGTTGTAAGTATATGTTAATATAACAAACGTAAGAGTGACATACTTTTAAGCTCTGTTTGCGGAATAGGATTAGGAAGAATTTATGGTTCATTAGCCGTTTGATCTTTGCAGATGTGCTTTTAGGGTTCCGTGGCAAGTAGTCCTCAGAGTCTGTTAGTTTGTCTGTCATGTGAACTACCTTACCGTTAACAACCATGATAAATTTTCCACACAAGTGTCTTTAGAACAGGCAAATTGGTGTCGGCCCGACCCGGGATTGGAACCCTTATCATCTGCACGATTAGCGGGATTCTACCCACTGAGCTATCACAGTTGCTATTTATAAATCAGAATATTATCAATATGTTATAAGGCTCCGTGATGCAACCGTGATAGCCCAGTGGGTGGAACACTCGGTTATCGTGCAAACGACTAGTGTTCAAATCCTAGGTCGGACCTACACCAATTTGTCTTTTCTAAAGACATATGTGTGGTTAATTTATCATGGTTGGTAACGGTGAGGGAAAACATCGTGAGGAAACCCACATGGCTGAGTTGTACTTAGTCATGTGACAGTGTATTCGTACAAAACGGCGATAGGCCTGCCCCCTATCACGTGAGTACACTGTCCATGCAAAACGTGGGTACTCTGAACACCAGGTGACAAAGTCACGTGATGTTCAGAAGTATTAGTGCCTCTGCCAATCCCTTCGGGGATATTCGGCGTGAACGTTTATGTTATGTTATGTTATAAGGCTCCTATTAAATAAAAGTAACTATTCTGCTCATTTATGTTATTTTAGGGGTAATGATATTGTTGGATATTGTGTGACAATGGTAAATTTTGGGCTACCTAATTTACAAATTCACCAGCTAATTTCAAATTCCCGTTCAACCTTGGCAGCGGTTGGCTCACTATTAGAGATCCATGACCACATCAAATATTTTAAATGCTACAAATGATAATTAATCGTAATAAATGTGAATACTTAATTATATATATTTTCAACCATACTCAGAACTCTATCAATAATTATATTAAACTTTTTAATCCTTTAAAAAAATTCATAAATCTTTATTTTTTAAATCTGCATATCTCCGAATAATTTATATTTCATCATCAATATAAATGATAATTACGACTAAAATTATTTCAACGGTCAATAAATGTTAGTATTTTTATATTATTTAGTGTAGTATATAGTATAAAATTCCTATTTAAGTAAAAAGATCCTCTAAATCTATCGCTATGGTGCAATGTAAAAAGCGGCTAACGATTTATATCCTAGCCACAGGCGGGCAACCAAGAAAGCCGTTCAGAAAATATATGAACTGAGAAAATGCAGCGAAAGCTAAGCGGACCACACACTGTTATGCATTAACTATGACTTGATTTAGATTGCAATTTAGCGGTGAGTTTTAAGGGTTTAATAAATTGTTTCGATTTAGGTATCGGAATGTTATCAGAAGTTGATAGGATTGGGACTATAATAATAACAAAGATAAGCGATGGCTCATTACATTATTATTATTATTACATTAAAAAACTAGTATATTCAAAGTAAATGATTTATGCAAAAATATCTATTCTTAAATAAATAACTTTTGTAATAAATATTTAAGACTAAAAATCAAGACGCACGGCAGTGCGTCAAGCCAAGCCAAGGCGGCGAGCGCGCACCGTATGTGTATATTACACGAACCATTTGGAGCGACTTTTTACACCATCATAACTCAAAATCTAATCAACATAAACCAACCAAATTTGGCTCATTTGTTGATATCAAGGATACAAACTAGTAGCCCAATTTCCATAAATACGTAACAAAGGGTTATTAAGATATAAACGTCCGAAAATCGCGATTTTTTTAGTGACTCACTGACGTATAGATCAAAAAGCTAACCCACTTCCAGATATCCCAGGAAGTTGAAATTCGGCATCCAGGTCGGTGATCAAATATTAACAAAGGAAAAAATCTGAAAACGGAGAATTTTTAAGATTTTTCAATATTTCCCTCACAAGAACATTTTGTATAGAAATCATATAGTGTCTAAAGTGTGAATAAATCCCATGATGAAATGTTGTTGACGCTAATATAAAACTCCGTTCTGAATAGGTTTAGGTATGCTATGCATACTTACTTGGTCATTCATTAAACTTCGACGCTAAAGTTATTTGCAATTACAAAACTCAAACTATGAGTATAGGTACTAACTGTACTAGCACAGCCCGGTTGGTTGCGAACAATAGCAATACATTTCTTCAATATATAAAAATATAAAAACTCAGATTCGTCAAGACGCACGGCAGTGCGTCAAGCCAAGCCAAGGCGGCGAGCGCGCACCGTATGTGTATATTACACGAACCATTTGAAGCGACTTTTTACACCATCATAACTCAAAATCTAATTAACATAAACCAACCAAATTTGGCTCATTTGTTGATATCAAGGATACAAACTAGTAGCCCAATTTCCATAAATACATAACAAAGGGTTATTAAGATATAAACGTCCGAAAATCGCGATTTTTTTAGTGACTCACTGACATATAGATCAAAAAGTTAACCCACTTCCAGATATCCCAGGAAGTTGAAATTCGGCATCCAGGTCGGTGATCAAATATTTACAAAGGAAAAAATCTGAAATCCATAAATACATAACAAAGGGTTATTAAGATATAAACGTCCAAAAATCGCGATTTTTTTTAGTGACTCACTGACATATAGATCAAAAAGCTAACCCACTTCCAGATATCCCAGGAAGTTGAAATTCGGCATTCAGGTCGGTGATCAAATATTAACAAAGGAAAAAATCTGAAAACGGAGAATTTTTAAGATTTTTCAATATTTCCCTCACAAGAACATTTTGTATAGAAATCATAGTAAATCCCATGATGAAATGTTGTTGACGCTAATATAAAACTCCGTTCTGAATAGGTTTAGGTATGCTATGCATACTTAATTGGTCATTCATTAAACTTCGACGCTAAAGTTATTTGCAATTACAAAACTCAAACTATGAGTATAGGTACTAACTGTACTAGCACAGCCCGGTTGGTTGCGAACAATAGCAATACATTTCTTCAATATATAATATATAAACGGCAGAACGGCGACCACTGTATGAGTCATACAGTATGACACAACATCGGATAGCGTTTTCATAATACATAGATACCTACTAATCATTAAACCTACGGAAATTAAATAAAATGATTTGCTGTGTAGTGTCGGCTTAGAATAACACTACCCCATTTCTGCCGGTGGGTGTTCGTAAGAGGTGACTAACGGTATTGGGGCTTTTAAGGGATTATTGGGCGATGCGGTTGGAGACCCATCACCAACATCCTTTATTTTGCCATCTTTTGCCACTCAACTTTCCAAAAGTGGCTGAAGAACCTAGTTCCTTAGCTCTGGCTACCCCTTCTAGGGATTTATAGCCGTGAGTATATGTATGTATGTATGTATGTATGTATTTTTTTTGTGTAATGTCAGCGCTCATAATCATATTTAATAACATAATACTATTTATGATTGTAATAATGATAATTACATACATGAAATAACATAAACTAACTTAAACTTAGTCGCTGCCACGTCGCTACAAGCGTGGGGCCACAGGAGATCACAGGGCAAGACCCGCGGGGTGAGGGGCAGGGGCGGGGCATGACGGGATCTGCGAACGTACCAAAGCGAGCGCCAGCCAGCCGCGCTCATACGCGCGAGCGACCCCATGCTGTTCGGTTGTCTAGCGAAATCCCGCCTATAAGGTTGAGTTTTATGCTTTGTCGTCGTATGAGTTACAGCTGGTAACGGTGTTGTAAATTCTGCTTTTTTTCTGGCTGATTGTTTTTAGATTGGGTTGTTTGTAGGTTTGTTTCTTTTGCCAAATTCATTGATTTGTTTGATTAAAATAGTAGATAGATAGTAAGGTAGGTATAAAATCAAACGCAGAAAAAAAAATACTAACTTATTTCTTAACAAAAAGTAATGCTATCCCACCAAAAACATTTTAAATGTAAAAAATGTTAGCCAAGCAAATACAATACAAAAATGTATAATATGTTAACTAAAAGACTTCGCAGACAAAAGGATTGATATCTGAATGGTTGCCAAGCACTGCAGATAATCCTGAAATACAAAGTAGATAACAAGTTAAATTAAAGTTTTGATTTAATTTGGGTAGTTTTCACCACAAAATCAAATTAAAATGTACCTAGCAGATAAGTTGATTATCATGATAACTCGTATGTGGAAACGAGCCAAGTTAAATCAAAACTTTAATTTAACTTGTTATCTACTTTGTATTTCAGGATTATCTGCAGTGCTTGGCAATAATTCAGATATCAATCCTTTTGTCTGCGAAGTCTTTTAGTTAACATATTATACATTTTTGTATTGTATTTGCTTGGCTAACATTTTTTACATTTAAAATGTTTTTGGTGGGATCACTTTCACTAAATTCATACCAGCCATACACTTTTTGCTTAGCATAAAGATATTGAATAGGATGTTAAAATGGATTTAGCATAACAAACATTAGGGTCGGCTGGGAAGTTCTCCATAAATCAAGGGAAGCCTCCAAAACTAATAACGTTTAAGACTGGAGCGCCATAAAAAGCAATGTTCGCATCGAAACCACACATGATATTACGCGGAAAGTTTATATTGTCTAATAAGTAATGGGATCCAACAATATTTTACCGAACTACATTATTGTCACACATATATTTCTAGAACTATCCTATGCGGTCGGCTACTTACTGAAGTTGGCCTATTAATGAAAACTAAAAACATTTGGCACGGCTAAAGTAGGGTTTGGAAACTTTTTGTGTCGGTCTCGCGTTTTGAGACTGCTTTGTTGGTTTGTTGTGAAATGTTTTACTGTTTGTCCTTATCCTTTTGCATTGGATTTGGTTTTTTATTGTGCCCGAGTTAAAGGTTTATCATAAATATCTGACGCGTATCCGGACAAATCTTTTCCATTTTGGGGTTGTAACGACTTTTTGATCACAGCAATTTGGGTTTTTGCCAATGTTTATGCAACAAATAATATTAAATACGCTTTATTGTAAGAAAAAGACAGTCATTATAAATGCTATTTATAAAAGTGAACGTTTGAATTTAATTTTGTTATTATGTTGTATTTATTGAATATGTTTTTTTTAAGTGCTTTTAGTTTTGCTGTGTAGTGTCGGCTTAGAATAGCACTACCCCATTTCTTCCGATGGGTGTACGTAAGAGGCGACTAACGGTATTGGGGCTTTTAAGGGATTTTTGGGCGATGCGGTTGGAGACCCATCACCAACAACCTTTACTTATACCATCTTTTCCCCACTCACATTTCCAAAAGTGGCTGAGGAATTTCTAATTCCTTAGCTCTGGCTACCCCTTTTAGGGATTTACAGCCGTGAGTATATGTATGTATGTATGTATGTTTTTTTTTTATTATTGTAACAGTTTGTAATTAACTAAAGCGGGTAGTCATTCTTTAGTAGTGCATTCTGTGTAGTTATTAGTGCATTCTTTGAGTAGGCAGTATTTTTTGTTTCACAATCTTTTATCCACCCAACTGCCAATGATGGCTGAGGAAATTGTAATACTAAAGCTGGAGCGACGCTTTTTTTCAGAATATAAAACAAACAATAGTGATAGCTCAGCGCGTAGAACACTGCCTATCATGCAGACAAGCGTGGGTTCAAAAACCGGGCTGAGACGATACCGATGTGTCTTTTCTAACGTCACATGTGTTAGCCGGAGAGCTGACAGGCATTTTTGAGTACATCCTTGAGGCACATTGAAAATATTATTGTTGATTAGTTGCGAATGTGTGGATGATGAAATGGCCGACCTGGCTGGGAGGTTGCGGGGCGTTAATGAGCTATGAATTTTTTAATTCGCAATTTTTCTCATGCCGAAAATGTTCTTGAGGCACTTTGAATCTTACAGCATTTTAAAGTCTGATGTTTAATTAAACGATATATCATAATGCCAGGCGATTTGGCTGGGATTTAAATGGTGACAGGCGATTTAAAGTTATATTTTTTTTGCGCAAAAAATGTACTTTAGGCAAGCTGGGATCTATACACAATAATTGTTGTGTTGATAAGATGCCATATATCAAATGACAGTCCGTTCTGGCGGTTATTTAATCTTGCCAGGTGATATCATTTTATTATTATTTATTATAAAAAAAAAATACAAAAATTTTTTGATATACTTTTTATGTATTTTTTTTTATTCATCGATATCTGATGGAATCTCCTCGTCGCTTGTAAACTCGTCCATAGAGTTGAGTTCTATGAACTCTTCTTCATTGTCTGAAAATAAATAAAAAAATTTAACAAATGTGAAATACAATTAATAGTGCGAGTATTTAACAAATTATTATTAGATACCTGTAGCATTTTCATCAGAGTGTTCAAATGTCCCAGGATCAATTGCATCGATAACTAATTGCGGCATGCAATCCCCATCAAACAAATAAAAATCCAGTTTATCCTCCTTCAGCTGCCATCCATGTTCAGTGGGTACTAGGTTACTTGGAAAACGTAAATGTGCATTTCTCCAGATACTTGTAACATATTGAGCTCTTAAAAGCTGTTGGTGCAACTCTGCTTTACATGGTGGTAACGTAGACGGATCATAGTTTTTGACAGTTTTTTTGAAAAGCTCTTCCGTGCTCTTAGCTTTAAATGACTTGCAAAATTTTTCAAACCGTGCTATGTTTATATATGCGATATTATTGACACCGTACATTTCACACACGAACTTCTCAAGCATGTTAAAAACCTCATTGCGTAAATCTGTCGTATGCGCACATCCTAGATCAATAAACGCTTTTTGATACAGTTTATTTTTCATTAATAGTTGGAAAGGCCTCCGCTTGCCTTTATTAAAAAATGAAGGATTGTAGTCACACCCAGTGACTGCATGAAAGCCAGGCAAACTTGCGCATACTGAATTTCCGAATTTGGCATATAATTGTGATATATCAATGAATCTTCTTCTATTTCCAGTGCCGTATTCCATAAAAAATATTCAGTTGGTCGCTATCAAGATGATCCATGTCTCCAAGCATTATCAATAATACGTCTGTATCGCATGATTTTATGAGTACATTTGTTGTTGTATCTGCATCAATTTTACAGACATGATGCACTATTTTTGTGTCTGCTTCTTCATGATCTTCACATGTCATACTCTCATTGATGTTCATAAGAATTAAATTATCGTCAGCTTTGTATGAATAACAACGATCATAATTTACGTTAATTGTTGTATTACCAATAAACGGTATCATTTCATTTTGTGACCAATGATCAATGATAAATTTGACTAAGGCTTGTTTAAATTTTATGTTTTTTAATTGTTTCATAAAATCTGTAGGCCGGATTTGACTGGGACCAGTAATATTGAAATAAATATTATTTTCTTCATTCCTTCGCGTACGTTCATAATCTTTGATAGACGACGTGAAATACTGATCAAAAATAATATCAACACGTGAAGGTCTGGTAGCTGTTATCATTTGCATTATTTTTTTGGATATATTGCCAAATGAAGCAGGAATATCGGTCATTGTGTGCAACAAGAAAAATCCGTCAATGACAGCAACATCAAAAGTGTTAGGTACATTCTCACAGTTATGATCTTGTTCTAAAATTTGGACAATTACCGATTTCTGTGTTTGGTATATACTCCCATCCAAGCGGCACATGGACATCGGAATAGGAATAATTGGATAACTTAAAAGTTTTTCAATATCAACTTTATAATCCATGGACAAACCTACCATTCGTCCAAACATATCACGTTGGATCTTAATTTCTTGCGTTTTATTTCCACTTCGTACAGTTCATTTGACGATGTCGGTCGAAAAATTCGTTATTTTCACTCTTGAAATAGACTTTTCAAACCTTTCGGTAGATGTACGTTAACGGCTACTGAGCCATGTGACCGCTCCCAGCCAATCACGTCACGGCACGCTCCACTCAGTCGACTGCAGATATACGCTCTCTCTCACGCTCATAACAACCCGCTATGCCGCTGACTCGCACTCACAGGCAACTATTATTATCACCTGGCAAGATTAAATAACCGCCAGAACGGCCTGTCATTTGATATATGGCATCTTATCAAGACAACAATTATTGTGTATAGATCCCAGCTTGCCTAGTACATTTTTTGCGCAAAAAAAAATATAACTTTAAATTGCCTGTCACCATTTAAATCCCAACCAAATCGCCTGGCATTATGATATATCGTTTAATTAAACATCAGACTTTAAAATGCTGTAAGATTCAAGGTGCCTCAAGAACATTTTCTGCATGAGAAAAATTGCGAATTAAAAAATTCATAGCTCATTAACGCCCCGCAACCTCCCAGCCAGGTCGGCCATTTCATCATCCACACATTCGCAACTAATCAACAATAATATTTTCAATGTGCCTCAAGGATGTACTCAAAAATGCCTGTCAGCTCTTGGGGTATGTGTTTAATTTATCAAGGTTGTTAACGGTGAGGGAAAACATACATACTCGTACATATACTCATGGCTATAGATCCCTTGAAGAGGTGGCCAGAGCTAGGGAATTAAAAATTCCTCAGCCATTTTTGGAAAATTGCATGGAGAAAAGATGGTGAAATAAAGGTTGTTGGTGATGGGTCTCCAACCGCATCGCCCAAAAATCCCTTAAACGCCTCAATACCGTTAGTCACCTCTTACGTACACGCACCGGAAGCACTTTTTAATATAATACGATATCATGCCACCCGCCACTTTTTGCTTTTAGTAATATCAATATAGTGTCACATTAAATAGCCC
The DNA here is from genome assembly GCA_963576735.1 of Bedellia somnulentella. Taxonomy (NCBI): domain Eukaryota; kingdom Metazoa; phylum Arthropoda; class Insecta; order Lepidoptera; family Bedelliidae; genus Bedellia; species Bedellia somnulentella. The sequence continues at coordinate 5,626,859 of OY755171.1, forward strand.
TGAGTAATATAGTATAATAAGTTTAAAAACCTTATGACGAATTACTATTAAAAAATGGCTTGACAATACCTAAAATTCGATTAAAAATATATAATTGAAGATTTAAGATCAAGACCGTGAGATAATGTTGTTTGTGAAACGTTATACTATGAAGTAAGAGCCGATAGCTTTCCGTTTTGTGGTCAACTCCCGGATCTACATTCAAGGTTCCATTTGCCATCTGGTCTCTTTCTTTGCTGTGTAGTGTCGGCTTAGAATAGCACTACCCCATTTCTATCCGTGGGTGTACGTAAGAGGCGACTTAGGATATTGGGGCTTTTAAATAGATTTTTGGGCGATGCGGTTAGAGACCCATCACCAACAACCTTTATATTACCATCTTTTCCCACTAAAATTTCCAAAAGTGGCTGAGGAATTTTTAACTACCGCTTCTAGGGATCTATAGCCGTGAGTATATGTATGTCTCTTCGTAAAATTATTGTATGGTTTTAATATTTTATCCAATTGTTTAAATTGTATTTTTTGTTAGATTTCAAATGATTATACTGTATCTTTAAAATAAGATACGAGATTAGAGGAAAAGTAAAGTTTTTTATTAGCATCAATTAAAATAATGCTATAACAATGTGATTCAAATATTGAATAAATAAATGAATCGTTCAAACTCAAACTACATATCAGCTGTAAAAAGCGTTTAGAATTGAATAAAAGCAAACGTTCAATTTATTTGCAGTAAGCAATCAACAGAGTGCGATCATTCCTAATGATACTTCGTTTAACGACTACAATAAAAACACAAACAGCTCTTGCTACCATTCAGACGAAAATTGACAAGAAGGCACGTGGCATACAACAGGAGGGAAATTACTGTGTGAAAAGTTGAGGACACAAACATTTGATACTCAACCCCCTTTGGATCACCCGCACCCCTTACACCGCCGCGTGCGTATCGTACGTATCGTATCGTCAGTTGAGCGGGCGACCTTGCCGTGTTTGGATGTGCCACAAGGAGCCAATCTCTCTACAACTTTAGTTACGTCACTGGTTTGTCGTAAACATTGAAATTGTAATGTAATGTGAGTGAATAATAGTGAAATGTGGCAAAAGCGGTTTTGTTTGTCGCATGTTTGTGCCGCCTTATTGTGGTTTATCACGTGTTTCAACGGTAAGTTTGAGATAGTTAAGGGTCGGAAGTAGTTTGTAGTGGTACAAGTGGGGTGTCAAGTAATTTGTTTCGGTCTGTTGATGTCATTCGGAGTTCGTTTTGACCGTTACAATAGATAGACAATGACAAAGAATGAAATAGGAAAAACATCCTTATAATATTTATTTAATTTAAATAACTGTGTTATTATTTGAAATATTGTACTAAAAATGTTATTAAAATTATGGTTTTTATTTACTGTACTTTATTTGTAACTTATCTTTTTTAATTTATGATTAGTAAAAAACATAATGCATTACTGCTTCATTACTATTGTTACGTACCGGGTTCTTAATTTGATAAATACCAGTCACACTTTCGTGCAATAAGGTGTAATTATATTTATTGACCAATAACGCACTTTACACAACACAACAAACACTATCGATAATTAACTATCGATACTCGCACTAATTAACAACACTAATTTACTCCGTTATAGTAACACTGTCCACACCGTTAAGCTTATTTCCGTAATCCGTATATCACTGCACTGTCGTATTTAATTTCTTCGCTCTAGTATTTCGCTTGTTCTCGCTTTAGTTCTTCGCACTCGAATAACTCCGTAGCACGCGTCGCTCTTTATATATGCCAAATCTCAAATACGCGAATATTACAGAAAGTTCTAGTACCACATTCTCGAAAAGTCGATATTCGAGAAACATCTAGTAATTCCTTTACTTATTAGAATACTAGTAACGCCATCTGTTATCTAGTAGTGGCAAATCCTATCTCCTACTTGCGAACAGATGTCGTAACATTACCCCCTCCTTACATTAATACTCGTCCCGAGTATTATTGCTTCCATGGTACTTCGCAAGTCGATCGATGTGAACTATTTTCCAAGCCCCTCTAGGTTGGCGTTGAATTCTGTACGTTACGTCGTTTATTCTAGTGACCACCTTGTACGGTCCTTCCCACCTATTTTGTAACTTAGGGGACTTCCCTTTCTGGCGAGTTGGATTGTGTAACCAGACGAGCATACCCTCTTCGAAACGCGGCGTGTTAGCTTTACGGTCATATCTGGTTTTCATCTTTTCACTAGCATGTAAACCATTTTCACGCACTAGGGAATTTACATCTTGCATTCTTTCCCTCAAATCGCTTACATATTCAGTTACACTCTGCGGCTCATCTGGTGACCCTCCTGTCAACAAATCTACAGGCAATCGTAGCTCTCTTCCGAAATTGACGAAAGCAGGTGTTTCCTTCGTGCTTTCGTGAACAGCTGACCGGTAAGACAGTAAAAATAATGGAATGTGTTTGTCCCAGTCCTTCTGATGTTTTTCAACCATCTTCGCCAACTGTCTCTCCAGTGTTTGGTTGAACCTCTCCACCATTCCATCTGACTGAGGATGATATGGCGTCGTCCTGGTTTTATGCATTCCAAGTAGTTTGCACACCTCTTGAAATACTTGTGACTCAAAATTTCTTCCCTGGTCAGAGTGTATCTCCAGGGGCACGCCAAATCGACAGATCACTTCCTCAACCAGCTTTGAAGCCACAGTTATTGTTTCTTGATTGGGTATGGCAAACACTTCAGGCCACTTAGTGAAGTAATCCATCACCACCATGAAATATTTATTTCCGGACTCTGATTGTGGAAACGGTCCAGCCACATCAACGGCAATCCTCTCCCAGGGAGCTCCCACATTGTACAACCGTAATCCCCCTCTACTCCGGGTCTGCGGACCTTTCACCGCGGCACACGTTGTACATTTCCGGCACCAGTCCTGTACGTCGTCCCTACAATGAAGCCAGTAAAACTTCGCACGAACCTTCTGCAACGTACGATTTACCCCAAGATGCCCGCCCGAAACACCGTCATGTGTTTCCCGCAGTACATCTTTAACCTTGGCTCTGGGCACGACCAATTGTAGGTGCTCTTCTTTACCGTTGGGTTTCTCCCACCTCCGGTACAGTAGACCATTGATCAGAACCAGGCTGTTCCATTGCGCCCAGTAAGCTTTCGTACTCACTCCTGTGGACGCTACTTCACTCCAAGCCGGTTGATCGTGTTTTTCCTTCTTCCATTTCATGATGGGTCTGAGGTTCTCATCTTCTTCTTGGGCCTTCTGCATAGCTTCTGTTTCCCATCCATCCAATGGACAAATTCGAGTCACTTTCACGACCTCCTCCTTCGACTCTTGCTTCCTACAATGTTTACAGTCTTCCGGACACGGTCTACGTGAAAGCGCGTCTGCATTGCCATGAGATTTACCACTACGGTGCTCGATAGAAAAGTCATACTCTTGTAGCTGTTCGATCCATCGAGCTACCTGTCCTTCCGGGTTTTTGAACTGGAGAAGCCATTTCAGTGCAGCATGATCAGTTCGAAGCTTGAACGGTCTCCCAATCAAATACTTGTAAAAATGCTGTAAGGTCTTCACTACAGCTAGAAGTTCCTTTCTCGTGACGCAGTAGTTTCTTTCCGCTTTAGATAGAGACTTGCTGAAATATCCGATCACAACTTCCTTGTCACCTTGGATCTGTGATAACACTCCACCAATAGCCATATTACTAGCATCGCTGTCAACGATGTACTGTCCCTCTGGCTGTGGATATCCAAGGATAGGTGTCTCGCAAAGCCTCTTCTTCAGCTCATTGAAAGATAACTCGCATTCATCATCCCAAGAGAAGGTTTTCTTATCTTCAGTCAACCGATGCAATGGTTTGGCGATCTCAGAAAACCCTTTTACAAAACGTCGATAGTACGAGCAAAGGCCGAGAAAAGCTCGCACGTCTGTTTTGTCCTTTGGCGTCGGCCATTTCTGCACAGCTTCCACCTTTTCCGGATCCGTCTGAATTCCTTCTCGGCTGATTACGTGTCCTAAATAGTTCACTGAAGTTCTAAACAGCCGGCACTTCTTCGGATTCAGTTTCAGGTTTGCTCCACGAATTTTCTGAAAGACTTGTTCCAGGTTCTTGAGATGGTCTTGGAAGCTTTTGCCTATTATGACCACGTCGTCGAGGTACACCAGGCAAGCCTCGCCAACCAATCCCGCCAACGCACACTCCATAAGCCTTTCAAAAGTAGCTGGCGCGTTGCAGAGACCGAAAGGCATGACGTTAAACTGCCACAAACCCTTTCCAGTTGAAAACGCAGTCTTCTCTTTATCAGTTGGATGTATTTCCACCTGCCAGTAGCCTGACTTGCAGTCCAGGGTTGAAAACCACTTCATGCCACTCAAAGTATCCAGAGTGTCATCTATTCTTGGCAAAGGATAGCTGTCCTTCTTTGTCACGTTGTTCAGTTGCCTGTAGTCAACACAAAACCGTGTGCTTCCATCTTTCTTCTTAACAAGAACCACTGGAGAACACCACGGACTGGAGGACGGACTAATGACCTTCTTCTTTTTCATGTCTTCGAGCAATTCTTCAACTTCTTTCTCCTTAGCGATTGGGATTCTCCTTGCTCTCTGTCTAATAGGTCTTTCGTCCCCTGTATCAATTCTGTGTTGCACTAAAGATGTTCTGCCTAAGTCCCCTTCTGCATTTGAGAAGATGTCAGCATATTTCACCAGCAACTGTTTAACCTTGATCCTCTCCAAGTAAGATAAGTCATCCTGGATCTCACTTAACAAGTCAGTTACAGTTGAATTATCGACTTTCACTTTGACTTTCCCATTTGGAGAATGACAGCTCCTCATCCAGACTACTTCTTCACACTGACCAACTACTTCACCCCGCTTAAGCTGTACATCTTCTTGGTCAAGGTTGACTACCTTCACTATTGCCGTCTTGTTGCTTGTAACCAAAGTTCTTGCTGTCAGAAATTTCCTTGGCCCGTTCTTCCCTGTCTCTTCAATCAACACACAACGATACCTCTTCTTCTCGCTGTCTACAGGTAACATCACCGGAACCAACTTCTGAGAACGCGCAGGAATATTGATGGTTTTCAAGCATGTCACTTCACCGACGGGACCACCCAGTATAAAGATTTCTTCCTGGCCACACTTGAAAATTCCTCTCGTTATGTCAATCCGGCAGTTATATTTCTTCATGAAGTCCAGTCCTAGTATGCATTCATCCATTATCTCAGCCACAATGACTTGATGAGTATACGACGTCTCGCCAACCATCATCCTGACTGAGAGTTCACCAAGGACAGGTATTCGCTGGCCAGAGGCGGAGAGTAGCCGACACTTAGTATCTCTGCTATACTTGATATTCGCTGCTTTCACCAGTGCCGGATTGATCACCGTTCTAGACGCTCCAGTATCAAGGGTCATCTTACAGTCTTGATCATTGACACAGCCCAATATCACCAAACTGTTCCCGTTACAGGCTTGTGAGATGGTCATTGTCGGGGCTTTCTCCTCTCTAGCCAGCACCTGCCCCCCGGTCCTGGCTAATGCTCGTTTCCCTGGACGTTTGCGGCAGAAGCCTCTGCCTGCCTCTTTTCTTCCTTCCTCAGCGGGCAACTTAATCTCAAATGGCCCCTTTTCCCGCAGCCATAACAAATCGGTCCAGTACTCCTTCCGACGGGTGCTTTAATGACCTTGACGTCCTCATTTGCTTCCGCAATCTCACGAAGTCGATGAGTTTGGCGCGTATCCTGGCGGCAAGCTTCAACTTCTAGAGCGTTCGCCAAGGCATCCTTGAGAGACGTGTGGTGTTGAAGTCTCACCGCTGTTCTCACTTCGATATCTCTGATGCCGTCGACGAATGCTTGCACCAGGTTCATTTCCACCGTCTTCGGATCTACACTGGGATAGGCCTTGCGGACGAGCTTCTCGATTTCAAGGGCCCACTGCTGAAGTCCCTCTCCAGAACGCTGGACCCTATCACGCAGCTGAGCGCGGAACACGTGCTCCAGGTGTCGCTCTCCATAGCGAGACTCCAACGCATCCAGCAGGTCCTTGAAACCACCACTCGGAGTCGGCAGCGCCTCTATTACTGACAGTGCTTGACCTCGGAGCGCCACCGTCAGTGCAGTCAAACACTGTTCATCAGTCCAACCATTGGCAGCCGCAACAGTCTGGAACTGATGTCTATACGCCGACCAGGATGTTGTTCCGTCGTAGGGAGGAACCTTCACACGAGGACCATGGACAGCTACTACATTCTCACCGGAGACAACCTTGACCGGTCGTGATTCAAGCTGCAGAACCCTTTTCTCCATTCCGCGGAAGTCGGTCTTCATGTCATCGATATCTTTCTCAATAGTGGTTACCTGCTCCTTCATCTGCTCTACGTCTTTTTCCACAGTAACCACCCGACCACTGACTTCATTGACCGCAGTGAGAACTTGTGAGAACTTAGTTTGCTGTTCCTCGCGCAACTCACGAACTTCTTGTTTCACAACACCCTGTACCTCCGAATGTATGTTTTTTTTAACATCCTGTACCTCCGAATGTATGTTTTTCACAACATCCTGTATGCTTTGTTGTGCTTCACGCATGCTTTGTTGTGCTTCACGCATGCTTTGAAACATTTCAACTATCATCGTCAAGTCAGTATTAGTTGCGGCCGCCGGCGCCGTTGATGTAGACGGCGCGTTAGTCACCGCGGACGTCTCCTCTGGAATGTCACTCCGAGGGTTCGTGACCAATGAACTCATTTCCGACAGCTGTTCACCCTCTGCGGCTTTCTGAGCGCGTGTCTTCACACCCTCTCTTCCGTCTTCCTTCGGCATAACTGGCATCTTCAAATCCACTTCTGTCACCAATTGTTACGTACCGGGTTCTTAATTTGATAAATACCAGTCACACTTTCGTGCAATAAGGTGTAATTATATTTATTGACCAATAACGCACTTTACACAACACAACAAACACTATCGATAATTAACTATCGATACTCGCACTAATTAACAACACTAATTTACTCCGTTATAGTAACACTGTCCACACCGTTAAGCTTATTTCCGTAATCCGTATATCACTGCACTGTCGTATTTAATTTCTTCGCTCTAGTATTTCGCTTGTTCTCGCTTTAGTTCTTCGCACTCGAATAACTCCGTAGCACGCGTCGCTCTTTATATATGCCAAATCTCAAATACGCGAATATTACAGAAAGTTCTAGTACCACATTCTCGAAAAGTCGATATTCGAGAAACATCTAGTAATTCCTTTACTTATTAGAATACTAGTAACGCCATCTGTTATCTAGTAGTGGCAAATCCTATCTCCTACTTGCGAACAGATGTCGTAACACTATCATTACGCATGGATGGATAATGAATGAAACTATCATCTAAAACTATCAAGTGAAAAAAGTATTTTTAAATATCATTACAAACTAAAACACTTTCTACTAAAAAAATACTTTCTTACTTACTTATATTCTCGTCTGTTATTCCCATTGGGGTAGGCAGAGACTATAGATTTCCACTTTGTACGATCCTGACAATAACTCTATTGCTTTTTCTGTCTTTGAGAAATAATTGTAGTAAAACTATTGGTTACCCCGTATACCCGAGGTCGCGGGTTCGATTCCCGCCTGTGTCGAAGTTTTTTTTCCTTTATTTACTCTTTATTTATTTGATCTTGTAGTTGAAAACCATGTAGGGTTGGTATCGAGACCTAAAAAATCCATTATTTTTCGTGGGGATGATACGAGACGTTACAGAATTTTCAAAGTTATAGTAGTGCGAAGGAGCTTGATGGAACCTATAACCAAGTATTTCCATTCTAATTAATGCTCAAGTTAGTTAATTTAGTTATCTTTGATGATAGTTAAAAAATCCTTTTTGTATATTTATGTGAGTGGCCACTCTCACTATTTCAAAGTATCAACTGAAAAGTTATTCTTTAAGGTATTATTTAAAGTTTTATAAGGCAATTTGTATCATGCTGTACACATTTAAAACAATATTGATTAAAATATCGAAGTCAGGCTTAATAAAACATAGATTAGTTATACATTATGACGACGTGATAGCTCAATGAGTAGAACACCGGTTATCGTGCAAACGACTAGTGTTCCAATCCCGGGTCGGGCCTACACCAATTTGTCTTTTCTAACGTCATATGTGTGGTTAATTTATCATGGTTGTTAACGGTGAGGGAACCCACATGGCTGAGATGTACTTAGTCATGTGACAGTGTATTCGTACAAAACGGCGATAAGCCTGCCCTTTATCACGTGAGTACACTGTCCATGCCACACGTGGGGGTACTCTGAACACTAATTAAATAATTTCGGTTCTCTCTGAATTAATTACGGTGAAACTTCACAAAGAAGCAATGACTCTTAAAAGGTGTACGGAAGAAAACTAGTGGGCAATAAAAATTATGACAGTGGGGAGTGACAGTGTTTTAAAGAGTATGTTGCAATGAATGAATCTAATGATATCATTTTGTGTGGTGGAAGCAGGATTCAGAATATGATGAATGAAGCAAATGATATAATATAGCTATAGATATAACCCAACAGACCGACAGCCATAGAAAATGAAACCGGCAGTTAATATCTTGTACTGGATTCGAACCCTTTATTCTACATTCGAGGCCATGTGTTTTGACTCAAATACAACGCGGTTCTCGTAAGCAAATATATAAATTGTTATGAAAATAAAACAAAATGGTAATAAACTTATGGATATGCTTTTTCATACATAGATACACAGGTATAAATCCCAAAAAATTAAGTTTTCCTCAGCCAAATTGCGAAGTTTAGCTAGGAAAGAAAGCAACCGAGATAGTTTAGTTGATAGAACACCGCTTATAGTTTGTGTGGTTAATTTTTCATAGTCGTTAGATATGATGGGAAACATCATGAGGAAACCCACATGGCTAAGTTGTACTTAGTCATATGACGGTGTATTGGTACATTACTATCGTACGTACGTACTACCACATGAGTAGGCTGTCCGAGGGTGGGTACTCTGATTTCCAGAAGGGCAAGCACGAGCGCTATTTTATCGACACGATAACGGTTAGAATGTGTTGGCAGTATACGATACTAAGTAAGTGCGTAAGAGGTGGCTGCTCTATCCCACACGATAACTAGTTTTAAACACCGCTCGTACTAGCCGGGCTGGTGACAATTACATGTGCTGTTTAGAAGTATTAGTAACTCTTCCAACCCCTTCGATGGTATACGGCTTGAATGTTTGAAGATTGTGAAATAAAATAAATTGTGTGCTTTTAGACCAACTTAGAATTTTGCACCAACCATAGTTTATTTCAACTTAATTTAACTTTCAATTTAATTTAGGATTTATGCCCGTGAGTATATGTATTTATGTATGAATGTAATTACATTAATAAGGATGTCCATAAACGTCAAAAACCTCAAAAATGGAACTGTGATATCCTATCTCAAGTCTCTAACACACGTTCCCATAAAATGCTGATGTGTTTGTATTGGCGAATACAGCAACCGGATGTCAGGGTGTGACTTCCGGGACCGAGCTCCAAGTGAACTGTCTATTTTATCTTTGATAAAGTGTATAGACGCCTGTCGGTTTATTATGTTATATTATTTATTTATAGTTGACTGAAATGTAAAGATGTTTAAATGAACATCTCATTCTCCTCAATTCGCCTAGCGTGAAGTTTTCATTTAACTCAAAACTCAATTGTTCATGAAACATGATTTACAAGCAGATAAGATAGAAATGAAAAATAAAAAAAAAACAACATTGTCAAATAGAGACTATTTACATAAGGGGTTAGTCAGGTTAGTAATGTAGGAGTAGTATATAAATAATTTATGAATTAAATGTGTAATACAAATACATTTGTATATATAGGGATGTAGAATGCTTTCTGTGTCGTTGTAATCTGCATCGAGCAGCCACCTAAATAGATTTTGTTTAACTTGATAGGTGGAGTCGTTTTTGCGAAATGCGATTTTATTGCATACAGTAACATAGGCCGACCATCCGTTATGCCTAGCAAAGGTAGTATTTACCCCGGAACCACTATCTGATAGACCCAGGCAGATCCAAGGAGGAATGAAACCATTTACTAGTATCCACAAATTCCAATAACATCGAAGCAAACAAATCGTTTAACATTTTAATTGTGTAAGTGGAAACAAATTGGCAACATTAAATTCTCACACCTACTGAATAAGCAGACATAAATTTGATTTAAATTCGATGAACTCACCCAAACTCAAACATTCACGCTGTATATCCCCGAAGGGGTTGGCAAAGGACAATATCACGTGAAGTTCAGAAGTATTAAGTACTAGTCTTAATACTTCTGAACTTCACGTAATATTGTCCTAGAGTACCCGCGTTTTGCTTGGACAGTGAACTCGCGTGATAGGGGGCAGGTCAAAAGCAAAAAGTCTTTTCAGAATAGTTTTAATACAAACGCCGTGACATTAAAAAATAATAGTAGTAATAAGTATAGGTCTGGTATCAAATAAAGCAAGTCATTGATCTAGTTTCTTTCTAGCAAACATTATATTTGTGCTTGCTCCGTATAAGTTACTGTAATTTATTTTATTTTATATAAAATTTAGGATACATAAGAATCGATTCACTCCATCACTGCCGATATACCCATATTTATCCAAGGGTTCCGAAAAAATTCTGAAAAGAGTAATTTCGAATAATAAATTAATTTGAACCTGCAATACCCTTTCAAAATGGAATTAAATTTACCACCTGTAATCGACCCAGAAACCTCCAAATGCAAATCAATTGCTTAATCGCTAGGCTACGAATTTAATACATAAATAGATAAATACAGTAGACAAATTTACTAAGGTTTTATTTTATTCAAAACTATGCCTATGTTAATGACCACAACTGTGTCTATTTTATTATATTTTTGCTTTTAGTAGATTTATCTTAAACATCACAGTGTTATGTTTTCTTATATTTTTTTATTTTCTGGTTTTAGTTTTTATTTCGCATTCTGTCTGAATGTTTTAATTCATTCAGTACCTCAATATTACAAGGTTTCTTGCCCGTTGTATCGCGCACTGTATTCTACTTGTCAAGCCCTATTACTTGATATAAATGGGATTGATAAAATAAAAAAGGTAATCAGCCATTTTCCAACGGCGGCCATCTTGGTTTTTTTATAGTAATTCACTTGTTGAGCCCTTTCATTTTATTCACATAGTGATGGGATTGATAAAAACTATAAACGATAGCCGCCAATTTGTACCGGCGCCATCTTAAATTTACGGTGATATTGTATAAACGTAATTGTATGGTCACCAAAATCCAAAGTATATACTAAATTTCATATTAATTGGTTAACAGGAAGAGGCCGAAATTTAAATGACTAAATATGACTCAAGAAAGAATGAAACAACCGGGATAATCTAAATAAAACCATTTAAAAAAAGGTTTCGGTCTTGTGTATATTAAATTCTGTGTCAAAATGGATATTCTATACACACAAGACATACTGTTTGTTCATTTGAAGCATCAAAAGTTACAGTGCCATAGAAAGCCTTTGAGTTTCCAGTTATAACTAAAACAGATCTGTTTCCTATTATTTTCAGGTCATTAGTACGTGTTATTTTAATGAAAGTTGAAACGCTTTATCAAATGATGGTTTAGGGTTGTGATAATTTTATTTAATCTAAGCGAAGGTTTGTTATGTGTTTTGCCACGACTTATAACTTGAAGTGGACCCTCGATTGGCACACATTCAATATGAAAGTTAGCCTATACGTTAATTATTAAAGACGCACAAATGTCACCTTTGCATGACAACCAGATCTTTCTATAAAATCCATCAATCTTTGTCCAACAATTTCCCAAAACATCCTACAACTTTAGTCTTCTCTAACGGCACCCACAAAAAAGGTAAGTGATATTCTAAGTAGGTACAACAAAGTCTTCTTAAAAATCGAATTGCAAATAGTTATTAAAACAAAAGTTTTATGATAGTAGTGGCCGCTGAGGTAGAAGAGTTCCATATTATTCTTTGTATTATTTTTTCTCAAATTCCAAAATAATCAAAGAAAGTGTTTTTCTAAATATGAACTAGATTTCTTAGGACATTCATTATACACTAGATACGCTTTAAACAAGATTTAAAACGTGGCCTTCAGTAATCTCTTCCTACCCTAAGGAATTTAATGTCGTGAGTATATGTATGTTTCAAAACTTATTGTAGAGTAAGTTATCTTTTCTTATTAATAACTATTATGATTAAGCCTACAATAATGTAGAACAGAACGGCATAATAATTATGTCACGTAGACCTTTACATTGCATAGCTTAGCCCGTATTTTCAGCGCTTTCATAAATATGTATTAACTACATCTGTCTTCACATCATCAGCGTATTTCAAAGAGGTCGTTAACGACAGGCACCAGATGAAAAATACATAAAGATACCTTTAAATGGGCTACTTTATAAAAATGACCTCTTGAAGGAGCTTCTATTAACTGAAACCTTTTTTGTGATCGTCATTCTAGCTTCCAAATTTCACAGAGGGCAAAAAGTTGTTTTGTTTTTTAAATCTATTTCAGCATTGACAATCATGTTAAGAATAGTACTACCCTATCTTTTTTATAATTGTCGTGTTATGTGGCTGAGAGATCTGATACCAATGAAACATAATTTAATACTCTTATGTTTTTTACAATAATTATTTATCAATGATAAAAGTACAATAAATCCTCCGAAACGTGAAAATACATGAGCTTTAGGTGATTAATTGCTTCTTAATTTCATTTAACATATACTCACGGCTATAAATCCTTAGAAGGGGTAGCCAGAGCTAAGGAATTAGAAATCCCTCAGCCGCTTTTGGAAATGTGAGTGGGGAAAAGATGGTAAAAGTAAAGGTTGTTGGTGATGGGTCTCCAACCGCATCGCCTAAAAATCCCTTTAAAGCCCCAACACCGTTAGTCGCCTCTTACGTACAGTCATCGGTAGAAACGGGGTAGTGCTATTCTAAGCCGACACTACACGGCAATCTTCTTAATTTCCTTCCTAATAAATATCTATTCTTACCTATGGAATAGCTAAGCAATATTTTTGCACCTTCTTTAGTGCTTGTTAAATAATTCTTAAAATTCAGAGTATACAAACCCTTAACGTTTTCATTTCCTTTCATGGCAATAAATCTGTCATAACTAAGTTAAGTGGAAAAACTGCACTCTCAGCTTTTAATACTAATGTAAAGAGAAGTTTCGATCCCATTTCCAAAGTCACTACTAAAACTTTCAACAATCACCGCAAAATATGACACAAAAGTAATTACTTATCAGAGTGCAAACTCATGCTTTATCATTTTCTCTAACACGTCATACCGCTCTGTAATTCAGTTAAGAACCGAAAATTTTAATACACAATGTCAAAAATGTGATGTAGTTGTCTCTTTCATTTCACTAACATTAACAAGGGGCAGTGATATTAATTAAAAACGTTAAAAGAAAAGAACATGCAGAGTTGCAAACAGAAAGATTTTGTTATGCAAAATGCGCACATGGCATTGTTTTTAATTAAAACGGAAATACAAATAAACTTCTATGAAAATTTGAATAATAATCCTTGTATTAAGTGTAGTGTCTTGTAGGTTTTAACTAAAATTTAGAGTTACATATATTTTAACAGAATAAACATTTAGCTGTGCTTTTACCACCAAAGTTTAGTCGTCTATTATCTTTTGCGCTGCTCATTTGGAATATATATGTAGCTGCTTCAAAAAATTGCTCATAATCAGATACCAAAACAGTGATAGCTCAGTGGGGAGAACTACCGCCTATCGTACAGAGAGGCGTGGGTTCGAATCCCGAGATAGATCTATGTTTTAAAAGTCATTTGTTTGATTTTTTTGTCGTGGTTGCTAACATTGAGAGAAAATTAACACCATGGCTTAGTAGTATTAATCACGAGACAGTGTATTCGCATACAACTGCGACAGGCCTGCCTCCTATCACTCGATTATACTACCTAAGAAGAATAAGGCTAACTTGGACACCCTGGAGGTTTAGGCCGAGCGCCATTTTGTTGTCACAAAATCGGTTAGAATGATATGACAGTATACGATACTAAGTAAGTGCGTAAGAGATGGCTGCTTTATACCACGCGATACCTAATTATAAGGTCGCTCGTATTAGCTAGAACTAGACTACGATAAAATCACGTAATGTTGAGAAGTATACCTTTTCCATGCCTTCGAGCGATCATTTGAGTCATAAGAGTCAGACACCAAACATTCAGATTTTTTACCCAATTACTGCAGAAGAAGGTTTCTATTCTCCGTGCTAGTCCTCTTTTGATGTTACCAATCATATTAGTTCCATTCCTGTTTACAGCTTTTGCAATTATAATACTTCACAATAAAAAAAATGTTTGCTTATATTTTAGACAACGTCATTTTTGATAGCAGTTCTTACGCACATATATACAGAATATACATATACCAACGCCACTAATTCCCATTGGGTATGCAGAGACTATCGATCGCCACTTTGAACGATCCTGACAAACATCTCTAGCTTTGTTTAGATCCATCAATCATCTCATACATGATATTTTTTATTCAAACTTAGAACACCTGCCTTTTTGAATTCTGACGTGACATTACATATATCTGTTGTGATACCTAAAGGTTATTTTACGTATTAAGTTGAATTTAGCTGTGTAGTGTCGGCTTAGAATAGCACTACCCCATTTCTTCCGGTGGGTGTACGTAAGAGGCGACTAACGGTATTGGGGCTTTTAAGGGATTTTTGGGCGATGTGGTTGGAGATCCATTACCAACAACCTTTATTTTTACAAACTTCTCCCCACTCACATTTCCAAAAGTGGCTGAGGAATTTCTAATTCCTTAGCTCTGGCTACCCCTTTTAGGGATTTACAGCCGTGAGTATATGTATGTATGTATGTTGAATTCAAATATATAATCTTCTTTCTCCAGCTAAATGTTAAAGTATCACGAAGTACATAAAACGTTTGAAGACTCACAAAAGATTACATATTCCTTTACTAGCCTGTAAGTCTTGCACCGTAACCTATAACTCTTTACAATAATAATAAAAGTCTGTTACTTTTCATATAAAAATGAAAGGAGAATGCGCTGTTAGAAGGATAAGCCGAACAAATGACGTTATAAAGGTGAAAGGGGACGATTATTCAAAATTTTGATACTACTTTAAGAGTATAATGGGAGTCTTTTATAGCTATAAAGATATTTAATACGTAATTGGATTCTGGGGACCTATTTTGTAAGAGCTTTTATATATTCGCATAAAAATGAGCAATAGAATGGTTAAAAGGTTAAGATTTTTCATCGTATCATATGTTTCCGAAGATAGAATAGAATTATTTAATTGTGCTATAGAATAAATCTTAGTTAAAAGTTTGTAGTTATTATCATTATAAATGTACCTTTGTTAGCATTATCAGTCTGCATCTACAATCACAAAGCTCAGTGCGAAAACATTTGGCCCAAAATGATACGGATTGTCGTTTGTTAAGAGAGAAGATAGTGAAATAACTTTTATGTATAAGTTCCAGTATTCACTAAGTTTGCCCTTATCGCATACAATAATGGGTGCATTACCCAGGCAAAAATGAACTGAACATCAGATGAGAACTGGTCAATGTACGTCTTAGTATTAATTTAAACTTAAATAAGAGATAAAAAGAACAATAACCAAAATTGGATCTTAAAAGTACATTAAGATTTATAAAATTCATTTGAAAATTAAAACTCTATATCATGATAATATAAACATGCGGAGTAGTGTCGGTAGTTTTTAAGTGATTGTTTTGCGTAGTGTTGAAACCCATCACTTCCACACACACATCACACACTCAACTTCCAAAATCAAGATGGCTGAGAAAATTCCAAAGCTCTGGATACCCCAGTTTTGGACTTTTTTGGCGGGAGAATATGTTACAAATATTCCCTTATGCAAATCTAGTCGCATTGTAGGTTTTTAATTATAATAAAAGACATGATGAAAAATAGAAAATAACCTAACATGTTAAAAGATAACCTCTCATGGAGGGTGTACGCATACTTATACGACATAATTTACGTATTTTTTAAATTGACTAAATTTCTCTGTATTATGTAATATACATGTCGTAGATTATATATACATGTATTTTCCTTTTACACAAACAAAAACCCGAAAAACATATTCCAGTTAAATAAATTCAACATAACATTTAGTAAGTTATTTCAAAATATTACAAAGGTAAAGTAAGGAGCTTATTTCTAAAGTGTTTCATATTTTCCATTATATTGTTCCAAAAATACTTCAATTAAGTAATCAAAGTAATTAAACAATACTATCAATCTTTCATTTGAACCACTTTGTAAGTTACAATAATAATTTTATGGACGCTACGAGTATTTTACTTGTAGTGTGTTTATATTACGAGTTTTAATTATACGTCGTCGTCATTAATACATACGTATATACTCACGGCCGTAATTCCCAAAAAGGGGTAGGCAGAGCTTCAGAGCTAGAAACTCCTCAGCCGCATTTGGAAGTTAATAGGGGAGAAGATGGAAAAAATAAAGTATCGTTGGTGATGGGTTTCCAACCGCATCGCCCAAAAACCACTTAAAAAGCCCCACACCCTTAGTCGCCTCATACGACACCCTCGGGTAGAAAGGGGTAGTGATATTCTAAGCCGGTAAGTCGTCGTATGTGTTTAGTTTATTCTGATTGTTTTCTTTTTGGGCATTAAGTAAGTGTTTTAATTTGTTTGCTGCGGTAGAGTTAAAGTTCAATAAACAATATGGGCCTTCCAACCGATAGCTCAGTGGGTAGAAGGGTTCAAACCCCGGGTCAGGCCTTCACTAATTTCTTTATTCTAGAGTCATACGTGTGGTAAATTTATCATGGATGATAACGATGACGGAAAAAATCGTGAGGTACCTACATGGCTAAGTAATACTTAGTCATGTGACAGTGTGTTCGTATAAAACCAGCGATAGGACCGGCCAGTGTCACGTGAGTACACTGTCCAAGCAAAACGTGGGTAGTCTGAACATCAGGTGCCAATGTCAAGTGATGTTTAGGAGCATTAGTACCTCTGCCGACCCCGTCGGGAATATATGGCGTTAACGTTTGAGTTTGAGCAATAAGCTATCCATCATTAAATTATACCCAAATACTGACACTTCTGCAGTACAAAACTCCAGACTCGAACGTTCACGCCGAATATCTAATAATATTCTGCAATACACTTTAATAATTATAGTAAAACTAAACTACAAGAGAATTTTACATTTCATTGCCTCTCGTAGAATTTACACCTTCGTAAAAGTGCCTATTTCAAACCAATATTGACACAAAAAAGTATTGTGACCGGCAACTATCAGCGAGTTAGTAGGACATGCAAAGATATATCGGCTTTCTTAGTCACATAAATTTAATGAACAACTCGTAAACAACATTTTGTCCACGATATCAGTAATATTTTAGATACTGTAAAAAGATTTTAGATCTTAGTTTTTTAACCATATTACGAAAGTAATCAGATAAATACATTTGATGATGACAGACAGCAGAAAAATAACCATTACAAACAATAATATGTTGATTTTCGCCAGTCTTTTTTTGGTCATGTTTATTTGCGTCACTGAGAAATGGGGTAAAAAAACCTGAACATGAAAATTCCATAAAATTTATTGAATGTATTCTATTGTGATGTATATCGCGTATGTAAAATTAATTAATTATGCTAAAAGAGCATAGTTTGTTAAAGTATTGATTTAAAATAACTACTTATAAATACTGTCCAAGTTAAATAAACTGATGATACCAAATGAAATAATAAACGAGACTGTCAAAAAATTTTGAAATCAAATGACAGTTTGATGGGAACTCGTTAAACTTTGGCTTTTGCATGACTTGCATAAACAACCTATTCTATTTAAGCCCACTAACTTCGTGCGAAATGTTAAATTGATAGCGAACCACCCTTACCGCTTTCGCTTTGAAATTTAAATTTTGTTCTGAAATTGAGAGCTTCCATAGTGCACTTAATCCTTTTTGGTTGCATTAAAGTAATTGGATGACGCGATGATACTAAAAAGACAGTTGGTAGGAGTTGCTTATGTATTTTTACGAGTTATAAGATAATGTTATGAAATTTTATTTTTTTAGTGATTTGTCTGCTTCACTCTATAGACATTTTTACAAAATGTTAATTAGAGGCATATTTGTCATTATAGTGCCCAAGAAGCTCATCTGATGATGGTGCTAGTAGGCCATCATAGGAACTCATTAAATCAGTGACGCAAGCCTGTCCTCCTGACGACCAGGGTCTGATGATGAAATTGAAGGTTATAAAGCTGATTTGATCACCGGATAAATTTTAATTGTATTCGTACAAAGTATTTAAATAACATTTTCTGTGAACCTGCATTAACGCTCAATTTCGTCATAGAGAACAGTTTCGATACAAAGTGGCGCCATTACTACTGTTTAACCATAAATTCTACATAAATTATAAGAATCCTACTAATTGTCCGTAATGATTCAACGTAAATTAACAACACATATCACATTTCTTCCGGTGGGTGTACGTTAGAGGCGACTAACGGATTTGAAGCTTTTAAGGGATTTTTGGACGTTGTGGTTGGAGACCCATCACCGAAAACCTTTATTTTAACATCTTTTCCCCACTAAAATTTCCAAACGTGGCTGAGGAATTTCCAATTCCTTAGCTCTGGCTTCCCCTTCTAGGGATTTATAGCCGTGAGCATATGTATGTATGTATGTACATATCACAATTTCGCATTTACAATATAAGTAGCGTAACATCTTTTTAGATACTTGCTGAACCGGCAAACGTTGTTTTGTCATATCATTTTTTTCTAGGGAATTTCCATACGATAAAATACAAGCAAAATGTTAGGGGTGTACTTTCCTTATCTATCAGGAGTATAAAAATAGAAAAAAAGATATTCTCAGACCTACCAAATGTGTATGCATATGGCAAAATTTAATTTTAATTGGTTTAGCTGTTTTTGAGGAGATTGGTGACAAAAACTGTGAATTTTATATATTAGATTAACCCTTAATTATATATTAAATCAAAAAGAAACTTGTTCAAATTCTTTTGCCTTGTCCCGCAGATGACTTTGATAAATATTGGTATCCCGATTATCAAGGCTTCTAGACGTTCACCAATCATAGATGGAGGGTTATTCCTTGAAAATTTTATACCGATGATGAGCAAACAGACTCCTATGTTTTTAAGTTATGTCTTATTGTGTCTAGGTATGATAGAATTGCTTTGATTCGATTTTTGTCTTACTTTACCTAATTTTTACACCACTAACTGCTATACGAGTGTACATACATACATACATACATATACTCACGGCTGTAAATCCCTTAACGGGATAGCCAGAGCCTTGGAATGAGAAATTCCTCAGCCACTTTTGGAAGTTAATTGGGGAAAAGATGGTAATAATAAATGTTTTTGGTGACGGGTCTCCAACCACATCGCCCAAAAATCACTTAAAAAGCCCCTATACCCTTAGTCGCCTCTTACGATCACCCACAGGTAGAAATGGGGTAGTGTTATTCTAAGCCGACACTACACGGCAATATATGAGTGTGAACTGTACAAAATTAATAAATATAATGATATCATATATATTAATATTTTAAATTATTTTTTTGATATATTCCTCATAAGTTGAAATAAAAAAATATAAGTTTATGAAAATTATTTTCAAGTGAACAAAACATTCAAATAAAAAAGCACAAAGAAAAAAAACAGTCAACTCAAGTGACAATCGCAACTTACCAAAATACAAACTAGAACGATCCATAGACAAAAAGTTCACACAGTGGAAGCATATGAAAATCGATAAGGCTTTTAAGGAAATGGTGCCGTCAATCACACATGACAGTATATTTTAAATGTAGTATTCGTATCTTCTCTAACGGGGTGAGTATTGTAATAAAAATAAATGTAGGCCAGAGTTGTTGAATTATAGTATTAAATAATAAATAACTACAAAGAACATCTCCCATATTCAACGTTCACGTCGTGAATTCTCGGAAGTGAGGCAGAGGTGCCAATGTTTTTGAACATCGGGTTTCATTTCTGTCATGTGCTGTATAGAAGATTGTGAGGAAGATATTCTTCATACAAAAGGGGTCAAATTTTACCATCAGTTACCATTGCAAAGCAAAAAATAATTTGATTTTGAAGATTTTGGATATTATAGAAATGTAGGGTCAACCATTTTAACTTCATAGAAAACATTTCTCGGTACTATATAAATAATAACAAAATATTTTTCCAACAATACTAATAATAATAAATTTCTTCGCTTAATTCCGCTAAATAATACCTGCAGTCTTCATGCAACATGCACTGTGCACCGCCCGCCCTCCCACTTACAAGAAATCGAAAAGCAGACAATGCACCACACACACACCCGCAAGCGAAAACCACAGGCAACCACAAACATGCGACGCGTTTCGACTCAGTGAGAACCACCGAGTGGTCAGCTGCCGAACTGTCTACTAACTGCTCGTCAATGACTCGTGTTGAGTCGAAACGCGTCGCATGTTTGTGGTTGCCTGTGGTTTTCGCTTGCGGGTGTGTGTGTGGTGCATTGTCTGCTTTTCGATTTCTTGTAAGTGGGAGGGCGGGCGGTGCACAGTGCATGTTGCATGAAGACTGCAGGTATTATTTAGCGGAATTAAGCGAAGAAATTTATTATTATTAGTATTGCTATGGATTTCCGCAAAGTAACGCCTGATTCAATCCAATATATTTTTCCAACGTTTATATCTAAAAAATCCAAATTAGCATTGATTATAATATTAAATAAACTCAAATCAGACAAAAGTAATCCTACTTCGCTTTTTTTAAAAAAAAATTGTGTTTAAAAAACTGTCTAAACGATATTTCCAGAGGAAAATGCGGGTGCTAGTTTCCTAGATTTGCAACCTATCCTATTGCACAACGGTACTTGGTACTTTTAAGCGAGTATTTCACCACAGTCAGTTTATTTCTGTATTCCCACGAAACACTCTTAACAGTACTCAATTTTTTTAGACATTGTATCCACGTGCTGTTTTATGCAATGCATTGTCATATGACGCGATCAAAATAAATAAAGTAAAAGTTTTCCTTTTTTGTTAAGAACTTATTAAAACATATTGGTGTTTACCTGACTTAGGATTCAATTTTGCGTCTACTACAGAGAAGCAATAATTATTTTATTGAGCTATTAAAGTTTTCAGTAGATTTCTAATAGTGCTAATGAAAAAAATTTAGGAAAGTATATTTTTAAATAGCCACAAATTTGCCGCCAGCATGGTCATTTTATTTACAACATTATTCATTAACTAGTTCATGTTCACAAATAATTTTACAGTGAATATGAAATGTTGACACATAGCAGAGTCAATTTCTATTTTGATTGAAAATTGTGCTCACAGCTGACTGATCTGCTCTGTATATTTGAATTTAGTTAACATGCGAACAACCAGGTTAACTTAATTATGCATCTGTGACATCTTATGACATGAATCCATTGGTTGTCCCTGTCTGTTCATATCAATGTTTCATTAATAATCACATAATATGAGATATTGATTTGATTTCAGAATTATGTAAGTTTATCAGCCCGTCTTTATGCCATAAAATATACACAATCAATATAGTCACGGTTATGATATTAAAAGGGGTTTGTCACTATCAGAGTGCAGAAAGTTTCTTGTTGCTTCTTCATCTAGAGTCAATGAAATTAAAAAAATATATGTTTAAGCATAATAGTAAATTTGAAAAATTACCTTTTCTTGGAAGTTGTGGAAAGAAAGAATATGGGTAACTGATATGAAATTTAAAAACTTATTTTTACAGATTATTTTTAATCTGCTGTGTAGTGTCTGCTTAGAATAGCACTACCCCATTTCTTCCGGTGGGTGTAAGTAAAAGGCGACTAACGGTATTGGGGCTTTTAAGGGATTTTTGGGCGATGAGGTTGGAGACCCATCACTAACAACCTTTATTTTACCATCTTTTCCCCACTTAACTTACCAAAAGTGGCTGAGGAATTTTTGATTTCTTAGCTCTGGCTTCCCCTTCTAGGGATTTATAGCCGTGAGTATATGTATGTATGTATTTTTAATTTCAGTATGGCTTTATTTACGTGTATTATCTATGATCAGCAATTTAGTGACGAAACGGACTTGGAATTTTAATAAAGGCTCACCATATTTTTCACGCCTCGCGTCTGACTGAGACAATTATTTTCCAGTTAGTAGTCTTGTTTACGTATTAGTTAATGTTTTAGTTCAAAGGATTTAAAAGATTGGTCAACCTATGCCTGAGCAGTTGAGAGTCGTAATGTGCGTGTTTATAAACGAATACCATATGACATAAAGTATTTGTCATATATATTTAGTATTTGTTTATACATTAAGTAAATTTAATGGAAGAAAACATAGCATTTTATAAGTTTTATTCAAACGCCAGATCTCTTTTCATAGAGACTGAATTTTTTAAGTCCTTTTAGTCGTCAAAGGCAACTTAGTCCTTAGACTTAGACTGGAAGCAGTCACTATTCGATCACCACTGTGTACACTGTAAAATTTTCCTCTTTTTCTAATGTTGGTTCTTATGATAATTACATACATACACACATATACTCACGGCTATAAATCCCTAGAAGGGGTAGCCAGAGCTAAGGAATTAGAAATTCCTCAGCTACTTTTGGAAAATTGAGTGGGGAAAAGATGGTAAAGTAAAGGTTGTTGGTGATGGGTCTCCAACCGCATCGCACAAAATCCCTTCATAGCCCCAATACCGTTAGTCGCCTCTTACGTACACTCACCGGAAGAAATGGGGTAATGCTATTCTAAGCCGACACTACACAGCAATTTTAAGTCTTCTCTTAACAGAACAATGTTGCATTTAATTCCGAGCGAAAGTTTTGTTCTTTCAGGCAAATGAGGATGCAATCTGGGTCAAACTGGCTTGATTCTGTTAAAAAGTACAAATTATGCAAATTAAAGTCATACTCGTAATAATGGCTATGAAAATGACTTAAGATTTATTTTATCATAATAAAGAACTTATTTTAATACCTTCTTACTTATACTCACGGATACAGTAAATATTTAAATGTCATATTTATTGTCACTTTTTAGAAATACCACAAGTGAAAAAAAACTTTTTTAAGTAGGTAGTTTTACATGGGTGTCGTAAGAGGCAACTTAAGCTATTGGGACTTTTTAAGTGTGATTGATGAGCGATGTGGCTGGAGACCCATCACCAATAACTTGTATTTATATTTTCCGAGAGAAATTGTGTTATATAGTTAAAACTAAATTAAATCTTTGAGATGTCGCGTCATGCAGAAAAGACTGAGCATGATAAAATATTGTTTAATAATCAAGTTAGTATCAGTTTTTTACTTAAATACGCATTAGTACGAGTATCAGTCTTTACTTAAATATAAAACTCAATTCGATTCTATTTCCAATTCGAAACCATACCTAAAAAATTAATAGTTTAAAAAACACTAAAAAACACGCTTTTATAAGTGCACTTAAAAGTCAAAAATAAATTACGGGTCGTTCAAGTTGTCTCTATTTCTGGGCTGAAATGTAAACTATGTGCTTTTAATGATAATATTTGATTGTAAAAGCGTGGGGCGCTGGAAAAGGAAAGATTTTTTGTTTACCTCGCTAAGAAATCAAGTTAAGCGATGTTTCGGGAAGCAGGTTACAGAGATCGGCACTCTAACTAGAGTTTCAGCACCACTAGTTGGAGGCTCTATATTAAACAGTCTATTCAAAGTACTAGTCAACAGTGGCAAAATGTAGAGTTCTTGTTCGTGTATTTGTTTACAAGAAAGTTTTTCCTGCTCCAGCGCCCCACGCTTTTACAATCAAATATTATCATTAAAAGCACATAGTTTACACTTCAGCCCAGAAATAGAGACAACTTGAACGACCCGTAATTTATTTTTGACTTTTAAGTGCACTTATAAAAGCGTGTTTTTTAGTGTTTTTTAAACTATTAATTTATTTTATGCTTTTTAGTCTTTGCTAATGGCATATTTTAAACATTTATTTCAAATAGACGAATGAGCCCGCATCCTCTCCATCTCCGCCAGTGCGTCTGTATTGCATGGTGTCTTACCATGTAATACAGACGCACTGTATTGTGTCAGCTTAGAACAATATAACTCTTCAATCTGCTACTTACAACAGGGTTTCGCCCGGTTCCCTGAGGTGACGCTAGCGACATGAAATTTTTAACCACCCTCATGCCATTCAGCCCTCGGCACGTTTCTCACCTTGGCTTGGGTGGGATCTTTAACAAGCTACTACCCCATTTACACGTCAATATACATCGTATCGTAGTAGCGCCTGTAGCTCAGTTGGACTGATGTGATCGTATTTACATGTTAAGCAACGCGAGCTGCGGTCCGTCCACGGATGGGTAACCGCCTAGTGGTATTTATCTCGGGCGCTACCGTGCTTTGCAAGGCACGTAAAGCCGTAGGTGCCGGTTGTTATCGTAAGATAGCAGTCGTCAAGCTTTGTCAGAGACCCAAACGGGCGGCTTGATAACATCTAACGGTAAGGTGACCACTAGCCTTCCAAACCTCCACCAACCCGGCTGGCCCCCGTGGTGAAGTATGGCTAATACCTTCCTCACGGAATTCATAATGAAGTTCCAGTTCAAATCTTCCGGCTCCATCATCAGATGAGCTCGACAGTACCATATTATTGTATTCAGACCTTGAAACCTAATCGTGGTCAAGGTTCATTACAAGACCTTTCTAACAAGTCCAAACACGGCTATGATACGATATTTCATCATGGAATGCTAGTGCCTATCTTCCGGCTTCATCATCAGACCTTGAAACCTAATCATGGTCAACGTTCATTACAAGACCTTTTTAACAAGTCAAAACACGGCTATGATACGATCATCCATCATGAAGTTCCAGTTCATATCTTCCGGCTCCATCATCAGATCAGCTCGACAGTACCATATTATTGTATTGTCATCGAAATCACATACAACTGCCAATTTTCATAACGCTATGACCTTTAGAAGATGGTTAAATTAGTTTTCTTAGATTTGATTACATAGTTACATACATACAGGTCGACCTAATAAAAGCGTGTTAATAAAAACTCCTTTATTATTTTCTAGAATAACCCTCGAGCATTCAAATGTACTCACTCACAAATACACAAAATCAGAGGAGCGTGTAATTTCTCAAGATATTTGCTTCTCTAGATAGTTGCTCCAACTAGAATTCATCTCTTTATTTTGTATGCTAGATAAGAATTTCCTAATTTATGCGGGATCTTTTTGTAATTTTCATTTACCTACTGGTTTGTTTAAACGATTTACCAACCTGAAATCTCTCATTCAGACATTTGATTTGGGTGAAACGAGGTTAATTTCTGAAGCTTCTATGTTGTTTCACAATAATAATAATTAAGTTATTATTTCTATTTTATTTTTGTGCTGTGGAGTATCGGTTTAAAATAGTACGTTTATTTTTTATTTCTTTAACACCTTTTCCTCCCGTGGGTCTTCGTAAGAAGCGGCTAAGGATATTGGGACAATTAATTGATTGTTCAGAAATGCGGTGGCCTATAAAAAAACATTTTACAATCTGGCACACATTACAACTTTGAAAAGTGGCTGATGAATTTTGATTTATAGCCATGAGTATATGTTTTATTAATTGGGAACTAATTTTTTGAGATGTTATTTAAAAATTCGAGATGTTATTATGATTAGTTGAAAAACATATTGAACAGTTATTTAATTTAATGGCGGTTGAATAATTGTTGCGACAGTTAAACATAGACAGTAATAAAAAATATATTAGTCAGTTATTTTATCATACAATGTCAATTCTCAAAATAATTGAGTAGTCCAATAATTAAATGAGCGGTAAGAATGATGGAATGAGCGGTTCGATACACAAACTCAAATTCATTATTGAAGAAAAGTTAGGTCACATTTAGTCACTGCAGACAAAGAAAAATTAGGTCACATTTAGTTAGGTTAGGTTAGATAATGTATAAAAACCAGCGAGCGGAGCGAGCACCTAAATGCCTGATGCATGCATATATGCATACTTGCTTGCTTGCATGCTTGCTACATATAGGGGACGGGAGGCGGGGTATACTACTTAATATCTATTAATCTCAATTATAGAATTGCTTAGAATGAGATTTCTCATCGACAAATTCCGATTTATTTTCGCTTATTTAATTGTTTTCCTACTCAATTATATATTCACTGATCAATTTCATTATTTTTTATTACTCATTTTTGATTTGCATTTTGCGTGCAATTTATAATTTTTAACTTACCAAAACCGCTTTATACAACTGCCTCTTTAAATCAGTGCCTTATTAATTTAAGTAGAAACTATATAAGTTTATCCCATAAATGTTATTTACTAAACCTAATTAGGCGTTAGCAGTTCGTCTCTCGTTGTTTAATTGTTTAATGTATGTGAAATTTTATTAATATCCTAAGGTTTTTTGTTGTTTACATAGGATGACAAAATATGCCGAATTTTATATAATAAGTATATTGAACGCCGTGTAGTGTCGACTTAGAATAGCACTACCCCGTTTCTACCGATGGGTTTACGTAAGAATTGACTAACGGTATTGGGGTTTTTAAGGGATTTTTGGGCGATGCGGTTGAAACCCATCACCAACAACCTTTACTTTAACACCTTTTCCTTACTAAATTTTCCAAAAGTGGGCGAGGAATTTTTAATTCCTTAGCTCTGGCTACCCCTTCTAGGGATATATAGCCGTGAGTATATGTATGTATGTATGTAAGTATATTGAAAAGTTTATCTCTAAATACTATTTAAGAGATTATGTGCTAAAACTGTGTTGTGTTCGAGCTTTTTAACTGATTGTTAGGCAATGTATCTAGCGACCAATATATAACATCAATTTCACAATCTTTTACCCACTGAAGTTCCAAAAGTGGCTATGGAATTTGACATTATAGTGGTCTGGCTTCCCCTTTTTGGGATTAATAGCTATGATAAAAGGTTGTATGCATTAAAATTTATTCCAAGGGTTTATATTAATAAAATCCTTTTGGCATATGTATAAAACCTTCGAAGAACATTAAGCATATCATTTACAAAAACAAAACGACCCATTTCAAAGCAAAAAGCTGACAACACCTTGATGAAGGGTCTACATCCTTTCCCTAACTATTTCACTACATGCGTATTTTCTCTACAAACATTTTAAGTTGCTCTTTAAATTGTAAGGGATTATAATAACAAAAGTAATTTTTGGGGAACTAGATTAGTTAATTATTTATACTTCTGTTCTGATTTAAAAGAGTTTGCTTAGAATAGCACAACCTCATTTCATCCCATGGGTGATTGTAAGAGGCGACTAAGGGTATGGGGGATTTTTAAGTGATTTTCGTGCAATTCGGTTGGAGACCCATCGCCAAGAACATTTATTTTACAATCTTTTACCTATTAAATTTTAGAAGTGGCTGAATATTTTTACTGATTCTGAAGTTCTGGTTACCCCTTTTAGGGAATTATGGCCGTGAGTCTGGAGTCCGTAATCTTGGAGCTACATTTCCTTTCTAGAGGTTGTGATAGTTTTGTTATAATTTGATTAAGGAATGCTTCATTATTTTACAGTTTTTCTGACAGTTAACAAAGCTATAGCTACCTGCTTTTAAACATGGAAAGTTTCATTTAACTTCTCGTCGATAATGTAGTTGATTATATTATAGTTAGCACTCTGTGATGAGTATTCTACCATAAATGTTTTAAAGTTAATTGGATTTGTAGTAGTACTTTACTCATAGTGATAACATGAGCATAATCAATATGATTTATCAAGAAGTGTAACCCATGGTGTAACCATAGGTTTTGACAAACAACTTTGACATCAACAGAAACACTGTCTGTTGGGGTTTCGTAGTCAAATGGCAAGTCTTAGTCTAGTTTTCTAGGTCTATGCGTCAAATTGCAATGCAATCAAGATATAATGGCACTAAATAAGAGTGACCTACCCTCGGCTACTATACTTTGAGTATAGATCTTTTTCTATATTATCGGGTTATGAGACCGGAAACTAAACACCAATGGTTCCCTATATATTCCTATTATTCCCCTCTTCATTTCCGAAAGTGGTTAAGAGATTATGGATTCTAAAAATGTGGCGATCTTGTGAAAAAAATACAGCATTTCATATTTATAAAAACAAGACTATAACTCAAAATCACGAGGCTAAGCCAGTAATCAATAACACAACTAAAAAGTTTTTCCGATACAGCCAAAATTGCGCCAGTTAATCCAGATTGCGATAATCCTGCGACGAAACAAGTTCTGAAGTTCGATTGCCAGCTTAATAGCTACTTGCTTAACTTACTTGGATCCACTTTACCGTGATTTAGTGTTACTATCAAACAACGTTAATTTCACAAACTTTGAGTTGAAACCCAATTTGTCTATCATCTTTGTTTAAATCTGTTCTTCATTAGGTTTAATGATCTGGTTTAGTTTTATTGAGATAGAACAATCTTGTTTGGTAGTTTGAGGGCTAGGTTAGGTTAGGCAAACTTAGTCGATGAATAAAAGTACTTAGGTGTGGTATCTCAGAATTTCGAAATTCCTTTGTCGCGTCTTCAGACGTTCACAAAAAAATAATGAAGAAGTGATTTTCCCTTTGCCGAGCTAATTCAAAATCAATTCTTTCAACAAAGAGGTTCGAAATATGGTGATGTTGAATGGTGACGTTTACGACTTAGACGAGTAAAGTTATCTGTCATTTAACTATGATTAAGATACTTGATATTAGTACGATTGATGTAATTTTTTGTGCTTCGGAGGGTATATTATAAAGTCATCAAGTCGGAGCCATCTACTATAAATATCCATGTCTGGCGTCATAAGGAATTAAAATTTGTCAACCCGCTGTTGGTTTGCTTGTGAACTTTAGCCTTGAATCATGGTTGGTTTAATTAAACCACACGGTAGCGACATACTGTTGTGTAAGTTTAGTTTTATAAAAAGGTAGAATCGAAATAACGACGTTGAATATAAATATAAATTATATATTAAAAAAATAGAAGTCGTAATCAATCGAAAAGTAATTCCGAATTCGCAATACCGAAACAAGCAACTTATGAAGTATTGAAATAAAATTTAACTTCTAATAAAGTTAGCTTTAATATACATTTTTGAGTAAAATACATTTTTGAGTAACTTGGACATTCTCATTGCGGCAGCTTATATAAAATAAACGAAGTTCAAAAAGTAAATCGCGTTCGACATTTGCCGCGACAGCAGTTAAGGCTTTTAATTAAATTTTGGAGCTTCAGTTAATTAGCATAAAGTATTTTTCCTGTTAGAAATATAACTTAAATTGCTGAGAAATATAAGAGCAAAACGAGAGTGTATCAAATTTTGGTAACAAGATCTTTTGAAAGGTACGATAATATACTAGAGATAATTAAAATTTATGCTTACCTTTTTAATTTAGTTACTTTTAGGACCTCTAAAGAATTTCGGTTAGAAAATAATTTGTAAATATCTCGCTTTATATGAGAACATTTTAAATGACATACAAATAAATACAACTGGAGTATCTGTTTCTTATACTAAAGTTACCACTTATTCCATGTGTATGAATTTATATACGGTACTTAACTCCTACATATACCTAAATAACATTTAGTACATTTCTAATCTGTTGTTTGTCTCTCTGCCTGCGTAAAGACTATTAATTAAGAAGCCAACGACAAATCCAGTTTGGAAACAAAAACTACTCGACGGATTTTAACGAAACTTGGTACAATTATTCTTCATACTCCTGGGCAGGTTATAGTATACTTTTCAGCATAGTACTAAAGGGGAGTTGGGGGATATTTTGGTAAAACGGTAGAAATTACTATATTTTTTAAGCTTCCATCGCGTGTGCAGCCTTAGTGGTTTAAGTAACATAGAAATCATGTATAACAGAAATATTTCTCGTAAAATTGTCTAAAAAAAATTTATGACAGCATACGTCTATCTTTTATGGTTAACTCACAATATCAAGTAACTCCTAATAGCTTAACAGTTCGGAGCATTCTGATTATATTTGTTTACTCTTACGTTTATAATACTCTCACTCATGTCTTATTTAAAAAAAGTTAACATCATTACCTATTCATTAAAAAAATAATCATGGAAATCGGTAGAGAAACACCGAAATTACACATGAAATAAGTCATCGCGCCCGTGATCAAAACCAAATAATTACTAATTTACATATTACATACTAGATGGCGCCAGTAGTTATAGTTGTTATAAGTACTTCATAGCGTTTTACTCAACTTCAACTCATTCTTAAAATTAGCTTATGTTCGGAGACACTAAACCGTTCATATGAGCGCTTTCACAGAAACCACAAAGCTACACTATTCAGGAGTGGTCTAAGCAGTAATCATTGCGCTTGAGCATTCAAAGCTAGAGCAGTGGTACATGAAACCTCAGATATTAAAAAACAACGCTACCCGTGCGAAGCTGGGCCGATCCACTAGTAGTAAATAAATGTAGCAATAGTTCTATATTTGCTTCTATTAAAGTTTTGTTATTCTTTATAAAATACAATATAAAAAATAGAATAAACTCACGGTTTCTTCGAATCACTTTAATAAGACTGCAACTTTCCCATAACAAAACTGCGTTCCTTCCTGTTTATAACAATTTAACCGACCTGGCAATCTGCCGATACAATTAGTTTTGTTTCTCTATCTTTGCTCCTGCAACTAACTCTTTTCTTGCATCTTTTAAAGTAATTAAAAATACATTGTGCATATTAAGCTGTGTATTGTCGAGTTAAAATAGTACTAGACCATTTTTCCCGCGGGTGTACGTAAGAGGCGACAAAAGATATTGAGGCTTTTTAAGAGGTTTTTGGTAATGTGTTTGTAGACCAATAATCACCAATAACCTTTGTTTTACCATCTTTTACCTACTCAACTCTCATAAGTGGCTCAAGAATTTCTAATCCCTAACCTCTGTTTACCCCTTCTAGGAATTTATAGCATTATTTATATGTATGTAAAAAAAAACAAAATAACCCTCTAAAAGAATTAAGTTTATTGGCTGTAATCACACTTTCATACTTATTCCTACGTTTATACATACATATGCTCACGGCTATAAATCCCTAGAAAGGGTAGCCAGAGCTAAGGAATTAAAAATTCCTCAGTCACTTTTGGAAAATTTAGTGGGGAAAAGATGGTATAGTAAAGGTTGTTGGTGATGGGTCTCCAACCGCATCGCCCAAAAATCCCTTAAAAGCCCCAATACCGTTAGTCGCCTCTTACGTACACCCATCGGTAGAAACGGGATAGTGCTATTCTATCCCGACACTACACGGCGTTTATAAATACCAGAAAGGGATAGCCAATGCTGCAGTATTAGACATTCCTCCGTCGATTGTGGAAGTTAAGTGCTAGAAATTTGGATTTCCAACTATAATCTATATCACTAAACAATAACTTTAATAAAAACTCAAAACTCATTCTTTCCTTTTTGGAAGTTATATAGAAAGATCCATTCTTATTTAATTGTAAGCTTTCATTGGGAAACTATAACTAGTGCGAATTTAGCGCAATCTTTAAGTTGGTAAAAGTATTATCCATACAAACGTAAGTATTGCCTCGCAGCTTTTGCTGAGTCAGTGCCCTTTCGCTGCAAAAGGGCGCAAAGTTTGTAACATTATTATTTAGTTCCGTTGAATTTTATAATGATCTCTGTTTTTTTTTCTATTATTTTGTTTTCTTTTGACACTGTTCACAGGTTTGTTTACATTGTTTTTAACTTTTCCTTTTAAATGTTTTTGATTTATTTTAAATTTATTTTTCTTTAGTTTTAAGTTTTATTATTTTTTGTGTTGTGTTTTAATTTGTGCCATATTTGCTGCGAATAAACTTTATTCTTTCTTTCTTTTTTTTATTGATATAGACTGTAAAAAAAAGAAGAACCATGGAGTTTGTTTATATCTTTGCATATTTATTATTTTCTAAACTCAAAACTATTTAATGGCCCTATCTATTTATAACTCCAATATTTCCTTCATTTCTAACGAACAAACATTTTCCCATTCCATAAGAGGTCCCCTTTAAGTGTGTTTACGTTTGCGTTAGCCCAGTTTTACCAAAATAATCAACAGCGATTTTCAGCTCTATTTTGTAAGTGACAGAGGTGAAGGTATTTGAACTAGCCAACAGCACTGACTGTGCAAAATTAAATATAAATAACTTCGCTGGGTTCAATAGGGTTGCGGAATCAAATTAAAAAATAATAAACATTTCTTAGCGCCGTAGCAACAGTATTGATTTTTATTTGCGAGGGCTACATCAGTGTGGGTGTTTATTAAACAAGTGATTTGTCTCAGTTTCGCACTAAAAGTTAACTTTTATTTGTGATGATTGTGAATAATACGAAAAGTTTATAGGTGTTTGAAGGAAACGGTTAATTTGATGCAGATAATATAATTTTGGGAAATAATGTATTGAGTGTGATAACGATAACATGAAATAATTGATTTAAAATTTAATATTTAACAAAATAAAGTTTATTTTATACGGAACAGAATATCTCGAATAATTTATTATATTTGCTGTGTAGTGTCGGCTTAGAATAGCACTACCCCGTTTCTTCCGGTGGGTGTACGTAAGAGGCGACTAACGGTATTGGGGCTTTTTAAGGGATTTTTGGGCGATGCGGTTGGAGACCCATCACCAACAACCTTTATTCTACCATCTTTTCCCCACTCAACTTCCAAAAGTGGCTAAGAAATTTCTAATTTCTCAGCTCTGGCTACCCCTTTTAGGGATTTATAGCCGTGAGTATATGTATGTATGTATATATATATATATATATATATATACATATTACTTTAATGTGCTACTTAACACACAAGTGTGATACTTAAGTACAAAATGCAGTATACGGGCCGCTAAAAACATATTTTTTTGTCTTTTTTGAATATAATTTTGGGAAATAACGTATTGAGTGTGATAACGATAACATGAAATAATTGATTTAAAATTTAATATTTAACAAAATAAAGTTTATTTTATACGGAACAGAATATCTCGAATAATTTATTATATTTGCTGTGTAGTGTCGGCTTAAAATAGCACTACCCCGTTTCTTCCGGTGGGTGTACGTAAGAGGTGACTAACGGTATTGGGGCTTTTTAAGGGATTTTTGGGCGATGCGGTTGGAGACCCATCACCAACAACCTTTATTCTACCATCTTTTCCCCACTCAACTTCCAAAAGTGGCTTAGAAATTTCTAATTTCTCAGCTCTGGCTACCCCTTTTAGGGATTTATAGCCGTGAGTATATGTATGTATGTATATATATATATATATACATATTACTTTAATGTGCTACTTAACACACAAGTGTGATACTTAAGTACAAAATGCAGTATACGGGCCGCTAAAAACATATTTTTTTGTCTTTTTTGAATATAATTTTGGGAAATAACGTATTGAATGTGATAACGATAACATGAAATAATTGATTTAAAACTTAATAACTTTTATTATTTCACAAAATAAAGTTTATTTTATACGAAACAGAATATCTCGAATATTTTATTATCATATAAATATATAAAACATTACATAACATAAACGTTCACGCCGAATATCCCCGAAGGGGTTGGCAGAGGTACTAATACTTCTGAACATCACGTGACTTTGTCACCTGGTGTTCAGAGTACCCACGTTTTGCATGGACAGTGTACTCACGTGATAGGGGGCAGGCCTATCGCCGTTTTGTACGAATACACTGTCACATGACTAAGTACAACTCAGTCATGTGGGTTTCCTCACGATGTTTTCCCTCACCGTTAACAACCATGATAAATTAACCACACATATGTCTTTAGAAAAGACAAATTGGTGTAGGCCCGACCCGGGATTTGAACACTAGTCGCTTGCACGTTAACCGGTGTTCTATCCATTATATATGTATATACATATTACTTTAATGTGCTACTTAACACACAAGTGTGATACTTAAGTACAAAACGCAGTATACGGGCTGCTAAAAACATATTTTTTTGTCTTTTTTGTATACAAAAGCAGGCAAACCTTTGTATTTCCCCAAACATTCCACAGCTGAGTTACGTTCGCGTGTTCAACTGTATCAAATGGTTTCTTTTGCGTGCAATAAACCTTTATTCCTGTGATATATTTTACATACGTATATTTACGACTGCGAAACTCTTAGGGGTAGCCAGAGCGTTTGAGAGAGAGAAATTGAAAGTTTCACACCCTTGGTCCCTTCATACGATATGAACGAGAGATAGTGTATTAATATTTTTTTAATGTCATGAAAAGTCAAACAAAGTCGTAAATTGTTGCTTAGTAAGGACTCTATATTTTTTTCAACAGAGTTGTTATGAAGGACCCAATATAAGTTTGTGAGTTATAGCTAAACAAAGGAAAATATTTGACTTGTTAATAGTTTTAGCTATTACATAACTGTTGCAGAGAACATAATTTTTGCACTAGGGTATTATTAGTTATTTATATCGAGTATATATTTGTCGTGTAGTGCCGGCTTAAAATGTCGCTACCCCTTTCTACCCACGGGTGTTGTAAGAGGCGACTAAGGGTATTGGGGCCCATCACCAAAAACCTTTATTTTTACCATCTTTTCCCCACTCAACTTCCAAAAGTGCCTGAGAAATTTATAATTCCTAAGCTCTGGCTACCCCTTCTAGGGAAATATAACCGTGAGTATATGTATGTATGTTATATCGCGTCAAAGTCAAACTAGAGTATTTTAGACATACAATATTTATCATGTTAGCTCCACGTCAGTAAATTTGATTCTATCCCTTAAAATTTCGAGTTCAATTCATTCGGGCTGGATCACTCAATATCATGATTGTTAAGGGACTAGACTTTCTCAAAAGTTACGATATTTTTTTAAAAATGGTAATTTTAACAAAAGGAATATGATTTTATCTAATGTGTGGGTTATTGTAATGTCACGCTGCTGATGAGAATTGTGGTTTAAACTTTTAAATGGTGATAGTGAAATGAACTAATACAATACGTATTCCCGGAGGTCATAAGTTCGATCCCCGCTGGTGTTGAAATATTTCTTTTCTCTATTTACATTCATACAAACATACACTCACAGCTATAAGCCCCGAGAAGGGGTGGCTAGAGCTAAGGAATAATACATTCCTCAGCCACTTTTGGAAACTTGAGTGGGGAAAAGATCCTTTATTTATTACTATAATCCCCACATGAGGTTTTCATGTACAAAACATTCGAACGATACCGTTTTTTTATCAATCTTTGTATATTTTTTTAATTTAAAGTAGCTTATTTATTTATTGGGTATAAATCCGATTTTCTTTTAACTGGTTTGTAATTTTTGAATATTTGCTGTGTCATCTTAGAATAGCACTGCCCCATTCCTTCCAGTGGGGGTACGTAAGAGGCGACTAAGGGTATTGGGGCTAAAAAGGGATTATTGGGCGATGCGGTTGGAGACCCGTCACCAACAACCTTTATTTCTCCATCTTTTCCCCATTCAACTTTCCAAGAGTGGCTGAGGAATTTCAAATTTCTTAGTTCTGGCTACCATTTCTAAGATTTATAGCCGAGAGTATATGTATGTATGTATGTAATTATTGCTTATTGCTTTATTCTGTTGTTAATAAAATTTGTAAAATATTTTTTTTCAAACATACATACATACATATACTCACGGCCATAAATCCCAAAAAGAGGTAGCCAGAGTTTTAAAGCTAGAAACTCCTCGGCCATATTTGTTAGTGGATAGGCGACAAGATGGTAGAAACAAAGTATCGTTGTAAGTTTTAACCAACAATTAACAAAACATATATTCTAATTCCAAGAAACAACGAGAGAAGACGTTTAGCTGTAGAGAAGAGAGGGCAAAGAGAGAATTAAGTACACATTGGATCTTTATCGTTTAAAAAATCTAGATCACTTTAGCAGACTATCTTTAAATATATAATATCTTGTAGAAAACAACTATTTATTTTATTGCCCTTTAAACGGTGCCACGGGCAATCCCAAAATATCAAAAGGAAGAGTGTAACATATAGAGAGAGGCCCATAAAAAAGTTATTAACCTGATTAAGTCTTTATATCTGTACATGATTTTTATTTCTTATAATCAGTATGATTGTTACTAAGTTCATTGAATTTACTTTACATACAACAATACATAGGCAATTAAGTACAAAAATCTCTATTCATATTTTTTTTTATTTTAGCACGCAACTTCAAAAGCAAATATACGTTAAAAGGATTATCCAAAACCAGCTTTGTTACATAAAAAGGGGTATATTTTCCTCGGATATTTTTACGGGGAACGCAAAATATTTTTCATGTATATGTATAAAATATTCTCGTGCGCTAACAATATAATCTCGTTGGTACAATAGTTTGCTCTTCACTCAAGATATCCCCAACCACGAGTTTAGATCTCGGGTGTATTCTCTGTTGTCTTTTAGTAAAATATTTTCTGGTTATTTCTAATTCAGTTTGGATTATAGTGTTATGAATAAAAAAATTAGCATCACTTTAATATACCAGCAATTTTTAGTGGATTTTTTTACTATAAATTTTCTTTTACACTTATTTAAAAATCTACATATAGTATTAACTAAAGAATAAATTTGACTAAATTAATAATGTAAAACATACAAAAATCTTTTCAAAGTATGGTTATTTATTTTGAAAATTATTTTCCCGTAGTTTAAACAAAGCTACATAATAATACAAAAAGCTCTAGAGCGCTTTCAAAGCAGTTATTCTATAATTTCAAGAACTTTAAAAACTCATATTTAAAAACCGACCACTAGCACAAAAGCGCTTACTGAAAATATTGTCAAAGGAACAGACCGCGAATCCACCCCGAGGCTGAAAGATCAGCTGACCGCAGAAGCTCAGATCAGCTATTTCTGACAGCTTGAGATATGTGACTCGTTAATTTGCATTTTCAAGTGAGGTTTAGTCCGGTGTTCGAAAATAGAATGGAATTTTGGAGCGTCATCGTATTTTAGTGACTCCAGTTTAACTTCTGGTGGTGTGGTTGCTCAGATTTATCGATATTATTTTTATATCTATATTTATTATGAAGAGATTCGTTTGTGTTGGTTTGACGTGAATACCACTGTCCTATACGGCTCCAATACCACTCAACCGATTTAATTTAATATTTAAACAATACAAATCTACATCCTACAGAATAAACAAAGGTCATATATACATACATACATAATAATAATAATAATAAGCCTTTTGGCGTGGGCTTTGGTCGCTGCCTGTTGATCACGAAGAGGGCCGATGGTTCGAGGCGGTCGAGGGAGCGTTCGAGCCCATAGCGCCTATGAACCCCGTCAACATATCCGAGGAGGATGTGGTGGCTGCGATCCGTAAGGCTCCGAACTGGAAAAGTCCGGGGCCGGACGGATTGCACCATTACTGGTTGAAGGGGTTCACGCGCTGTCACGCTACTCTCGCCCGTCAGTTCCAAAGCGCCCTCGAGAGTGGGACGCTCCCGAACTTCTTAAATACTGGGGTCACTCATTTAGCTCCAAAGAGCGATGCTACCGCGGATCCATCACAATACCGCCCCATTACTTGTCTTTGTACAATTTACAAGACCTTGACATCCGTTCTGAGCTCCAAGATTACTCAACACATTGTTGATAACAATGTGATATCTGGAGCTCAGAACGGATGTAGGGGCGGTAGTCGCGGTAGCAAGGAGCTGCTCCTCATCGACGCGGTCGTAGGCCAACTGGTCAAACGCAACCGTCGGAACTTCTCCGCTGGCTGGATAGACTACAGGAAGGCGTTCGATTCGGTACCTCATACATGGCTCATGAGGGTCCTCGAGCTGTACAAAATTGATAGTGCAGTTCGACACTTCCTCGGGCAGTGTATGGGGTGCTGGAGAACGATCCTGAGTTTAGACGGTCAGCGGATGACGGATGCGGATGACCAAATTGATATAAGGAGAGGGATTTTCCAGGGCGATTGCCTGAGTCCAGTTTGGTTTTGCTTGGCCCTGAATCCTCTAAGTACACTCTTGGAGAATTCGGGGACAGGCTTTCAGTTTCGGAGAGGCGGACCACGCTTGCCTCATCTCCTTTACATGGATGACCTGAAGCTTTACGCCCCCACGGCTGACAGATTGGCGGAGCTACTGACGATCACTAACGATTTCAGTGGTTCCGTCAAGATGGAGCTCGGGGTCGATAAGTGTGCGGTCATCCATGTTGAGAAGGGGCATGTCGTGCACTCTGATGGTGTCGATGTCGGCACCAATCATTTGAGGGCACTCTCCGAGGCTGAAACATACCGGTATCTGGGCATGTCACAAACCATCGGTGTGAAGGTGGCAGACGTGAAACAGGGTGTTTGCGAGGAGTTTTATGAACGCCTGAAAAGTGTGCTTAATAGCTACTTGTCAGGCGTTAATAAGATCCGAGCCATTAACTCCTGGGTCATGCCTGTACTGATGTACACATTTGGCGTGCTCAGATGGACTCAGACCGAACTCGACGCTCTGGACAGACGAGTCCGCACGATGATGACCTCTCATCGAATGCATCATCCGAGGTCGTCGGTTATGAGATTGTATATCCCGCGGAAGTGTGGTGGTCGAGGCCTCTTGAGTGCCAAAACCATGCACAACCGCGAGGTATGCAACCTCAGAAACTATTTTTTGACAATGACGGATGATAGTATTCGGGGAGAGGTGGTCGCTAGTGATAAAGGACTGACTCCCTTATCGTTGGCCTCACAGGATTGGCGAACCCCGGAGGTACTTAGCACCTCTGATCGGGAGTCCGTATGGAAAGAGAAGGAGCTGCACGGGAGGTTTTACAAGGTACTTCACGAACCTTTCGTGGACCGTAAAGCCTCCCTGCATTGGCTGCGTTTCGGGGACCTCTTTGGGGAAACCGAAGGTTTTGTCTGTGCAATACAAGACCAGGTTATCAAGACGCGGAACTATCGGAAATGCATCCTAAAGGACGGTACCACAGACATCTGTCGAGCATGTGGCCGTCCCGGAGAGTCACTTAGGCATGTTATTTCCGGTTGTTCGGCTCTTGCTAACACTGAGTACTTGCACAGACACAACCAAGCAGCCAAAATCCTGCATCAGGAGCTCGCTCTGAAATACGGACTCTTGCAACAGAGGCTGCCGTATTACAAGTATCTGCCGGAGCCAATTCTAGAAAACGACCGTGCCAAAATCTATTGGGACCGATCCGTTATCACGGACAGGACTATTCTAGCGAATAAGCCTGATATCGTGGTGTGGGATCGGTCGCAGTCGAGGGTATTTCTAGTGGATGTCACTATCCCGCATGACGAGGGTCTCGTGAAAGCCGAAACCGAGAAGCGTCGGAAGTATCTCGATCTGGCTCACGATATCACCGACATGTGGGGTGTGACCTCGACTGAAATTATCCCAATTGTTTTGTCCGCGAACGGGTTAATTCCAACCAGCCTCGCGACCAACTTGAGGCGGTTGGATTTCTGTGGCGTGTCGGTTCCAGCACAAATGCAGAAAGCGGTGCTGCTCGATACGGCTCGGATCGTCCGTCGGTTCTTGAACCTGACTCCCTGACCCCGACCGACTGTGCTTTTGTTGGGGAGTACCGCCTCTCCCATTTAAAATTTATATTTTCATTTTCGGCCATGGGAGAGGCGAGGAACTAAAATTCATGCCTGAAATAATAATAATAATGTTTGCGAGGAGTTTTATGAACGACTGAAAAGTGTGCTTAATAGCTACTTATCAGGCGTTAATAAGATCCGAGCCATTAACTCCTGGGTCATGCCTGTACTGATGTACACGTTTGGCGTGCTCAGATGGACTCAGTCCGAACTAGACGCTCTGGACAGACGAGTCCGCACGACGATGACCTCTCATCGAATGCATCATCCGAGATCGTCGGTTATGAGATTGTATATCCCGCGGAAGTGTGGTGGTCGAGGCCTCTTGAGTGCCAAAACCATGCACAACCGCGAGGTATGCAACCTCAGAAACTATTTTTTGACGATGACGGATGATAGTATTCGGGGAGAGGTGGTCGCTAGTGATAAAGGACTGACTCCCTTATCGTTGGCCTCACAGGATTGGCGAACCCCGGAGGTACTTAGCACCTCTGATCGGGAGTCCGTATGGAAAGAGAAGGAGCTGCAAGGGAGGTTTTACAAGGTACTTCACGAACCTTTCGTGGACCGTAAAGCCTCCCTGCATTGGCTGCGTTTCGGGGACCTCTTTGGGGAAACCGAAGGTTTTGTCTGTGCAATACAGGACCAGGTTATCAAGACGCGGAACTATCGGAAATACATCCTAAAGGACGGTACCACAGACATCTGTCGAGCATGTGGCCGTCCCGGATAGTCACTTAGGCATGTTATTTCCGGTTGTTCGGCTCTTGCTAACACTGAGTACTTGCACAGGCACAACCAAGCAGCCAAAATCCTGCATCAGGAGCTCGCTCTAAAATACGGACTCTTGCAACAGAGGCTGCCGTATTACAAGTATCTGCCGGAGCCAATCCTAGAAAACGACCGTGCCAAAATCTATTGGGACCAATCTGTTATCACGGACAGGACTATTCTAGCGAATAAGCCTGATATCGTGGTATGGGATCGGTCGCAGTCGAGGGTGTTTCTAGTGGATGTCACTATCCCTCATGACGAGGGTCTCGTGAAAGCCGAAACCGAGAAGCGTCGGAAATATCTCGATCTGGCTCACGAGATCACCGACATGTGGGGTGTGATTTCGACAGAAATAATCCCAATTGTTTTGTCCGCGAACGGGCTAATTCCAACCAGTCTCGCGACCAACTTGAGGCGGTTGGATTTCTGTGGCGTGTCGG
Source organism: Bedellia somnulentella (assembly GCA_963576735.1). Classification (NCBI taxonomy): domain Eukaryota; kingdom Metazoa; phylum Arthropoda; class Insecta; order Lepidoptera; family Bedelliidae; genus Bedellia; species Bedellia somnulentella. Next base: position 5,667,894 of record OY755171.1, read on the forward strand.
TTCCAGCACAAATGCAGAAAGCGGTGCTGCTCGATACGGCTCGGATCGTCCGTCGGTTCTTGAACCTGACTCCCTGACCCCGACCGACTGTGCTCTTGTCGGGGAGTACCGCCTCTCCCATTTAAAATTTATATTTTCATTTTCGGCCATGGGAGAGGCGAGAAACAAAAATGTTTTCCGAAATAATAATAATATGATTTCAGTGGTTCCGTCAAGATGGAGCTCGGGGTCGATAAGTGTGCGGTCGTTCATGTGGAGAAGGGGCATGTCGTGCACTCTGATGGTGTCGATGTCGGCACCAATCATTTGAGGGCACTCTCCGAGGCTGAAACATACCGGTATCTGGGCATGTCACAAACCATCGGTGTGAAGGTGGCAGACGTGAAACAGGGTGTTTGCGAGGAGTTTTATGAACGCCTGAAAAGTGTGCTTAATAGCTACTTGTCAGGCGTTAATAAGATCCGAGCCATTGACTCCTGGGTCATGCCTGTACTGATGTACACGTTTGGCGTGCTCAGATGGACTCAGTCCGAACTAGACGCTCTGGACAGACGAGTCCGCACGACGATGACCTCTCATCGAATGCATCATCCGAGATCGTCGGTTATGAGATTGTATATCCCGCGGAAGTGTGGTGGTCGAGGCCTCTTGAGTGCCAAAACCATGCACAACCGCGAGGTATGCAACCTCAGAAACTATTTTTTGACGATGACGGATGATAGTATTCGGGGAGAGGTGGTCGCTAGTGATAAAGGACTGACTCCCTTATCGTTGGCCTCACAGGATTGGCGAACCCCGGAGGTACTTAGCACCTCTGATCGGGAGTCCGTATGGAAAGAGAAGGAGCTGCACGGGAGGTTTTACAAGGTACTTCACGAACCTTTCGTGGACCGTAAAGCCTCCCTGCATTGGCTGCGTTTCGGGGACCTCTTTGGGGAAACCGAAGGTTTTGTCTGTGCAATACAGGACCAGGTTATCAAGACGCGGAACTATCGGAAATACATCCTAAAGGACGGTACCACAGACATCTGTCGAGCATGTGGCCGTCCCGGATAGTCACTTAGGCATGTTATTTCCGGTTGTTCGGCTCTTGCTAACACTGAGTACTTGCACAGGCACAACCAAGCAGCCAAAATCCTGCATCAGGAGCTCGCTCTAAAATACGGACTCTTGCAACAGAGGCTGCCGTATTACAAGTATCTGCCGGAGCCAATCCTAGAAAACGACCGTGCCAAAATCTATTGGGACCAATCTGTTATCACGGACAGGACTATTCTAGCGAATAAGCCTGATATCGTGGTATGGGATCGGTCGCAGTCGAGGGTGTTTCTAGTGGATGTCACTATCCCTCATGACGAGGGTCTCGTGAAAGCCGAAACCGAGAAGCGTCGGAAATATCTCGATCTGGCTCACGAGATCACCGACATGTGGGGTGTGATTTCGACAGAAATAATCCCAATTGTTTTGTCCGCGAACGGGCTAATTCCAACCAGTCTCGCGACCAACTTGAGGCGGTTGGATTTCTGTGGCGTGTCGGTTCCAGCACAAATGCAGAAAGCGGTGCTGCTCGATACGGCTCGGATCGTCCGTCGGTTCTTGAACCTGACTCCCTGACCCCGACCGACTGTGCTCTTGTCGGGGAGTACCGCCTCTCCCATTTTAAATTTATATTTTCATTTTCGGCCATGGGAGAGGCGAGAAACAAAAATGTTTTCCGAAATAATAATAATATGATTTCAGTGGTTCCGTCAAGATGGAGCTCGGGGTCGATAAGTGTGCGGTCGTTCATGTGGAGAAGGGGCATGTCGTGCACTCTGATGGTGTCGATGTCGGCACCAATCATTTGAGGGCACTCTCCGAGGCTGAAACATACCGGTATCTGGGCATGTCACAAACCATCGGTGTGAAGGTGGCAGACGTGAAACAGGGTGTTTGCGAGGAGTTTTATGAACGCCTGAAAAGTGTGCTTAATAGCTACTTGTCAGGCGTTAATAAGATCCGAGCCATTGACTCCTGGGTCATGCCTGTACTGATGTACACGTTTGGCGTGCTCAGATGGACTCAGTCCGAACTAGACGCTCTGGACAGACGAGTCCGCACGACGATGACCTCTCATCGAATGCATCATCCGAGATCGTCGGTTATGAGATTGTATATCCCGCGGAAGTGTGGTGGTCGAGGCCTCTTGAGTGCCAAAACCATGCACAACCGCGAGGTATGCAACCTCAGAAACTATTTTTTGACGATGACGGATGATAGTATTCGGGGAGAGGTGGTCGCTAGTGATAAAGGACTGACTCCCTTATCGTTGGCCTCACAGGATTGGCGAAACCCGGAGGTACTTAGCACCTCTGATCGGGAGTCCGTATGGAAAGAGAAGGAGCTGCACGGGAGGTTTTACAAGGTACTTCACGAACCTTTCGTGGACCGTAAAGCCTCCCTGCATTGGCTGCGTTTCGGGGACCTCTTTGGGGAAACCGAAGGTTTTGTCTGTGCAATACAGGACCAGGTTATCAAGACGCGGAACTATCGGAAATACATTCTAAAGGACGGTACCACAGACATCTGTCGAGCATGTGGCCGTCCCGGAGAGTCACTTAGACATGTTATTTCCGGTTGTTCGGCTCTTGCTAACACTGAGTACTTGCACAGGCACAACCAAGCAGCCAAAATCCTGCATCAGGAGCTCGCTCTAAAATACGGACTCTTGCAACAGAGGCTGCCGTATTACAAGTATCTGCCGGAGCCAATCCTAGAAAACGACCGTGCCAAAATCTATTGGGACCGATCTGTTATCACGGACAGGACTATTCTAGCGAATAAGCCTGATATCGTGGTATGGGATCCGTCGCAGTTGAGGGTGTTTCTAGTGGATGTCACTATCCCTCATGACGAGGGTCTCGTAAAAGCCGAAACCGAGAAGCGTCGGAAATATCTCGATCTGGCTCACGAGATCACCGACATGTGGGGTGTGACTTCGACAGAAATAATCCCAATTGTTTTGTCCGCGAACGGGTTAATTCCAACCAGTCTCGCGACCAACTTGAGGCGGTTGGATTTCTGTGGCGTGTCGGTTCCAGCACAAATGCAGAAAGCGGTGCTGCTCGATACGGCTCGGATCGTCCGTCGGTTCTTGAACCTGACTCCCTGACCCCGACCGACTGTGCTTTTGTCGGGGAGTACCGCCTCTCCCTTTGAAAATTTATATTTTCATTTTCGGCCATGGGAGAGGCGAGAAACAAAAATGATTTCCGAAATAATAATAAACACTTTATTGCATACAAAAACACAACACACAAACAGTATTTAAAAAATTACAGAACAGTAAATGTACACAAAGGCGGACTTATCGCCTTAACGCGATTTCTTCCAGTCAACCTTTATGGTGAGGAACAAATGAACAACTCTTTAATTTAAATTACAGTCAAATATAAATGCAATTTAAACAGAACTTAATTAAACACAACTTATTTACAACCTTTATATTAATTTATATACCTAATAATAATTATATCAAATATAACATACAATATCTTAATACATACTTATATAATAAAATAAATACAAATATATACATATACCTAACTTTATAAAATCTACCAACCTAAGGTTTTAAAAAAATGGGATTTAAGTTTATTTTTAAAAATATTTAATGATGATGACATACGTATGTCAACTGGTAGTGAGTTCCACAAATTAACTGCTCTGGCTGCAAAGGAATCACTATATGTAGCACTGTCATGAGGAGGTACACTCAACATCTTATTCTCCTGCGATCGCAAGGCAAGGCCGTGGGAGCACAAGTATGTGAACTTACAACGATACATACATATACTCACGGCTATAAATCCCTAAACGGGGTAGCCAATTAGAAATTTCTCAGCCACTTTTGGAAGTTGAGTGGGGAAAAGATGGTAGAATAAATGTTGTTGGTGATGGGTCTCCAACCGCATCGCCCAAAAATCCCTGTAAAAGCCCCAATACCGTTAGTCGCCTCTTACGTACACCCATCGGAAGAAATGGGGTAGTGCTATTCTAAGCCGACACTACACAGCTACATATATGTATATATATATCTTGACAATTTTTTTACAAAGTATGATCAGTATTTGAGGAGATATTTAAAAAGTGACGTTAAGTACAAAGCTTTTATTTATTAGGCACTATTTTTATTAACATACATATACTCACGGCTATATTTCCATAGAAGGGGTAGCCAGAGCTAAGGAATTATAAATTCCTCAGCCATTTTTGGAAGTTGAGTGGGGAAAAGGCGGTAAAATAAAGGTTTTTGGTGTTGGGTCTCCAACCGCATCGCCCAAAAATCCAATAAAAAGCCCCAATACCCTTAGTCGCCTCTTACGACACCCGTGGGTAGAAAGGGGTAGCGACATTCTAAGCCGGCACTACACGGCTAACGGCTCTTTATTAACCTGTCTCACAATAGATAAAAAGTACTACTAACGATACTGTTTTCATTCAGAACTCCCAACAAAATGAGGCCATGGTCGGTTGCCATAAAAATGTGAAATTATTCATCCACCCTCCCTTGCATAACATCTTACACTCATTATCATTCACAAAACATCATTTGAATATCCCCTTAAAAGCATTCACAGCTGATGCCTTAAGTGAAGCCTTATCAATTTTTTAGGTCGGCTGTCCAAGCCTTTTAAGTAGGACCAAGGATGAATTTAAATAAGTTCAAACTCGAGAAGTACATAAATATTAATGAATTTTCTGCTACAGAACTGATGGAAATAGATGACGACAGAAATTTGAATTTGGAAGCTGAATTTATTTGCGATTGTTATCTGCTCTAACCTTAGTTCATTTGACTTTTGGATGATTCATTCGATTATAAAAATCAGGTCTTATTATTTAAACGATTTGCTTTCTTTTGGTAGGCAGACGAAAATAGTTTTATAAAAAGTACGATCGTCGTAAAATATGTGCCTAATGTTTTGCGTCATTGCATGCCATAATGCAAATAGTACATAACAGTAAATAGTGTTGAAATTACCAAATTAGTTTAATATTTTTTAAGATAAGATTTAAGTCTCATTTGTGCTAATAGTTGTTTCTTTTTTAAAACAAACAGATCAAATTTAAGCTAATTTTTTTTAAATGTAAAGGGATAATACACCCGCCCTGATCTAGTATTGTAAGATCTGCTGCACATTTTATAATGGGTAGCTAGTCTTATCAGGCTGCGGCAGATCTTTTTCTTAGCTTTGAGTACAGATAGACTCACCTACTTGAAATTTTTAATTCACCATTCAAAAAGGCAGTTGTCCGTAGTACGAAGAATAAAAGAACATGTATGAAAAGATTGATGGATGTGAATGAAGCTAGAGAGGTTTGCCGATAGTCTCTGCCTACCCCAATGGGAACTAACGGCGTCGGTATATGTATGTATGTATGTACCATTCAAGTTCAAAACTCTTAATAACGAACAAAAATAATAATATGTCTATTTCATTCTTCCAGATATACTAGCAGTGAAAATAGTGCAAATAGTCGTACCAGAAATAATACAATATGGTGTTCATGATGTAGTGATTTTAGACTGTGATTATGTGTACGGTAATAGTACGGCAGGACTTATGGTGAAGTGGTTCTTTAGGAACAAAACAAGGCCAGTATATCAGTGGATAGTGAACCAAAAGCCGCAAGATATGGGCATTTTGAGAGGACGTGTAGATTTAACTTACAGAGCATCAAATGACCCATACAAGATGCACAGGGCTATAAAAATAGTCAAGCCAAATACAGACATTTCTGGGGAGTACACTTGTGTTGTATCAACGTTTATGGAGGAAGACCAGAAGACTAAGCAGATGACAGTTTTTGGTAAGATATCTGTATATTTATTTTTTATCTATATATTTATTTAATGTAAAGATACATACATACATATACATATACTCATGGCCGTAAATCCCTAGATGGGGTAGCCAGAGCTAAGGAATGAGAAATTCCTCAGCCACCTTTGGAAAGTTGAGTGGGGAAAAGATGGTAAAATAAAGGTAGTTGGTGATGGGTCTCCAACCGCATCGCCCAAAAATCCCTTTAAAGCCCCCATACCGTTAGTCGCCTCTTACGTACACCCACCGGAAGAATTGGGGTAGTGCTATTCTAAGCCGACACTACACAGCTATTATTTATGTAAAGATGTTGCGTTTAGTTACTACTTTTAATATTTTTCAAGTCATTAGTAGGCTACATTGTCGGCAAACGGTATGAATTTTCCTTTGTTCCACCATTCTTCGTCTTGATACCAAACGATTGGCTTGCTCCTTAAAAAAATACCATCTTTGTACACTGCATACAAATGTAGCTTTTAAGTTTAAATCCTACGATAGTATGCTTCATAAAACATATATAGACGACTATAGATAATGCCGGTCTGAATGAGTGAACACCCCTTATTAGTAAAGGTTATAATCTCATAGCTTCAAGTAAAAAAAAAACAAGATGCAGCTAGAGTTTCACAATCGGCAATATTTCAGCAACGTATAGAAGTTAAGTGGGGAAAGGGTTTTTGATAACGGGATTCTAGATACCGTAATACTTCAAGTGACCTTTGGGATACCCATAGGAAAATACGGTAGTGGTATTCTATGATAATACGTCCATAGCCGAGTGCGTTGCGGGTTCGATCCCCGCTGAGGGCAACATTTATGAGATGAGCATTAATGATTGTTTCTTAGTCTTGGATGTTATTAACATAACATAACATAACATAAACGTTCACGCCGAATATCCCCGAAGGGGTTGGCAGAGGTACTAATACTTCTGAACATCACGTGACTTTTTCACCTGATGTTCAGAGTACCCACGTTTTGCTTAGACAGTGTACTCACGTGATAGGGGGCAGGCCTATCGCCGTTTTGTACGAATACACTGTCACATGACAAAGTACAACTCAGCCATGTGGGTTTCCTCACGATGTTTTCCCTCACCGTTAGCAACCATGATAAATTAACCACACATATGACTTTAGAAAAGACAAATTGGTGTAGGCCCGACCCAGGATTGGAACTCACGCCCTTCTGTTTTCGGGCGGGTGTTCTACCCACTGGACTATCATGTCGCTATTGGATGTTATTAATCGTGTATTTTATAATTTTAAATAGGTTATATCACTGAAGTAGTATCCCATAATACAAGTTCTGCTTAGTTTAAGGCTAACATGATCTATGTATAATGGTCTGTATATATATTATAAATACTTTACCTCATACATACATACATCTGATGACTATACTTAGTCTTTAATAATAAAATGCTCAAGAAACCAACACTCTTTTTTTTGTCAGTAATTAAGGAAATATATAAAATAAAGTAAATACAATCAACAATATACACCTTCACCTTAGAAAAAATCTTGTTTCTATATTATCTCATCAAATAACGATCCGGCACGTGTTCTTGTTTGGTAGCTGGCACGTTTAGTATCAAATTACAAGAAGTTCCAAACTTTTTGCATCAAGTTTTTAATACGAAGCTGCGCGGACAATACGGAAAAAACTCAAAAGCGCTCACTTGAAGTTGAATATTGATTAGTGAAACAACATTTTTATGGGTTCTTGACTTGTGCCGTTTAACATGTAATGGTACGTGAGTCACATAACGTGTCTATTTTCTGGGTCCGGACGTAGCTGGTTTGAATCCTGTTGAGGACAATGTTCATAGTCAAAGATAAATAATGATGATGTCTCAGTCTTGGATTTTATTTATCAGGAATCCTAACCAAGAAATTGTTGACGTAAAATCAATAATTTGTATAAATAATTGTATTGCCGTGTAGTGTCGGCTTAGAATAGCACTACCCCGTTTCTACCGATGGGTGTACGTAAGAGGCGACTAACGGTATTGGGGCTTTTAAGGGATTTTTGGGCGATGCGGCTGGAGACCCATCACCAACAACCTTTACTTTACCATCCTTTCCCCACTCAATTTTCCAAATGTGGCTGAGGAATTTCTAATTCCTTAGCTCTGGGTACCCCTTCTAGGGATTTATAGCCGTGAGTATATGTATATGTATGTATGTAATTGTATCTCCTTGGTCATTTAGCTAACAACTCAGAGGTCTTGGGTTCGATTTCTGCATAGCTATTAAAACGACCATTAACTAGATATCGCGTGGTATAAAACAGCCATCTCTTTCGCACTTATTTAGCATCGTATATTGTCGTCTCATTCTAACCGATATCGTGACGATAAAATAGCGCTCGTGCTAGTTCTCCTAGGTTTATCGAAGAGATATTGCAGACTGTGTCACTTTATATCAAAAATTTAGATTAATCTTGGATTCGAAGGGTAATAAAAACAGTAGTCTCCGATTTCCAGTTGATATCATGGTAGTAGTCGTAGTTTAACATACACACTATCAATACTTACATCATAACATTTTTAATTCATCATCTCACTTGATGGATGTTGTATGAAGCGACAAAAGATCTGATATTTTGAAATGATCGATTTTCAAGGTGATTGGTGAACACTGTGCGATCCTTCACTATACCATATTTTACAAATTTACCAAACAACTGTTTTCCGATCCTTGTCCATACCTATACACAAAACGCATCTCAACAATCGCAAGATTCCATACAAATGCATTAACCGCACTTATGTTTCAGTACCGGTGACAAATTTCCGGTTAATCCAGAACAAAACCAACGATGAGACGGTAAACGTCATCTGCACAGCGGATGGTGCATTCCCCGCCCCGAACATCACGCTAGCAACGCCTGAGAAGTAAGCCTCTTTGTTTGTGTGCATATGTGCATTAGTAATACGATTATATTTAAGCCCGTTATTACCTTAAGATAAGCTAAGCGCTTAAATAGCTTTGATGACTTATTATTTGTGTGCTGTTTTGTTGAAATAAAGAGATATTTTAAGATAAACATGCATACACATACTCACGGCCATAAATCCCAAAAAGGGGAAGAGCTTTAAAGCTGGAAACTCATCAGCCACATTTGAAAGTTGTCTAGGGGACAAGATGTTAGAAATAAAGTATCATTGATGATAGGTTTCCAACTACATCATACCTTTAGTTTTTAAAAGTCCCCCTGTCGCCTCTTACTACACGTGTGGGTAAAAAGAGGTATTGACATTTTAAGCCGACTCTACACGACAAAAAATGAAAGAACTGTGTTCAGAAAAAACTATGAAGGTAATAGAAAAGGCAATGTCGTTATGTGGTAAACCATCAGAAAACCATTACTGAGGACTCTTCGCATCAGAATTTGTTATGTAATATGCTTAATGTGTTGACGAATGAATAGTTTCGAAGCTCTGAATATTCATAAATATCTACAAAGCTTTCATAAAACCAATCCTAAAAACTATGTGTCAAAATATTTAAAGATACTGCTAATCTAATAAATTATACGAAAATATAATCACAACCTTAATAAAAGTCACTAATATTGAAAAATGACTTTTATTATAATAAATTATCCCAGGCGGAGCCATCTCCAATTTGATCTAATTGGAGAGGTTTCGATTGACATAATGTCAAGTGCTCACTGATGGAATTGCGTCCTTTGAATTGAATTTCGAATAAAATACCGCATAAATGATTGATTCTCGCCCATTGTTTGATAAATTAACAAAAAGAAAACCGACTTCATAGAAAAACAACCGAAAATAAACAATCTAGTACTAAAAAGTACGAAATAAGTTTTTTAAATTGAATATGAGTACTGTGATTGATACCTTAGCAATTTCTTTACTCCACACGCGTCAGTTCAACATACCTAAATCTTAAAATTCTCTTAAATTAATTTGTGAGCCGGTGCCAGCCTCGATGATAATTGATAATAAGAAGTGTGTATTTCGCACTTCATATAAATGTAAAATGTAGGGTACCTTGTAGTTGTAGGGTAAATTGATTTTTGTACGTATTATCATTTAAAACGTTAGGCGATAGATATATATTGTTTAGATTGTAATAATAATCAGAGATAGATAGCAGGGTGAATTTACGAATTTACTTTTGTTTGTCTGGCACCGACTCAAAAATTAATTTAAGAGAATTGTAATATTTAGGTAGGTTGAACTGACGCGTGTGGAATAAAGAAATTGCTAAGGTTTCAATCACAGTACTCATATTCAATTTAAAAAACTTATTTCGTACTTTTTAGTACTAGATTGTTTATTTTCGGTTGTTTTTCTATGAAGTCGGTTTTCTTTTTGTTAAAAATTATTTTATTTTACGAGTTTTAGAGATGGGTAGACCTGGCAAAGATGCCTCTCGGATGAGGAAGCGACAGTTACTGTATTATTCTTCGTATTTCCGGTATTTCTATTATAGTACGATATTAAAAAGGCTCAACCATATGTAACCTTACATTGTTCTTAAAATCCTTCGAAAGGCGATGGTCTTCAATTCTACATCTCAAGAAAGACTCAAACGCTCACGCCGAATATCCCTGAAGGGGTTAGCAGAGGTAGTAATACTTCTGAATATCACGTGACATTGTCACCTGTTGTTCAGAGTACCCACGGTTTATTAGGCAGTTTATTCTCACGTTATACAGGGCAGGCCTATCGGCGTTTTGAACAAATACACTGTCACATAATTGTGAGTTTCGACAGTCCCCTCGATTTCCTGGGATGCCATCATCAGATCCTGGTCTCATGGTACTTTCTCGGTAACAATAACATAACAAAAGAAATGTTTAGTGAACCTGTACTTCTCTTCATAAAAGCTACGAAGAGGAGTATAAATCTATATAGAATGTGGAAAGAACTGTTTCCTAATACCTAGTGATTGAGGATCCACACCTTCTATCATCAGCTCAGCAGCATAACAATATGATTTTCAGAAGCAAATGCCAATATAAGTTCAGAAAATATGTAAAACGCGGTACATTTGCCTATAAAATTTGAGGGTTCCCCTCGATTTCTCCAGGATCCCATCATCAGACCCTGATATCCTCATCATGGTACCAATCCGGGAGTATCTTCTTTCGAATAAAAAAATAATAATCAAAATCGGTTCATAAATGGCAAAGTAATCGGCGAACAAACATAAAAAAAAAAAAAAAAAAAATATACCGGTCGAATTGAGAACACTCCTTTTTTTGAAGTCGTTTAAAAATGATTTATGTTTTATCAGATTGTTCATATACTGATTCAACAATATAGGGTTTCGATTTCATTTTCTCACGTTATATATTAGTCACATATTTTTTCGCCGTGTGTTAGTTCAACGGTGTAACAACTTAGTACAGCACTAAACAAATTTTTATTTAAATATAGGAGGGTGTGGATTGGGGTTGAGTGTGTCGATTTTTGGTATTGACAGGAGTTCCATTCTTTTCATTTATTTTTTTTAGTGAAGGTACGATTATCTTCTATAAACGCAAAAGTTATTGTAATCATAGATTTCAAGCTAGCTATCAAGACACATAAATCAAAGGTAAATACTAAAAAATCATTTCAAACAACGATTATTATCATAGAAGCCAAACATAATAGAACAATATACTCTATAAATCGATGGCGTATTGGTGCTATTGTCACGCCACAATGTATATTACAGTGAATTGTAACAAAACAGAAGAAATCAGTTTCATTTTATTTATCTCGTTGGATTATTCAAATCTACTAGATGTATTCCAACTATTCTCCTAAATCACTTATTTCATCTGAACGCTGCCAGCTAGGCGAAAATCTAAAGCCTATAGTAGAAACAATTCTGAAAATTGTTTGGAACAGAACAACAATTCATGGAAAATTGTTCACACTTAGAAGTTGTAATACGTTGACCGCAATGCAGTGTGCTCTCGCATAACAAATTCAACTTGGCAGGAATTAGGACAATGTTGGGTTGTTCAAGAACTTGTTTTTAGTTTTGGTTCAGAGTCTGGATTTACAGCATACTTTCTGGGTGAACCTTTTGATACATGCTCCTTTGTTTTATGTTCAAAACAAATTACTTATTATAGCTGTGTAGTGTTGGTTCAGAATACTACCCCATTTCTTCCGGTGGGTGTACTTAAGAGGCGACTTATGGTAATGGGGCTTTTAAGGGATTTTCTGGCGATGTGGTTTAAAACCCATCACCAACAAACTTTGTTTTACCATCTTTTCCCCACTGAACTTCCAAAAGGTGCTGAGTAATTTCTAATTCCTTAGCTCTGGTTACCCTTTCTAGGAATTTATATCCGTGAGTGTTTGTATGTATGTTACAATGCAATTTTAAGCTCACATATATATCAACTAACTAAATATATAAAAAAGGAACAAAGACAAATAGTATACTTTCTGCAAATGTAAAAGAATGTACAAACGGCGAATTTCAAAACATATTTAATTTTCAAATTTGATGCCGAGATCATATCTAAAAGCTATTAAAAAGGTTGTTTATTTAATATGCATACATAGCCGTGTGAAATTAATGTTTGCTTTGCTGACCCAACTTTGGGGAAAGATAAATACAATGTAATTATTATACCGCGTGATTTGAAAAATCTCTACGTGTTTATTTTACTCAACCTTGTTTCTGTATTCAAGCTGTAAATTATCTCGTTTTAGAAATCGTTGAAGGAAATAAAAAACATGTAGATATATATTAAAGGGATTCGTACGTTATACGCTTGGCACCTTTTATTACTACATACATACATATACTCAGGGCTGTAAATCCCTAAAAGGGGTAGCCAGAGCTGAGAAATTAGATATTCCTCAGGCACTTTTGGAAGTTGGTAAAAGATGGTAGAATAAAGGTTGTTGGTGATGGGTGTCCAACGGCATCGCCTAAAAATCCCTTAAAAAGCCCCAAGTCCGTTAGTAACCTCTTACGTACACCCACCGAAAGAAATGGGGTAGTGTCATTCTAAGCCGACCCATTTATTACTACCTAGTATAGTATTATGTTATCTGTGTTACTACTGAAATTCTAAGGTTGTTGATTAACGTTCTGACAAAGTCGAAAGTCCGAAGTGAAAAGGATAAAAGAGCATTTATGAAAAGAAAATGGCGTAAGAAAGACCTATATTCAAACATAAAACATTCCGATCATCTCTTTTCTTTCGTAAGTTAATAATAATAATAAATTTAAAATTTTAATTTTCTGTTCCGGCCATGGGAGAGGCGAGAAGCTAAAAGTGTTCTTGAAATAATAATAATAAAACGACCGTGCCAAAATCTATTGGCACCGATCTGTTATCACGGACAGGACTATTCTAGCGAATAAGCCTGATATCGTGGTATGGGATCGGTCGCAGTCGAGGGTATTTCTAGTGGATGTCACTATCCCTCATGACGAGGGTCTCGTGAAAGCCGAAACCGAGAAGCGTCGGAAATATCTCGATCTGGCCCACGAGATCACCGACATGTGGGGTGTCATTTCGACAGAAATAATCCCAATTGTTTTGTCCGCGAACGGGTTAATTCCAACCAGCCTCGCGACCAACTTGAGGCGGTTGGATTTCTGTGGCGTGTCGGTTCCAGCACAAATGCAGAAAGCGGTGCTGCTCGATACGGCTAGGATCGTCCGTCGGTTCTTGAACCTGACTCCCTGACCCCGACCCCGTTCATTAAAGCGCATTCAAAATCACCAAACTACACTGTTTAGGGAGGGCTATAAATTAAACAAATTGAAAACATTGCGCTGAATTTCACAATTCTTAAGCAGGGACTGAAGAAAGAAACCTCAGATATTTAAAAAATCAACGCTACCCGTGCGAAGCTGGGACGATCCACTAGTATTCAATAAATACAATACATAATTAATTTAATTACTAATTCTTGGCTATTTGACGACGTCCGTGGCCGAGTGAATAGGTGACTAGCTTTTCGGTCCGGAGGTCGCGGGTTCGAACCTCGCTGAGAGCAACTCTTGTGTAATATATGATTGTTTCTTAGTCTTGTATGTTATTTGCGTGTGTATTATATAGTATTAAATACATGGAGTTGGCATCTTACACTACAAGTTTCACTTAGTTTGGGGCTAACTTGATCTGTTTATTACACGTCTGTGTATTTTTTTATTTATCCTAATAGAAAGAAGGTTTATTTTTGAATCAACAAATCTTTTGATATTTACCAAAGTGAAATAATAAAATTTTGTTAATGTTAACGATAAGATTCTAGCTGAATCCACGAAAAGTCATTTTCATAGCCCCGTACCTTTTTGCGCCTACTACTGCCATGGTAAAAGACTGGACTGTGCTATTCCAGGCCTAATCCAACAAAAAATCCCTTTTCACTTTATATAATAATATTTCTGAACATCACCTGCCTTTTTGCCACCTAGTATTTAGAGCATCTACTTTTTGGAAAGTTCATTCACGTGATAGAAGCCTTAAGTAACAACTTTGTAAAAACTCATACATGTGTGTTTTCTCATTTTACTTTTTCTCAGCGTCAACTACACTGATAACTGAAACAAACACAACAATAATAATTACTTAGCGCTATTGCCAACAAAAATAGGTATGTTACTCATCAATTAAGGAAAGAAAATAGCGGGCCTTGATCCCTGGCACTATGAAGGAGCTAAGAAGCAAGGAAAAACAAATTTCCCAACAGTAGTGGTTATGTGATTCGTGAAAGGTGTGGTGTAAAAGATGATATTGTAAGAAAGATAGAAAAAGGAATGTTGAGATGGTTTGGGCACATAGAGAGGATGGATGACAGTAAATTGGTGAAAGAGATATATAGAGCCAATGTGGAAGGTAATGTTAGTAGAGGACGACCTCGGAGGACACATTTGGATCAAATAGAAAATGTGCTCAAAAAGGCAGGTGTCCGTAGTATGAAGAATAAAAGAGCATGTATGAAAAGATTGATGGATGTAAACGAAGCCAGAGAGGTTTGCCAGGATCGTACAAAGTGGCGATCGATAGTCTCTGCCTACCCCAATGGGAACTAACGGCGTGAGAATATGTATGTATGTATATGTAGTGGTTACTCACTCAGTTGGCAGAGCGAACGGGGCGTAGACCGGGATTTCGCGTTTTCAAGTCCTGCCAGTGTCAAAATTTTTCTTTCCTTGCTTGATTAGTAATAAAATATTCTTCATATGAGGTTTATGCACAACTAAGTCTAATTAAAAATAGGTTCAACTAAGTACGTGGCAATATTTATTTCAATTTTTCAGGCGAATAGAAGGCGTGCGGCACAACCTCAAAATGGTGAACGGCAGATACTCTGCAGTAGCTTCCGTGACGTTGCAAGATGCAGATTTGCCGTCCCCAGCTGAGTTCATTTGTACTCTTAGGATACCACAAGCAACTTATACTGTTAGGAAAGAGGCCATTTATTATCCTGGTAAGGAATGCTTTATCTTAAATTATATAAATGAATAATTATTTTCAATAAGTCACATAGAACAGTGGATCAAAAGTGTACGTTATTTTGTTCTTAGTTATATTTATGAGCTGTGTGTTGTCGACTTAGAATACCACTACCCTTGTGTGATTGTAAGAGATGAGTACGGGTATAGAGGCTTTTTAAGTGATTATTGGGCGATGCAGACCTGTCACCAACTATGATTTATAATAACCATCTTTTTTGAACTCAACTTCCAAAAGTGGCTGTGGCATATCTTCTTCCAAAGCTAGGACTACCCCGTTTAAGGATTTATAGGCGTAAATATATGTTTGTAAACATGTATGTTATCATTTAATTTATGATATCACAGTTTGATTTACGAAATTTGTTTATTAGTGATACACAGACAAGAAAAAAATATATTCGATAATGTCTCAGTACGGTATTAGTGACAAATTTCGCAATAATAAGGTATGTGTTTTTGGTACATATTTTTGAAAAAAGAATCTGCAATTAACAAGGCATTTTTTGCTTGTATATACATATACTCACGCCATAATTTTCTATTAAAGTAGGCAGATACTATCGATCTTCACTTTGTAAATTCCTGGATAACCTCTCTAGCTACTAACTGGAGTGCTTTTTGTTCAATACTGAACAATGATTCTATTCAGGTGGCTGTGATTAAAATAATCTGACACACTAAAATCCCGTCTCGATATTAAAAGCCGCAGGTATATAGCTGTGTAGTGCCGGCTTAGAATAGCACTACGCCATCTCTTCCCGTGGGTGTCGTAGAAGTCGACTAAGGGACTAGGGCTTTTCCATCTTCGCTCTACCAATCCAAGGTCTGCCGCGCCGAGGGATGCATGGCCAGGGGTGAGCCTGGTCGCTAGCGTGCCGCCGTCCCGGAGCTTGGTGCACTCCGGGTACTAAATAACCTTACCTAGTCAAGCGGGGCTCTGGCTAGGTGGACAGTTTACTTCCCTTGCTTCTCGTGGGTCCAATATGTGTTCAAATTTTAGTAAACACGGAGGCGGCGATGTAGCTCGCCACTCATCACGCCATGGTTGCTCACGGGGCGAAAAGTGGGCTAAAGAGACCCGCTTCAGTACGATGAATGTATGTGGAGGAATGTTTGAAAAATTAGATGAAGTATGTATGATTATGAATGAAAGAAAACTGGATTTTCTATGTTTAAATGAGACGAAGCGTAAGGGAAAGGAAGTTTCACAACTTGGCAACATCACAGCAATCTGGTCTGGAGTCGCTGACAATGACCGAGCTAGCCAAGGAGTGGGACTTCTGATATCTGAAAGGATGGCTCAGTGTATGAAAGATTACGAATGTGTGAGTCCAAGGCTCCTGTGGATTAAGGTGAAATTGGGACTAGTCCGGATGCGCATAATTTGCGTATACGCTCCGGACATGTCTAAATCCCTATCCGAGAGGGAGGAGTTTTGGAATCTGTTAGACGATGTTGTGAATGGGTGTGATCAGAATGAGAGACTTGTAATGTTAGGAGATTTTAATGGCTGGGTTGGTGTGTCACGCAACGGTTGCGAAAGAGTTTTAGGAAAGTTTGGTGATCAAAGGGTAAATGAGAATGGTGAGAAATTGATTGAGGTATGTTTGGAGAGGAATCTTTGTGTTACAAACACGTTGTTTAAGCACAAAGATATCCATATGTATACAAAACAGAGGGGAAGCGAGAGAAGTATGATTGATTTTGTGATAGTTGATGAAAGGCTGAGAGCAAAAGTTGTTGACACCAGGGTCTATAGGGGCACGAACGTTGGCACAGATCACTTTCTCGTTATATCACGATTAAGGGGTCTGTGCACGCGTTGGCGTCACAGGCCTAAAGTGTCAACAACGGATTTTGCGAGAATAAAAGTAGAAAAACTGCAAGAAGATGAAAATATCAGAGAT
This sequence comes from Bedellia somnulentella, assembly GCA_963576735.1. NCBI lineage: Eukaryota > Metazoa > Arthropoda > Insecta > Lepidoptera > Bedelliidae > Bedellia > Bedellia somnulentella. The sequence goes on from OY755171.1 coordinate 5,685,129, forward strand.
GAATACTTGAGGAAATTGGATGATAGACTAAGTTGCGTGGAGATGATGGATGAAATGGAAATAGAAGAAGTATGGGATGTGCTCAAATCGACGATGGTTGAATGTGCGACGGAAGTATGTGGAGTGTGTAAAAGGTCAAATAGACCACCAACAAGTTGGTGGGATAAAGTTGTGAAAGAGGCGGTTGGAGATAAGAAGAAAGCGTGGTTAGATTTACTAGCGATTAAAGCTAGTAAACAGATGGATGCGAGTGTAACTGACGATGTAGTGCAGAAAAGTGAAGATGAATATAAGAGAGTTAAGAATGAGGTAAAGAAGAAAATAGAAAAGAAAAAGCGGGATTTGCAAGAGTGGTGTGAGAGGAAACTTTCTGATAATTTCCGGAATAACCAAAAGTTATTCTGGAAGTATATCCGGAAAGAAAAGGGAGTTTCCCAAAACACGAGAGTGAGTGTAATAAGAGATGAACAGGGTGAATTGGCGACGGATGAAAGTAACATGAAACGGGTATGGAAGAATTATTTTGAGGGACTGTTTGAGAAAGAGGATGCATCCATTTCTTCGCCAATCGACAGTAATGTTGATTGGAACGGGGAGATGGGTGAATTTAGTGACAGCGAGATTAGTATGGAAGAAATAATGAAAGCAATGAAAAGTATGAAATTAGGGAAGGCGGCAGGGTATGATAGGATTACTATCGAAATGCTGAGGGCTGGTAAAGGGTTGGTGGCTTCTTGGTTGCACTTCCTTTTCCAAAAATGCTGGTCAATGGGCAAAGTTCCACGAGATTGGTGCAAGGCGGTGATTGTGCCTCTATATAAAGGAAAGGGGTCACACCAAGAGGCTAAAAACTACCGCGGCATCAGCTTACTCAGCATTGTTGGTAAATTGTATGCTAAGGTACTGATTGAAAGAGTGATGAATGAAACTGATGAGAAAATATGCGATGTGCAAGCGGGATTTAGGAAAGGAATGGGATGTATGGATCAAATCTTCTCTCTAAGGAGCATCACCGAAAAGTTTTTAGCTAAGAACCAAAAGGTGTATTGCTCCTTCATGGATTTAGAGAAGGCGTATGATAGGGTGGTAAGAAAGTGTTTATGGGAGGTGTTATCCAAGTTCGGTTTGGGGAGTCAACTTATACGTGCATTGGTATCACTTTATGAGGATTCTAGTGCATGTGTAAGAGTAAACGGGGAAAACACTGACTGGTTCGGAATCTCTAGGGGTGTCTGACAGGGATGTGTAGCTTCTCCGTGGCTCTTCAATTTATTCATGGATGACTGTTTGACAGAGTTGCGTGAAAGTGATTATGGACTAAGGATGGGTGGATTTATCATTAAATGCCTCTTGTATGCTGACGATCAAGTGCTACTTGCATCATCGGCAGAAGAGTTGCAAGAGATGATGAATATTGCATGTGATTCTTTTGTAAGAAAGGGAATGAGGGTGAATGTGGATAAGACCAAAACGATGGTTTTTGAGAGACAGGAAGATGTGACAGAATGCGTGATTGCGATTGATGGTAAGGATGTGCAACAGGTGAAGGAGTTTGTATATCTGGGAAGTTTGTTTACAAGGGATGGGAAATGTGATGAAGACATTGAAAGAAGAGTGAAAAAGGGTAATGCGGTAAATGGAGCAATGAATAGCCTAATGATCAGTCAAACGGTGTCTGAAAAGGCCCGAATGGCTGTGCATGATGCTGTTCTTGTTCCTACGCTTATGTATGGAAGCGAATGTTGGGTGTGGCAGAAGAAGCATGAGAGCAGAGTGAATGCAGTAGAGATGAGGTCCCTCAGAAAAAATTGTAATGTTAGATTATGTGACCGAGTGAGAAATAGTGTTATTCGTGAAAAGTGTGGTGTGAAAGATGATATTGTAAGAAAGATAGAAAAAGGAATGTTGAGATGGTTTGGGCACATAGAGAGGATGGATGATAGAAAATTGGTAAAAGGGATCTATAAAGCTAGTGTGGATGGTAATGTTAGTAGAGGACGACCACGGAGAACACACTTGGACCAAATTGAGAGTGTGCTCAAAAAGGCTGGCGTCCGAAGTATGAAGAATAAAAGAGCATGTATGAAAAGATTGATGGATGTAAACGAAGCTAGAGAGGTTTGTCAGGATCGTGCGAAGTGGCGATCAATAGTCTCTGCCTACCCCAATGGGAACTAATGGCGTGAGTATATGTATGTATGTATATGTATGTATATAAATGTCGAACGATTGCAATTGAAAAACAACGTTTCAAGCTGAATGTAAAATATTCAAAACAATTTCCTCTTAGAAAGGTAAGTGTCATTTCCTGAGATAGCTGAATAAACAAACCGACTCTTTATAAAAAGCTCAAACAGAGATTTGGCGAAAATATTTAGTTGAATAGCTGTTTTTTGACGCGGAAAAAAAGCTTTTGGCTAAAAAATGCACTGTGTTATTTTTCAATTTTGAAAACACAAAAAGATATGAGGCAGTGTATTGCTGCATAGTAGTTTACTTGAATACCATTAGGTAAAATAAATTGGCGTTTGGACTGAATTATTATTTGTATTTTATTCTTTGGTATATAGATATATACTACTTTATATACTTATTATTTTATACTCTAATATTGTTCCGTATTCCCCCATGGGGATGGCAGGGGTACAAAATCTTTTGAACATTACATATTTTTTTAACATGGGTCTACAATTTTAGCTTTTGAGCTTACAGTGGATTCACATCATAGAAGGAAAATCTATCGTCGCTAACAATGTGATAAGACGAAATACTATCCACTCGTGGTGTTTATAGTCACTGTTAACAAATTTGATATGTTAAGAATTCTGACTTGTATGCCACTGCCTGATCAGCATTAAAACGCTCACCCCCCGCCATTGAGACAATGTTTTTCCCACTAACTACCAAGGCGGCATCCGTTCGCAAACATAATTAAATTTTTTAACTCAAACGTTCACTAAGTATATCCCTTAAGAGGTGAGAAAAACTACAAATACCTCTGAACATCACACGCCATTGTCACCTGGTGTTCAGAGTACCCACGTTTTGCTTTGACAGTGTACTCACGTTAAAGCGGGTAGGCCTATCGCCGTTAGGTACAAATACACTGTCACATCGCCCAGTAATGTTTAGCCATGTGTGTTTCTTCACGACCTTCTCCGTTACCGTTAGCAATAAATAAACCACACACATGACTTACACGGGAGAGGCCTGACCCGGGGTTAGAACACTCATTGTCTTCACTATAAGCGGTGTTCTACCCACTGGGCTATCACGGTTGCTACACTATCACTATATTCCAAATAAAAGGATACGGACGGAAAACCTTATTAAATTGATCATATAAATATAAAAGCATAAATCACAACATAATAAGCTCGTCAATAAATAGGGCTAGCAATAACAATAAGACAAAAGTAAATGAAGTTCTCTAATTTGGTTCGGAGTTATTGTTGCCTGAACTTAATTAGTATCAACACCTTCGGGATCTTGTTAAAGTTGCTCGTTGGTGTTCCAGACTTCATATGGATCGTTCATGTCGAACTTTCATATAAAAATTATTTATACGGTTTATCAAGATAGGTAACTAAGAAGCCGTGATAGCTCAGTGGGTACAACAGCGTTCCATAGTCGCTTATCGTGCAGGCGATGGGGGTTCGAAGCCCGGATTTGTTTTTTCTAAAGTCATATGGGTGGTTAATTTATCATTAACCTCGACGGAAAACATCGTGAGTTTCCCCACATAGCTGAGTTGTACTTTGTCATGTCACGGTGTAGTATAAAAAGGCGATAGGCCTGCCCCGATCACGTGAGTACACGTGTAAGCAAAACGTGGGTACTCTCAACTTCAGGTGACAATGTCACGTGATGTTCAGAAGTACCAGTACCTTCGAGGCCAGCCCAGCCCTTCAAGGAAATATGGCGTGAACATTAGAGTTTGAGTTGAGTTCTCAGTAACCAAGAAAAATCAATGAAAACTCAAGTTAGTGATTTGTACATTTTAACTGTGTTTACTTAACATTACTTCTGTATATTAATAGTATTAAAATTTTCTTAGAATGAGATATGAATCAAATAAAAATTTACGATTTTATGTAAGTGCGGAAGAGATGGCTGTTTTATAGCACGCATTGTCTAGTTAAATGGTCGCTCGTGCTATCTGGGCTGGACACTGCTATAATATATTCTTTTGTTTCAGGCCCAATAAGCACAACTCCAGAAATGCCAACGGCAGCTGATATGCAACTTGCAGCTGCAGTGGGATCTAGAGGTAACTATTTTTAAATCAAATAAATAATGTCTCCGATTAATTAATATTTTAGTTGTTACCCATTTTCTTACATTGCTTTGTCTTACACATATTTAGACGCGCCCTGATTACGTATCGTTTGTAACCACGATTGTGTCGCAAGATGTAATGTTGTTGCTGTCAAAACAGTCAATTATGTATGTAAAACAGTCAATTATGTAAATGTAGGTATACATACAATTTTTTGACGTTGACAGCGATAATCTTTCAACTTGCGACCGTCGCTAAAATACATAACCAGGTGGCGTGTCGTATTATTTTATTACTGACTAGTGGATCGTCCCAGCTTCGCACGGGTAGCGTTGTTTTTTTAAATATCTGAGGTTTCTTTCTTCAGTCGCTGCTCAAGCATTGTGAAATTCAGCGCAATCTTTTCAATTTATTAAATTTATAGCACTCCCTAAACAGTGTAGTTTGGTGATTTTGAATGCGCTTTAATGAACGGTTCAGTATTTCCGCAAATTTTGGAATAAAACGCTATGAAGTATTTATAACAATCTAAAAATAAATCATTACGTGATGTAGGATGCAACTACTGGCGCCATCTAGTATGTTATATGTAAATTAATTTGGTTTTGGTCACGGGCGCGATGGCTTATTTTATGTATAATTTCGGTGTTTGTCTACCGATTTCTATGATTCTTTTTTTATTGAATAGGTAATAATGTTACCTTTTTTAAATTAGGAATGAGTAAGAGGTTTACAAACGTCAGAGTAAACAAATATAATCAGAATGTTCCGAACTGCTAAGCTATCAGGAATTACACGTGTTATTGTGAGTCAACCGTAAAAGATAGATATAAACTGTTGAGGATTTTTTTTTAGATAATTTTATGAAGAATATTTCCGTCATACACGATTTCTATGTAAGTTTAACCATTAAGGCTGCACACGCGACGGAAGCTTAAAAAATGGAGTAACTTCTCCCGTTTTCCCAAAATTTCCCAAAATTCCCCTTTACTACTCTGCTGGAAAGTATACAAAAACCTGCGCAGGTGTATGAAGAATAATTGTACCAAGTTTCGTCAAAATCCGTCGAGTAGTTTCTGTTTCCATAAGGAACATACAAACCGACAGACAGACAGACAGACAGACAGACAGACAGACAGACAGACAGACAGACAGACAGACAGACAAAAATTTTACTGATTGCATTTTTGGCATCAGTATCGATCCCTAATCACCACCTGATGGTTATTTTGAAAATATATTTCATGTACAGAATTGACCTCTCTACAGATTTATTATAAGTATAGATTTCCATATTGCTAAGTATTGTGTGATATGGAAAAAACACGCACTCAGATTTATTTTTTATTACAGGCTATAGTTTATCGAGACAAACAAAATACGTGCTACTGCTAGCCATAGGATTCGTAATTTTAACGTAATAATATTTAATGGTAAGTCATACAAACTTTCATTTGGTCATACAACTGATTTTATTTATTTGTTTATTAAAAAACAATCATACATAGTAATGTTCACAGCAAACTATAAAAACGGTTAGCCAAAGCTTCAGAATTGAAACCCGTGTCCGAATAATAGATGAAAGTATATGTATGTATATATGGCCATAAATTTCACCCCAGTTTATTCGGTGCTTACTATCCGGCAACCAAACCTTGTGTATAAAAACTTTTATAATGTCAAGGTAGTGTTCTTAAATGTCGTAAAATGATTTCTTAAGGTATGAAAAAAAAATACCTCAGAAATCTCGAAATTATAGGCAACCAACGCATCTACTTTGCTTTCAAACCTCTACCCCTTTAGTGTTTCTTCCATTTTTGGAAACAAGTAAAAATCACAAGGCGCTAGGTCAGGGGAATATGGCGGGTGAGGGAGAATTGACACATTTTTCGACTTGAAAAAGTCTAGTGTTCTAGCAGACGTGTGCGGCGCCGCATTGTCGTGGTGTCAGAGAAGGTGCCGGTTTCCTGACTTCGGTCGCTTGTCTTACCAAGCTGATATTACTGTTCGAGCACAAACTGTCACATACCATTTGGAGTTCACTGTTCTTTCATTCTCTAGCACAACACTAGCAATATGACCCGTTTTGCAGAAAACGAGGCGACCATTTGTTTCTGTCTGCTTCGTGCGCGGCGACATTTCATTGGAGTTGGCTCGACTTCAGAGCACCATACAGTCGACTGTCGTTTTGATTCGGAATCATAGTTATATAGCCATGTTTCGTCACCAGTCAGTATATCATATACGTTTTTTTTCTCGCCTCCGTTGAATTTATCTATCATGAATAGGCACAAATCCACCCGACGGTCTTTCTGCTCATCGGTAAGTTTGTGCGGCACCCATCTCGAAAAACGTTTATGAAGATAAAAGGTGATCGTGAATTATGGTTTGCATTGCTGATGATCCAATTCCTAGTTCTCGTTCTAGCTCAACATATGTAATTCGTCGGTCTTCGCGAATAAGTTTTTCGACTGCACGAACGTTTTCTTGCGTGACCGCGGTTGGCGGCCGTCCTCCTGTCCTGTCTTCGCTTCATCTTCAAAACATCCCCGTCCTCTTTTAAATTCAGCAAACTAATTGAAAACTGTTTCTCTGGGACAAGCAGACTCACCAAAAATAGAAGCCAAAATTTCAAAACATTCTTGAGGCTTTAAACCTTTTTTAAAGTCATAATAAATCATAGCGCGGAAATCACGTCGACTGACCTCCATTGTTGCAAGTGGATTCCCGCCAGATTCTCGGAAAAATTATGTTCATTCAAATAAAAAATAAATAAAAGAAGTGTGTTCTATATTCAAATATGTCAATAAAAAACTAGCCTATAAGATGGTGTATAGCTTGCAGGTGTCAATTAAATGAGAAAAGAGTATCTAACTTCTTTTGGCATGCCCCTCGTACATCAGCCCTGTTTTTTATTTAGAAAATATACTTTTTGTGTACATTTTATACATTTTTTTGCAGATAATCACACAGAAATCATCGAAAAAGATCAATAAAAGTAATGAAAAGAGTTATGTCTAGTCAATTCTCCAAAGTAATTTATAAAAAAAACTGACTGATTCATTTCATTTGAAGATGGAAAACACCTATTCCAATTAGTCATATATTGATTATATTTTAACTTAAACACCTACCAACCTAAACCATAGCGTCATGACATTTTTTTTGTGTTGATTCCACTTTTGTTTTCTTAAAAGATTTCAGTCGGTGTGTATATTTTTCAAGTAGCATGTCATTCATTAGTATTTATTTAACTTCTTCAACAAAATTCTCCTATTGATTTAAAAAAAACATTTGATTCTAAAAAAAAATTAATAAATTTATGTTTAAAATGCATTTTTTCGAAACGAACAAGGTGATTTAATCATAAGAATGTAAATATTTGATATAATGTGTAGTATAAATGAATATATTTTCATGTAATAATAAATCACAAACGCCTAGCAAAATATTTGATGTATTCTCAACATATTGTAATTGTAATATATTATTCTTGATCAGAGCAATGTGTGTAAATATAATCTTATTTAAATTGATATTGGTGTAAAATATGTGTTACTTATACAGAGATAAGAAATTTTTTATGATATAACTTCAACTAAAAACACACTAAACATTTATTCACGATTTTAAACTGTAAGCCATGTCAGTATTGTATTATAGTTTATAAATTTTAAAATATAGTTTTCAACCCTGTTAACACAAACATAAAGCTATGTGTGAATTTAAACGACTTTATTTTATTGAATATAATAAAAAACCAAATAAACGAAAGATTTTATATAAGTTAATATAGCTTTATGTCTGCGCTATTTGTTTTAAACTTAGTATTGTAACAGAAATATTGCCATTTTTACATACATATACTCACGGCTATAAATCCCTAAAAGGGGTAGCCAGAGCTGAGGAATTAGAAATTCCCCAGCCACTTTTGGAAAGTTGAGTGGGGTAAAGATGCCATTTTTCTATATTCATAATAACGCTTCAAGCTAGTAATTACGTTTTTAATTAATAAGATTTTAATATTTGGCTCTTCAGACATGGATTTTAAGCATGACATAGCAATGTAACGTTTTATTTGTTTAGGAAATTTATAATTTTAAAACAGTTTGTGGATGTTTCTGCAATATTCCACAACCGAGTGATCATAATTGCAACAGGAACTTATATTGCATTTTACTTATTAATTTGAAAAAATGAACATAAAATGTTTGCTTTGAACTTTGCTAAGTACTCCGTAATTAGGAACTTGGTCTAAACCGTCCTACGTTAAAAGATATCAGCAAGAGGCACATTATATTGAATTTCTTGTTTCTAATAAAAGTTTTCAGATATGATGTTGAGCATTTTAGTTAGAAAACAGCTGCAAGAAAGCCTATTCAGTTATTTTATTATTTATGTTTTCAATTGCGCCGCGGAGTTTCGGCCTATTAAAACAATAAGTGTTATGTTAGGCGTTGTTTCTCACAGCATTTCGTTGCAAATAGTTTAGTGTGTGCCTATTTGAATAAAAACGTTATATTTTAATGTTTTAGAAATGATTTTATGTAACTTAGCGCGAAAATTGAGATTTGGAGCTATTGTCTCTTAAAACACAGGGTATATTGATTATATTATAAGATAATGCTGATTTCATTTTAAATTTGTTTCAATGCAAAATATGATTCTTTGTAAAAATTTTAAGTTTTTACTGTACATAAATATTAAGTGTTTAAGGTTTCATTCATTGAATAATTTTCTTATATATTCATTACGAATATTGCTGTTCATATTGCCGTTATCGGATAAGATCCAGTAAAAGACTTTTAATGTGCAAAATCATTGAATAAAAAGATTGTTGTGTATATTGTGTATTAATTATTCCATATTATTCAAATTTTATCCTTACGAAACAGTAAAAGGTATCCAGAAAGGTAATAAATATAATATAGTTTTTTTCATCGTTTCAAAGCAATTTTATTGAAAAATAATACTAGAATTCTATTTTTGGACAATATTACAAAACAAAAATGGATCAATTTATACAAAGAAGTATTATTAAAAAAGGAACAAGGTAGATTTTTATCCACAGTTTCAAATCCCAGATAACGAGGACAGTTTATTTTTAAGCCCTGTCTTGGTTTCTCGTCTAAACCAATTTCGTTTTCAAATTTCATTTCACCTCCTTGTTAGATCACTCGTCTAACGTTTTGCTTAAGTTCTTTAACAATGTTGATGACTAGCAGAAAATAAATGATTCAATTCAATAATTTATTATTAAAATTTTTCTATTGCTAGCTGAGTGTTTAACTGGAATGATACTTATTCCGATTGAAAAAGATAAATAAATAATATAACAGTTACGAAAATTCCTCTACCAGGAAACCAAGCACGAGCGTTATTATATCGTCACGGTATCATTTAGAATGAGAAGACAGTAAAAGTCAAAAAGTTTATTTTTCAAAATTAAGTTAACAATTAACATTTTTGGAACGTCAATTTTTTTAAATTTATCATTAGTCCGTTCCTTCGGAAGGTGTTCGTAAAAAGAAGATGCAACAAAGAAACTCTTTACATTCACATTTTTTCAAAATATGGTTTGTACAATTTTCGGTCATATTTTTAATTATAAGAGATTTTCTATGCGACCAAACCAAACGCTAGTTTGACATAATTAACCTAAATTGTCCCTCACAAAAACGAATCACATAACGTGAGAAGAGTATACCATAGTAAGTGAGTACGTAAGAGATGTCTGTTTTATACCACGTGATATCTAGTCAAAAGCTCGCTTATACTAGTTATGCAGTGTGTTGTTTCATATCTGCAATATAAAGCCTTTGCTTTACGATCAGTTCCCCACTGCAAATCTCAATATTGGTGAAGATTTTCTAATTCTGAGGCACTGGCTGCCTTGTTTGAAAATTTATAGTCTCGAGCATACCTGCAAATACTCCGTATTCCGTCCGTCAAAAAGCTGGCTCTCATTTCTCCATCGTCTCCATTTCGCCATCTCATGAACCGTGATAGTAAAAAAGTCGTTTTATTATAGACAGTGTATGTTGCCGCTATAACAACTAATAAAAAACATATACATTTATACATACATACATATACTCACGGCTATAAATTCCTATAAGGGGTAGCCAGAGCTAAGGAATAAGAAATTACTCAGCCGCTCTTGGAAAGTTGAGTGGGGAAAAGATGGTAAAATAAAGGTTCTTGGTGATGGGTCTCCAACCGCATCGCCCAAAAAGCCCTTAAAAACCGCAATACCGTTAGTCGCCTCTTACGTACACCCACCGGAAGTAATGGGGTAGTGCTATTCTAAGCCGACACTACACAGCACATACATACAAATATACTCAAGGCTTTAAATTTGATATCCAAAATTATGTCCCCGTTTTGAAAGTTCAATAATAAAAAGGTTGGTGAAAGGTCTCCAACCACTTTTCCCAATAATAATCTTAAAAAACGCCAATACTCTAAGTTGAGTCTTATGATATCCGTAATAATAAATTAGTGAACATAAAAAAATATATAATGAAATCAGACTATTATTATTATTATTTAGGAGGGTATAATAATAACTAACGCTAAAAAAGTAGCAACTTTGTTTTATAAATTATGTATAATTCCTGGTCTTAACTTACTTTACCATCTACATAGAAATCAGTTTTTATAATTTACATTCATTCATCCTCACTCCTTTAGTCTAAAATTCACACTCAGTTTTGTAATACGCTTCCGTATTTATTACTAGAGCTAAAACTATTAATCACTCGACATAAGTATGAATAAATAAACCCACACAACAATAGATTCGAGCAAAACAAATCAATGCACCGATGAAACCAACTGAAAGAAGCAACTATAAGACCAATTTCTAACAGAGTTCCGCAAATTTGGGGTCAGTATGTTGAATAATAAATGCTTCGAGCACGGTCTCCTTCGAATTACCCACCTAAATTATTGAACACACTCGGTTGGACGGACTTGGGTAAAATAAATAGAGTCCGTTATTTGCCAACTTAGAAAACTAATGGGGTACAAGCCAAATACGTTAGTTAATTTAGTGATCTTCTTTCGAATATTTGAGTAGATTTCGGAATATATAATCAGTAAGGTTTCGGGTTAAAATTTAGTAGGTGTATTTTAATGAATTGAGCAGAGTTAAAAAATCTACATTATACATTATTTTGCAATGTAGATTTCAAAGGTTTTGAGCGCAATCATAGGTAAAGTTTTATAAATTACATACATATGTCGTAAGATGATTTGATGTTTAGGTTTTTTTGCAAAAACACGGATAATTAGACAACGGTAAAAATATTGTTTAATCTTACTAGGTTTTTTTGTGAAAACACTAGTTGATTCAGTATAATTGCGAAAAGAGATGACAGTTTTTATGAATACTGAACACGAATTGGTTAATTGCAGTGCCCCATAAACACATCATCTCTGATTGGTTGGTAGTGATGACGTACTTACTTAATTGTTCCTAACCATTGTTTGGTTAATGGGTTGTTATTTTAATTTTAGTAACAAAAAGTTCCTAAGTATAAAAATAGAATTGTCATTTCCCTTTATATCTCTAGCTATAATACCTCAATACTACAATTTTGCGACGTACTTACTTCACTGTTCCTACCAACATTGGCGACATCCGGCTTCTTCTGGAGTCTTCTCGGTCTGGAGGTTGCGGGTTTATCCCCGCTGAGAGCGATATTTATATGACGAGCATTGATTTAGATTATTTCTTAGTCTGGAATGGAAGTCTGACTTATTTTGGGGCTAACTTAATCTCAATCTATATAACCTATCTCAATACTACAATGACGAACCAATCAGAATAGGAGTAGGCGAGTAATCAGGAATCAGCCAATGAGCATGAAAGTTGTACAATCTTACTAAAACAACTAGTTTTTTTTCACAAAAAACATAGTAAGATTAAAAAATATTATCACCGTTGTTTAATTATCCGTGTTCTCCCTATCCCTAGGATTTTAGCAACAAACCTAAACATCAAATCATCCTACGACACATACATATACTCACGCCGTTAATTCCCATTTGGGCAGGCAAAGACTATTGATCGCCATTTCGTACGATCCTGGCATATCCATCAATCTTTTCATACATGCTCTTTTGTTCTTCATACTTCAGACGCCTGCCTTTTTGAGCACACTCTTAATTTGGTCCAAGTGTGTTCTCCGTGGCCGTCCTCTGCTAACATTACCTTCCACAGTAACTTTATAAATACCTTTTACCAATTTCCTATCATCCATCCTCTCGATGTGACCAAACCATCTCAACATTCCTTTTTCTATCTTACTTACAATATTATCTTTTATAACGCATCTTTGGCGAATAACTTCATATCTCACACGATATCATAACCGTAAATTACTAACTTCTCTGAGTGACCTCATTTATACTGCATTCACTCTGCTTTTATAAATTATAAGCCTTAATTTTTTTTGGATACACCTCCGAATCCTTTTTATTTAACATATTGGAAGCATTATTTCGTCAAATAAAAAGTTATAAGATTTTATATGCTGCTATAATGCTATAAAAGCTGGTAGTTAGAGGTAAAAAATAAGACCACGAGCTTCTCAGGCCACGCATAAAACAGGGTTTGCAGCAACTTACCTACCTCAACACATTAGTTTTACGTATTCTGTGTAATATTTTAAAATTATAATTTTCCGAATTTATATGCTAGTGACATTTTAACAAAGGCTAAAAATAATGAAAGTACTGCGTACATTCATGCTAACCGTAAATCACAACTTTTTATACCCAAGAGCCAGCAAGTTACAACGTGGACCAACAAATCTATTTTTTTAAATCAATCGTTTCTTATTCAGTTGACTCATGCAGTATGTAAAAGATGCCATTAAGAAAAGGTGTCACTTAAGAGGCGGAAGTTGTGGGTAATAATAATATTTATATAATAATCTAGTTTCACTACTAATGGGTTGAGCAGTACTACCACTTGCTTACTTTTAACCCTTCGACGGATGAAATTCCGTCAACGGTTGAGAGGCGCCCGGGTGCCTCTGTCGGAGCGCGCCACTTAAAACGAATCTGCTGTATTCTTTGTAAGTATTTCAAACTTGTTTTTCTCCCTTTGCGAATCAGAGTAAATACTATTCTTCTATTAAAAAAACAAACGGTAGTACATCATATGATATGTTATATATTTTACATACATACATATACTCACGGCTATAAATTCCTAGAAGGGGTAGCCAGAGCTAAGGAATTAGAAATTCCTCAGCCACTTTTGGAAAGTTGTCTTACGTAAACGCACCGGGAGAATTGGGTTAGTGCTATTCTAAATCGACAGTACACAGCAGTTATATATTTTATGTATTTACTAGATGAAAACCCGGCTTCGCTCGGGTGTATTATGGCTCATAATACACATCTAGTTACAAAATGTAGGTAGTTAATTCTGTAGTCATCGGTTCTCAAGGAATATTAAAGGTTAGCAAGGCATAGATTCGTATAGCTTCGTTCATTGTTTTTATCAATCCTGAAAAGTGCTTAATTGAAGCTTTTATAATATCATTTTGTGGCCCATTAACTACGACTGCAAATAACAAAGTTTTGCCTCCAAAAGTTAATTTAATATTCGATCAACTACTACGATATCATGACATTTAGTCATGGGTGCTTCATAGTTGTAAATACAAGTCTTTCCAGTTACTCCTGGGCCGTCACAGTGTGTTTTGTATTGTATCGACCACGAATTTTTGTTCGGCTGATTGTAGTTTTAAAGTCCGCGCACTACAATCAGCACTACAGCTGATAAAAAAGTGCCTACAGATCTGTGGTAACAGCAAAGATATACTGGCCAGTACACCCTGATGTGTACCAACTTATAATTTGTATCTATGCTTAACTCGAAATACATTTACACTCCGCGATGTAGGAATATGAGTGTGACGCTGCTATGTGCGTTTGAGTCCGCAGTAGTGTGCGCTCTAACATGACTCCCAGAGTACTCCCCTCCTAGTCGATACGACGATATCAAAGCTAGGAGGTACCTATTACCAATTACCAAATTCAATGTGAGCAATGTGGCAGGTGATTGCATGCCTATAGATGCTCTGCTGAATGAATGGTGTGGTGAGGTAAGCGAGGAATAAAAGTTGTGGGTAGATCGAGAAATGTAGTAGAAAGAAGCGCGTGTTCTTATCGAGGGGTCACCACTGTGGAAACAGCAAAGATATACTGGCCAGTACACCCCTGCTGTGTACCAACTTATAATTTGTATCTATGCTTAACTCGAAAAACATTTACACTCCGCGATGTAGGAATATGAGTGAGACGCTGCTATGTGCGTTTGAGTCCGCAGTAGTGTGCGCTCTAACATGACTCCCACAGATCCACAAACTTTTCTTGGCCGACGGCAGAATTGGTACTACTGTCACCATTTTGAAATTCATATTGTCATTGTCTGTTAGCCTTCCACTAAATAAAAACTTATAGTATGACCTACGTATACAATAAATTATCATTTCCGTTTTAATATTTTTGAATAGGTAACTTTTTTTAAAGACAATTAATTATATAATGTTTCTTTGCTTATTGATAAACGCTTTTCTTTCAAGTATTCAATATAAAAAGAAATGTATATTATTATTTATTTCGGTAATATTATCGTATTAAGAATTAACTTATTTCATTAATTTATCATAGTTGTTCACGGGGTGAGGCAAAACATAGTGAAGAAACACACATGGCTAAGTTGTACCAATGTCACGTGATGTTCAGAAGTATTAGTACCTCTATCAATCCCTTCGGGGATATTTTGCGTGTACTTTTGAGTCTTTGAGTCTTATTTCATTAAAATAATAACATACATACATATACCAGTCATAGCCAGAGCTAAGGCATTAGAAATTTCTCAGACACTTTTGTAAAGTTGAGTGGGGAAAAAATGGTAAAATAAAGGTTGTTAGTGATGGGTCTCCAACCGCATCGCCCAGAAATCCCTTAAAGAAAATTTTCTTACCGGAAGAAATGGAGTAGTGCTATTCTAAGCCGACACTATACAGCAAAATAATAAATTAAATCAATATTAGCCTATATAATTTAAAATGATTCCCCTTATAATGGTTATGTTTTATTTACTGGCAATACTAATACCGATGATAGCGACACTCACCGGCCAAGAAAAGTTTGTGGATCTGTAAAACAATATTTTTGCGAAACTTTAACGACTGAAGAAAAAAATAAACTACAATAATAATTTCATCAAGAAGTAAGATAGACTCGACCCAAACCTTCCTTAAAAAAATCTCCTTTGTAAAACGATTGAAAAATTTTATGAAACGGAACGGTTACGTCATCGGATGTCAGTCAATATGGCGACTGAGATTTGTCTGTCAGCAGACAGCACCATTAGAATTTAGCGAAATACTCGACAATCCGAATTTTGCGGATACATGTTATCGACTCAAAATCATTATTTTTTTATGTTTTATTATTCAGGTAAGGTTTCGATCGAGTCTACCGTACCCCGTGACGAAATTATTAATATAGATAAGCTAAATCTAAAAGTGTCTGAGAAATTTCTAATTCCTTAGCTCTGTGGCTATGGCTGGTATATGTATGTATGTTATTAATTTAATGAAATTAGACTCAAAGACTCAAAAGTACACGCAAAATATCCCCGAAGGGGTTGACATAGGTACTAATACTTCTGAACATCACGTGACATTGGTTCAACTGAAAATCAGCTGAGGCAGGACCTTTTCACATTTGTTAAATTTATAATTTTCTTTATCACTTGTTTTTTAATGTCTTTATTTTATTACTTTAATGTTTAAGTAAACTTTATAAGTACCATTTAGTAATTCAAATGTGAATAAATGTCTCTTCTTCTTCTAAATAAAATTGTAAAATTGAATGGAGGCAAGCGTTGATTTTAATTTTGTAATTCAATCAACCTAGGCGTATTGGTTTTGTTCTTTTTTCCCGCATTGAACCGATTAAGCACTTTAATAGCTGGGAAAAAAGGTTCTGTTTATGGTATATAGATTGCATAAACTCACTGTTTAAGTATTTAAAACATGTAGCTTTACGTAATCAAAATTTTTGCATATCATTACATTTGTAACATACATTTTAATTAATTTTATTCAATGTTCAATGGATAATTCTGACCTCATCTCATTTGAAAGGCTGCATAACAAAACAATCCGGAGAGATTCGCTGAAAAAGAGAATGAATGAAAATTATTCATTTCCACAAATTGTGGTGTGACCTAGTTGGTATTCTGTGCACAACATCAATGTAAGTACAAACACACACATACACGCCCTCTCACAATTTTCACCTGAGCTTCAATCTGAATCAGAATACATCGAAAAAAAGCAGAACAATCCCTTATCTCTGTCACTGCTGACGCTTTTTGTGAGTAGAAAAGGGATGGATATATATTGGAGTAAAGTTTTGGGAGAAGAGAAATTTTTGGTTCAGGAATGCTCATTTGTTTTGCGAGACTTACATGATAACACGATCAAATCTACTAGAATTTTGAGTAGGAACGTGAGGGGAAAAGTTAAAACAGTCAAGGTTGAACTTCGGCAGACACGCTATAAAAGCGACATCGCCTGTATGTGCCTGGTTTACTTGAGTAAGTTTTAGTAATACGGCAATAATATTTAACCTTGAATTCAGTCGCACATTATTCTTAGTTGTATAAGTAGTTATGAAGTTTTTTAGAATAGGTTTTAAATGTATCTGCCATGCTTATATTTCACTAATTAGACTTTCATGAGATATTACAAGATCAAACTCAAATATCCACACCACGAATTTCTGAAGGGTATGGTAGAGGTGCTAATACTTCTGAACTCCACGTGACATTGTCACCTGGTAACTACGTTTTGTTTGGACAGTGTTTTCACGTGATACGGGGCAGGTCTATCGCTGTTTTGTACGAATACACAGTCACATGACTGAGTACAACTCAGCCATGTAGGTGTCCTCACGATGATTTCCCTCCCCATTCACAAACATGATAAATGAACCACACATATAACTTGACAGAGGACTATTTGGTGTAGTATTGAATAATAATATCTAAAGCTATTATCCAACTTTTTGAATAAAAAATTACATGTTAGAATAAAAATAAAAAGCAGTAAACAGTTTTGTTTTACAGTGCATATTCAAATGCCGAATGCCGTGTAGTGCCGGCTTAGAATGTCGCTACCCCTTTCCATCCACGGGTGTCGTAAGAGGCGACTAAGGGTATTGGGGTTTTTAATTGGATTTTTGGGCGATGCGGTTGGAGAACCATCACCAAAAACCTTTATTTAACGATCTTTTCCCCACTCAACTTCCAAAAGTGGCTGAGGAATTTATAATTCCTTAGCTCTGGTTACCCCGTCTAGGGAATTATAGCCGTAAGTATATGTATGTTTGCATATTCAAATATGTGTAGGTATATGTACGTATCTGCAGAAGCTCGCGTTAAATAAATGACGATTATATAACTTGCAGTAGTAAACACTGCAAAAGCAATAAATATTTTTCTAAGAAACATGATTCTGCCACTGGACCTTCTCTAAACGGAAATGAGGCTTGACTAGGCAACAATTGTACACTATGAGTTTGCAAAACCGTGATAATATACAATAAAATGGCATATCTTCGAAATCTCTATTTTCATAAAATGTCGACATCTAATCTCGATTAATTAAATAAGTCTTTGTTGATCAAAGAACTAATTACAAATAATCCCAGACAACAAAATCGTAAACCCTTAAAAGTTTATAAAATATTTGTCAACTTTGACATTTAGGCAAGGGTGAATGTCGGACGAATGTCGTTTTAGGCCGTAAGACCTTCAGCAGTTTCATATTTCATCGGTTTGTTCTGAATTTTATACTTCAGTGCGTCAAGTACCTGTTTTATTATTGAGCGCACGAGTAACGGCCTGAATTTTAAAATCAATAGTCTCTTCGGTCAATACACAAACAAACACAATTTCAATTAAGCTTATCCGAAATTTTGGACTTTGATGGATGCCTTCATTACTAAATGACATTGATGATCAAATCGGCCACTGATGACTGCTCATTTATTCTGGATGCGGCAGTCCTGAGCTAATGACTGCTGGTAAACGGTGGGCAATAAATGTGATTCTATTCTGATCGCTTAGGAGATGACCGAGATATTATTTACATTAAATATTTATACATTTCTTAGTTTTTCTATAAATTTAAAGAATCAGTATTTATTTAACTACTGTGAACCCCAGTTAAAAAAAACAAGTAAATTTTCAGGAAAAAAATATTTTTGCTAAAATATACTTGTGAAGGTGAACGGCAAATGGACACTATGTCTTTACCCGTATAATTTTTGTTTGCCAATTTAGCGCAATTTTTGGAGTACAAATGCTTTGCCGAGAAAGATAAATAAAAATAGATATTATGGGCTACAATTAAAACGCATTAGATAATGGGCTTTCAGAGATAAAATATATTAAAACGTAATAGATGTATATACCGGTATACTAAAAAGAAGTGAATGTTGATATAAATACCTCAACCCTTATCCATCACCACTGAAGGCCTTTAAACTATGCTGAAAATATTTGGACATAGTCCGCAATACTGGCCTAGTGCTTGTTGGTGAAATAATAACTACTGCAAAACTCTTTAGGACCGACGGTTTAATGGAACCTCTGAAACCAATGACATATTAATTTCTCGATCATCCAATTAATAGAGCCTTTTACATCTTACCAAATTAACTGTCACATGAGTAAGCACATCTTGGCCATATATATTCCCTGCGAATTTTTACTAACCATAAATATCACTTTGGACAAGTCAAATTTGTGTACACCCGACCCGGTATCAAAACTGGCGCCTGTTTGAATGAAATGGTTTTCTACCCATTGAGCCATCCCGGTATTGACAACAGCCACGATTAAAACATATACAGAAACATGATATTTTAAATTCATGATTCATTTAACACATTGTCACTGAACCAAATAATATATTTATTACATACATACATATATGTATGTAATAAATATATTATTATACTCACGATAATTAATCCCAATTTCTAGGAGACAAAATGGAATGAAGAAAGTATAGTTGATGATGGGTCTCTAACCGCATTACCCAAAAACCACTTAAAAAGGCCCATAACCTTAATTGCCTTTTACGACACTCTGGGGTAGAAAGGGGTAGCAACATTTTAAGCCGGCACTACACGCTACTATTTATTAAAACCCATCATGGATATTGAAAGCAATTACGTATTAATCTAGTTGATTATTTTGAAATTGTCACACATAATCACTCAACTAGTTTTAGTAATCATAACCGAATTCATAGACAGCTGTGACAAGTTACTGCAATAAATTTCATTTGTGTTGACACTTCAGTAGATTAATGATTATAATACTTGGAATTGGAAAGTTCCTGAACACATGAATTCTGTGTTAATTGATTAAATTCCATTAAGTGCTACAAGCTTAATAAGATTATTTTTTAATATATGATCTGGCAAAGTTGTATAATTTGTACTGCAAATTACATATCAGATTTTGTTTAGTTATATTATTAGTTTTTAACTTGAATAAAGAATAAGTTTTTTGAAGATTCTCGGGGTGTGTTTCCCATTTACAAGGTTTCCTCAAATGTTTATTGGTGGAAATGCTTAATTTTAAAGAGCCTTTTCACGTTGGTTAACTATTTTTGTTCCATCTCTAAATAATTTAAATAACTATAAAGTACTCAGACAAGGAAATATTTTACTTTCATGAATACATAACTAAAAAATTACTTAAAATTCACCTCAAATCCGACGAAAATGAAAAGATTATCTCTTTACTTTACTTTACCTCTGTTTACAATAAGACTGTTCAAAAGTGCTAATTTGGAGTTACACTTTAATGAAAATATGAAATATAAAAATAAAGAGATGGCATTAACAAAATAAATAACATTAATTTATATAAATAACGAATATCGCATGTCAGAACCATTAAAATTTCAAACCAAATGTAAAATCAAGCAATAAAATAAATATCTGCCTTAAAACCCTTCCCTAAATACTTATTCAGCTCAAAGACAGAAGACAAATGTTGACGATTCCCAAGAAATTGTATAATAAAATGACTGATATACTCAGTTCAGCTCGGAGACAACCTTGCCGTAAGTCTTACGAAGTATCATCTGAATCAAAGGAAACACCAATTAAAACTTGAAATTACCTTAACAAAGGGTTTTGGAGTTAGTCTAGTTAATGGTTTACGAGTTCTGCTTGCAATGTGGAGTTGATTACACGTATTTTACTGGTAAAAGGTAGAATATAGATATAAATTCTTGTAGTAATGTTTAACTTAATACATTTGAGTTGTAGTTAAGCAATCACAGATGTTAGAAATATGGTGACAAATAATAAACCTTTACAGTATGTAACATTAGTGTATTGTACATATTAAGCCTGGCATAATGGTTTTCAGCCACTTATTGTAAATAAGAATGTTGGTAATTGGTATTGGTTGTGCCAACTGTTTTCAAACTCATCATTATGTATTCATATTTTCATACTAAACAAACTCGTTATAACATACTCATTACCCCACCAGATGTAGGACTATTTCCACGTAACCACGCATCAACTCGAATCGCAGCGCTCTGTCAATAACTATGCAAAGGATGTGTTCCTTCATAGACACTGAGCTCTCACTGATAGATGCTATTAAGTTCTGAAAGGGTTATTGCAAACTGTTCCAGGAAAGCAAATGTTTTGTTACACATATGTTTGCAGGTGGTTTGAGTGTAGAATAACATTTATGTTACTTTTATTTTAAATATAATCAGTAATGGATGTTACACAATAGCAACAATAAAGTTGGCTTCTATCGAGTGGATACGGATAACCTAGAAATGAGAGAAAGCGATTAAGTTCTCTTTTACTGCTTAAAACTTAGAACAGTAAAACTTTAGTTCAATATATTCTTCCCTCGTTATTCTGGACTCTAGCACAGAATAGCGTTATCTTTTATTTGCGTTATGCTCATACATGTGTGAAAAATATCATTTTTCTAAACTGGCTTTCTTTTTTCAACTTCTAAGAGCGATACAAAAAAATTTGATTGGTGTGAACTTGGTGACAAGCGGTCTCACAGGCTGAGCGGTGTCAGTGAAATATCATTTCAACCCCTTCCCGCGCTTTTTTTGTTTCAACCTCTGAGTAGCTTCAAGTTTAGTTGTGTCCAAGCCGCACTTAGTGACAGTTATATCGTATTGTCTTATGTAGGTTAATTACAACAATATGAAATTCGGCAGCGGTCTCTCAGACCGCATGTCACCAGTAACGTAACTTTTTAACGTAATGTTGCTATAATGTTTTTTCGTATTTTATGGTAATAACTAAAAAAATTAAATTCTGCACTTGCTAAAAAAGAAGCGTAGGGAGATGGAAGTGGAAAATGAACTGTCAAATACTTAAATTGAAGCGTGTCTGGCATAACAGGAAGATCCAAATGGGTCAGAAGCAGAAAATGTTCCCGAAATTTTCAATGGGCAATTAAAATTTTTGCCAATTTCATAATCTTAAAACAATATGTTCATATTTATCAGTTTACAAAATAACATGATGTACCAGACTAGAATAAACTGCATACAGTCATAAAGGAGATTAGAACCGAACCTCGTTATTAATCTATGTAGACAGAGGCAGGGAGCATGGAAGATAACGTAACGCACGATAAACATTATGAGAAATAATGTTTGCAACAATATCACAAGGGTCGACTTGCATAACTATTTGATAAATTCAATAATTCAGTTTGCAATAGTAGGAAAATTTGAAGCTTGACTAAAACATCGAGCGAGATGCTAAATAGTGTAAGTCCCAAATTAGTGTTTATATACCTCCGTCTTTTCTTAAACTGAATTATGAGGCTGCTTTCCAAATCGCTAGTTAAACTTTAATAATGTGATACAAATAAGAACACACATTATCCCCGACACGAATTCTCATTGGGGTTAGCAAATAATACTGTCTACTTAGTACGACGGTTTTATTTAAGTGTGATTTTTCAAGGAAAGTTTCTTTTGGTTTGTTTTTTACAGATCAAATGTTAATAAACGCATACATACATATATATTCTCACGCGTTTAGTTCTAGACTATCAATCGCCACTTTGTACGATATTGGCAAACCTCTCTTGAATCTTTCACATCCATCAATATTTTCATACATACTCTTTTATTCTTTATACTTCGGACACCTGCCTTTTTGAGCTCTACTAACATTACTATCCACTTTGGCTCCATAGATCTCTTTCACCAATTTACCTTTATCCATGCTCTCTATATACCCAAACCATCTCAACATTCCTTTTTCTACACATATACACATAAACTCACGGCTATAAATCCCTTGAAGGGGTAGCAAGAGCTAGGGAATTAGAAATCCCTCAGCCACCTTTGGAAGTTGCGTGGGAGAAAGCTAGTGAAATAAAAGTTTTTGGTGATAGGTCTTCAACCGCATCGCCCAAAATCTCTTAAAAGCCCCAATACCGCTAGTCGCTTTTTACGTACAACCACAGGAAGAAATGGGGTAGTGCTGTTCTAAACCGACACTACACAGCTTCTATCTTTGTTATTTTTTTATCTTTTTTACAATATAATCTTTTACACCACACCTTTTGCCAATCACTTCATTTTCACACGATCGCATAACTATACATTACAAACTTTTCCGAGAGACCTCATTTCTAATGCGTTAACTCTGTTTTCTTGCTTCTTCTGCCGTACCTAACATTCACTGCCGTCCATAAACGTAGGAACAAGAACAGCATTATGCCATGCCATCATCATTCGGGCCTTTCCCAATACCGATCGAAAAGACATTAGGCTATCCAGTGCTTCAGTAATCGCATTTCTCCTTTTCACTCTTCTCTCGATATCTTCAGCACATATTTCATCTTTGGTAAACAAATTTCCCAGATAAACAAACTCATTCACTTGCTCCACTCTGTTACCATTAATTTCATTCACGCATTTGGTCATTCTCCCCTGTCTCAAAAACCATGGTTTTGGTTTTATCCACATTTGCTCTCAATTCCTTTTTTTCGAATGACGTACATACAATATTCAACATCTCTTGCAACTCTTTGACCGACGATGCAAGTAACACTTGATCATAAGCATAAAAGAGGCATTTGATGATGAATTTACCCATTTTTTTTCCATAATCACTTTCACGCAAATCTCAGATCAGACAGTCATCCATGAACAAATAAAAGAGCCATGGAGAAGCTACACATCCCTGTCGGACACCCCTTCCGAACTAGTCCGAGTTTTCTCCGTTTATTCTTACACATGCACTCGAATCCTCATACAGCGATACCAATGCAGTATAGGCTCCCCAAACTGTACTTGGATAACACTTCCCACAAATTTTTCTTTACCATCCTATTATATACAAATGTTTATATAATCTAAAATTACTTAAATCCTTCATTCGAAATAACTTAAAAATGTTTAGTTAAATTTTGCTTTATTATTTTAAAAAACATCGGTAAATTAATCAGTAATACACATATTAAATAACAATCATTCTCGAATTACAACGCCAAACGCAATCTCTCTGAATCTTCCGCAATGTAAAATATGCGCGACCAACATTCTCTTTCCATGTGGGTTAATTAAATTCCTTCATGTTTTATATCAGGCTTTTCAGCTTTGCAATGTGCCAGTAGATAACATAAGCGGTAGACATTTATAATTTTGGAGAAGTTTTACGCAAACGCCCTAATTTAAAGCAGTGGTTTCAAAACTCAGGTCGTAAAAAAATATATAAAATTTA
Source organism: Bedellia somnulentella (assembly GCA_963576735.1). Classification (NCBI taxonomy): domain Eukaryota; kingdom Metazoa; phylum Arthropoda; class Insecta; order Lepidoptera; family Bedelliidae; genus Bedellia; species Bedellia somnulentella. Next base: position 5,709,259 of record OY755171.1, read on the forward strand.
TTTTACAACAGTATTATTTTAATGACATTCTCTTATGTCGTTTGCTCAGTTACAAGTGCTGGAATGTGAAAAAGTCTCGTGGGTTTGTGGTGTTTACGCTTGACAATTTTTGGAGGCTCATAAATAAAAACCCCTTACTTAAATTCATGGTTCTAAACATAACAGAAATAACATTTTTGGGTCCCGAACCAAAATTTAAAACGCGACCCTATTACTAAGATTTCGTTGTCTGTCTCATAAACTGCTGTTTCTGTATCTCATGCAATTATGCTGTATCTATAGCTGTGTCTCGTAAACTGTGATAGCTAGAAAGCTGAAATTTACACAAATGATGTACTTCTGTTGCCGCTATAACACGCACTTAGTCGGTTTTTGTGTATATTTCCTGATCTTATATCTGATATATAATATTAAAACTGGAGGTAATATTCTTCAGTAGAAAGAATGATATTGTAAGTGAAACAGGAACTAAGAATAGAAAACTATTTATTTTATGTAAAGCAATATAAATAAAAGATGTTATTAAAGGAAAGAAAAATTTCGACACTGGCGGGGTTCGAACCCGCGACCTTCGGGTATACGCCCCCGTCGCTCTGCCAACTAAGCTACAGTGTCAGTTGGCATCCAGCGCGAAATTCCTCTATCCTTTGTTTCTTTTTTACACGTTCAAGTAGTGTTTGCGTTTCCTACCTCCGAATTTTTAACTAATTCGGACGGCCATTTGTCTACCTTTTCAGATAGAATGCAAATGTTGGAAACGCCTAACTATCACATAATTCAATGTTTTTGACATGAATTCCTCATGTGGGGATTATTACTTATAAATAAAAGATGTTATTAAAGGAAAGAAAAATTTCGACACTGGCGGGGTTGAAAATGAAATGAAAAAAAAATTTTCTTTCCTTTAATAACATCTTTTATTTATAAGTAATAATCCCCACATGAGGAATTCATGTCAAAAACATTGAATTAAAACAATATACCTTAAATTAATAGTACGTTTGTTCGTTTTTAATAAATAATTCGTTTTCATGGCCACACCGTTTTCAAATTTTTATTTGTATTTTGGTTCCTATTAGTCAATAATATAAGCTATAGATATAACATTCTTAACTGTATTTATTTAGTAATTAAGTAGACATGGGAGACCTGTTTTAGATGACCTGAATGGTCAATAACAATGGCCATGCAAATACGATAATTTTAGAACCTGGTTTTATAGTTTCACATTTAATTAAGGTTTTAATGTTTTCCATGTTTTTACAGAAGTAATTATTATTATCATGTAACAAATAACATGGTATTCCTTTCGGCTAAAATATTTGGGGAAACAGGGTTTATGAGAATCTCTGGTATACGCACACATCAGAGACGTGTTTAATAATTTGAAATGTCAGCCTTTACAAACGGAACAGCGTGCATTCTGAATACGTTTAATTTACGTTCCCTTTACTTAATTTATATGATTATATTTATGCCAGTGAAATTAATACCTGAAAATGTGATCTAAAAATTACAGCGTTTGCCTCACAAACCGAATGTCTTAGATTCAAATCTCAATAGGGATTACTCAATAATATGAATTGTTGTTTTTTGTTATGTGCTAAAAAACCATTTAAAGATAGTTGCATATATTTTGCATAAGATGAAAAGAACAGACAATAATAATATGCAATTCATGAACTACGGGCACCCGTGTGAGATAAACTTAAAATGATCATTGAAAGTAGTTTCATAAACAAGTATATATGTTTTTAGCTGTTTAGAGTCGGCTTAGGTTAAGCTTTACCTAAATTTTGCAGTGGTTGTCGTTAGAGATGACTTTGCTTTTAGGAATTTATAAAAGATTGATAGGCGATGTGTTTGGGGCTGGTGGGCATGGTACTGAATAGGAAGTGTGTCGATAATAAATCTACCATTATTTTACTATCTTCACGCTAATTAGAATGTTTTTGTTCATGAAAACCTTATGTTGGGATTATTTCTACTAAATAAAGGAAAGAAAAATTTTGACACCAGCGGGGATCGAACCCACAACCTCCAAGTATACGCCCCCATCACTCTATTAATTGAGCTATAGTGTCAAGTGTTTGTCAAAGTTTTATTTTTGATATACCAGAATCAGCCTTGAATGTTTGAATCTTGGAAATTGCTTTGGCTCCAGTCAAAATCTTTAAGAGGTAAATATTACGGTGATGTCCAGAGTGACGCCATTCCGTCTAGACCTTGGTTTTTTTTAATGTAAATCTGCTGACAAATGGGTTGCATCCACTATTTGTAGACTTTGTTTGGGTCATTCGTGTACTCCGGTTCACTCTGCTAAAATAAGGATAAGGGATAGTTTGATTTGCGAGTGTGGATTAGATGAAGGAACAGCTGACCATATTTTTTTCTCATGTCGTAATTTATCATTTTCTTTATATGATGTTTTACCTCCTTTCATCCCTCTTCCTACTAATTTTAAATGTTTACTTTGTTTTGTATATACCCCTTTCATTAAAACTTTGTGTCATTTCATCAAGGTTCATAACATAAAATTATAATGCATTCTTGTTGTTTATGTTGTTAATTTATAGTGAATATTTTGTTTTTAATATTTAGTTTATTTTTCAACCATGAATGTTCAATGAGTGTCTGTTTATTAGTCTCAAAAATTTCTTAATTTTATAATATGTGTTTTCTTTTCACTGGACGTTGGCAAAATAACTGTGTTAAAACACGGTGAAAGGCCATTGAAGAAAAACTTGAATACCAGAATCTTAGACTATATAGACAGAGTCATAATGCAACGGGAGAGTACCTCTTTTAGATAGCAATATTTTTCCCTGTAATGTTGCGATCACTAGAAAACAATTACCCCAAAATACTATAATCACCATTCTAAAAGATACTTTTTAATTTAAAATTGATTACGTCAATTTATTGGTACGTCGTTTTATTTATTGTAAAGGTTTACTGTTTACTATATTATTTCCTGCAATCATATAATTATACATACTTGCTCCTAGTATTATACAATCTTTTTTGTTTAATTTTACCATTTATACTGATGTTTAATACACCGTGAAATCTAAAGCATTGTACTAACTATCAGGGATGAATCTTCCCATGATTACGAATAAATTTTTGTACGGGACTAACTTTGTTACTGGACAAAAAAAACAGCTGTTCCATAAGTGCAAGTTATGTAAATATCATACGGGTCATCATGGGTATAGTGGGGTCTATGTTTGTATTTTGAAAAATAAAAGACAGCACTATTTTGTACCTGAGTTTTATTGCATTATTTACTATTGACCTTTAAACAAAATCAGTTTCATTCGTCTATTTCAGTCACATTTTTCAAAAGATGATGTATTCGTACATCTAAGTATTTTATATTTGGTTGATTTCCAATTGCATCTTCTAGTGGCCGCAATCCATTTTTCTCGTAGATTCGGGTCTTTAGGAAAACTGTAATGAATACGAAGAAATTAAATAAATATAACAAATTTATTACTTACTAATTTCGTAGATAACAATTGGAAATCATTCAGCGTCGCTATAGCGCGACGAAATTCATAATATACTCACTCATTAACATCAGTTTACTAATTTGAAAATTTTACCCTAACGACAGGGTAGGATGAAAACGTGAATTATGGGAACACTGAGATACTGCATATTTTTAGGTTATGCTATTAAAAAATTGCTCAAAATAACTAAAGAAAATGCTAGTAATCTAGTTCAACGTAATTAACATTTGAATCACTTTTTTCTGATCGCGCAATGTATTTATTATGTATTTATCTGTAGAAAAACATTAAAAAACTCACTCACTTGTGGAAAGTCAATCCTTCGATGTGTTTTTCGCTGGGGCTTCCGCAGCCAAGCACGCTACACCCAACCATACCTCACTAAACAATAACTAATTAATGGAGTCTCTTTTGTCACAATAACAATATACAAATGAATAAAATCTTTCTCAAAATCAAAAGAAAACTAAAATCGCTCACAAGTCGACGCTTTGTTTGTCACGCTTTAAAAGCGTGACATCAACAAAACGGGTTACGCGATAGAGATGACAATAAAGTTTTGTGTCTCTTTTTAACATATAAGAACTTAAATAAGGGCTTCTCTTTTTAAAATGGATGACGTAACATCGCTTTGTCTATAGTGTTCATAGTCAAAGACCAGAATCATTTCAACTCCCTGCAAAATTGATGAAAGAGAGATTACAATTGAAAAAGGAATGTAATTGATTTAATCAAAAAGTTCTAATTTCATTTTCACAGTTGTGTTTCTGGACAGGATTGAGGTTCAAAGTAAACAAAACAATCTCATTATAAATTTTAATAACATCAAATGCAGGAACGTAGCTGGCACTAAGGCAATAAATTAAGTATTTACCTTATTTCTTTGTTGGTTCCTTGTCATTTCATTTAATTATAATTAAACAATTTAAAGTCAAACGAAAGCTAGATCGACAAAATGAAGTCCTCTTACTATGAAAATAATTTTGGCGTTCTTTGGTTGGTATAGAATAAAATTGAAAACTGAAAGGGGCTGCTGCTGAAACGGCTGCGAGACATAAGCTTTCTAAGTATAGACAGCTAATGTCTTCTTTTTCTTTGTGCCTCTCGCTGTAGAATCCACCGGAGTTAGGGTTTTAGGGTTTTAGAACTGTGACTGGGACTACCGTTCTGAGGCATTTTTGATGCAGAGGATCTCCCTAGCTGTTCAGCGGGGTAATGCTGCCAATAAAATGGAAATTTTGGATCGGATATGTCTCAGAGCGATTTATTTAATTGTATTTTTTTATATGTTCTCAATAATTTTAAGTTATATGTTAGTTGTAATGTGTATAATGTATAATTTAATATATTTTTTATATTTTATTTTAAATAGTGGATCGGGCCCAGCTTCGCACGGGTAGCGTAGTTTTAAAAATATCTGAGGTTTCTTCAATCACGGCTCAACCTTTGTGAAGTTTAGTGCAATTTATAGCATTCCTGAATAGTGTAGCTTTGTGATTGTGAAAGCGCTTTAATTAACGGTTCAGTATCTCCAAAAATAAAACCATGCAAACAAACAATCAGAGTTACAAACTTTGCATACATACAGGGAGTGTATGTATACTCCCGGCTATCTTTTGAGCGCGCAACCATTACAAAATAATATCCTTATAGCATTCACGTGCGACGACAGGGCGCGATAGCTTATTTCATGTATAAGTTTGGTTATTCTATACCGATTTCTATGATTCTTTTTTTATTGAATAGGTAATAATGTATTTTTTTTAAATGAGAGATGAATGAGAGAACTATAAACGCAAGAGTAAACAAATATAATCAGAATGCTCCGAACTGCAAAGCTATCAGGTTTTACACGTGTTATTATGAGTCAACCATAAAAGATAGACATATGCTGCAGAGGATTTTTTTTAGATAATTTTATGAAAAATATTTCCGTCATACATGATTTCTATGTAAGTTTAACCATTAAGGCTGCACACGCGACGGAAGCTTAAAAAATGGAGTAACTTCTTCTGTTTTCCCAAAATTTCCCAAAATTCCCCTTTACTACTCGGTTGGAAAGTATACAAAAACCTGCCCAGGAGTACGAAGAATAATTGTACCAAGTTTCGTTAAAATCCGTCGAGTAGTTTTTGTTTCCATAAGGAACATACAAACCGACAGACAGACAGACAGACAGACAGACAGACAGACAGACAGACGGACAGACAGACAGACAAAAAATTTACTGATCGCATTTTTGGCATCAGTATCGATCACTAATCATCCCCTGATAGTTATTTTGAAAATATATTTAATGTACAGAATTGACCTCTCTACAGATTTATTATAAGTATAGATTAACAGACAAGATGTTTACATTTATTTATTTAGATTTATTTTTTATTTAGATTACACTATATATTGGCGGTATTATCACTTAAAAAAGATCTCTTCCAGACAAAGTTTCGATAGTAAGGTCAGTAAATAAATGGTCAACGATAGGAAGATGTACAAGACGTTGAGGATTTGAAGGATAATATACTCACGCGATTTCTCTTTGAAGTAGGCAGAGAATATCAGTCGCCACTTTGTTTGATCCGAGAAAAACTAACTAGCTTCGGTTACATCTATCAATCTTTTCATACACGCTCTATTAATGGTCATACTTTGCTTTTTTGAGCACATTCTCTATTTGGTTTAAATGTTTGTAACATTACCTTCCATATTGGCTCTATAGATCTCTTTTACCAATTAACTATCACCTATCCTCTCTATGTGCCCTAACCGTCTTAATAAAAATATACCTCTGAATAAAAAAAGGAAAGATGCAAATAATATATATTTGTTATTAGTATTGATAAAACAAATAAATTTACGATAAATAAAGATGTTCCTTTTATACTTGACCATACATACATATACATACATATACTCACGGCTATAAATCCCAAGATTCCTCAGCCACTTTTGGAAGGTGCGTGAGGAATAGATGGTGAAATAAAGGTTCTTGGTGATGGGTCCCCAACCGCATCGCCCAAAAATCCCTTAAAACCCCCAATACTTGGTCGCCTTTTACGTACACCCACCGGAAGAAATGGGGTAGTGCTATTCTAAGCCAGCCATCTTATCTATAAAATGTTTAATTAAACATGAAATCACTTTCTCAATATTTCTTTGAAACATATCGTACGTAATAGAAAGCCTGAATACAGCCCTTACAAAGAACTTCGACCTCGTCTGGTTTTCTAACAAAAAACCGTTACATAATTTTCTTGTTGTTTATGAAAATATTATTCTCTGTGTTGACTTTCCGTTCTTTAATTTTGTAATTTATGATCTTTGAGAATAAAAGAGCAAAGAAAAGGTTAACAGTAATTAAAATATACCGTTTGTAGTTTCCAGCTTTGAAAGTAGTTTTAGTTAGTGTTAGTTGAGTGATCAAGTTAGATCGGTTTGTTGGTTTAATGTACGTCTGTGTTTGATACAAAAAAATAGCGGATAATTAAAACTATGTTTCATGTTTCCTGCTTGTTAATCACAAAATATGACTCGATAATACTCACTGCTGTAGATTCCAAAAAGGGTGCCTATACTTCAGGATTGGAAACTTCTCTGTCACTTATATAAAACAAATAGTTTTACCTTCTTGAAACTCAGTTTGCTAGTCGCCGTAGTGACAATATAAATTTAGTGATTTTATTTCATTCATAAACTTATAACCCCACAAGTGATACTTTTTCTAAATTAGCTGGCCTAGGCTGTTTTGGTAAACTATTGGTAGTAGCTGGGACTAACAGTGCCTTTCTGCTCTATTTTAGGATTACAAGGTAATTCAGTCTGAATTATACATACAAATTCTCACGCCGTTAGTTCCCGTTGGGGTAGGCAGAGACTATCGATCGCCACTGTGTACGATTCTGGCCAACCTCTCTGGCTTCATTCACATCCATCAATCTTTTCATATATGCTCTTTTATTTTTCGTACTTCGGACACCTGCCTTTTTGAGCACATTTTCTATTTGATCCAAATGTGTCCTCCGAGGTCATCCTCTACTAACATTATCTTCTGAACTATCCTATCAAAATTAATATAAAGGGTCGAAGGCTCGTGATCCAGAGATTGCAGCTTCGATTCCTGGCAAGTACATTAACCAATTTTCCTTATGTCTTTGATCCTCATTCACTTTATTACAAAACCTATCAATAGTATTCGTTAATGTCTGTCAATTCGCGCAAGATCCATATTTATATGCGTTTCAAAACTATTTAACTGTATTTCAATTATAAAACATATTTAAAACTAGCTGTGCCCGCGACTTCATTCGCGTGATTGTCGAGAACAAAAAAACGTCGTTTAGTTAAGAGTATTGATATACTTTGACGCCTTTTTGAAATAAAATAAAGAACCAATGAAATCTAATGCGGACACTTATTGTGATGTAGGAACTATTGAGTATTTCATAATGATATTTAATTAATTACAGTAGCCATTATCCAGTTGAAATAATAAAAGGTCGTAACTGTGTGTATCTCATTTGAATTAGTGTATATTTGGATACAGTTACAGGGTTAGTTAAAGATTATGGATCGCTACCTTGTACGATCCTAGCAGAGCTGCATAATGCATCAATATATTCATAAAGCCCTTTTGTCTTTAACACTTCGGAATTTTGCATATAGATCATATATCAATCCCGCCCGGCTCTTAAGAGTGTGTTCATGTGCTCTCATGTGACTGACATAGCCAATCTTTCCGACAAATGTTCTATGACGTATGTTGAAAAATCAGTAACCCTCCAATATATAGGTAGTTATTATTGATGGCCGCAGGTGGTCGGGCCTTGAGCTCATCACTCTTTGCTTCGAGCTCATCACGTCTTTTCCTTCCGAAAAGAAATATTAACCGGTTGACAGGAAGGGGGTGAAATTTAAATTACTAAATTTCACTCAACTCAACTGTGTAGTGTCGGCTTAGAATAGCACTACCCCATTTCTTCCGGTGGATGAACGTAAGAGGCGACTAACGGTATTGGGGGTTTTTAAGGGATTTTTGGGCGATGCGGTTGGAGACCCATCACCAACAACCTTTATTTTACCATCTTTTCCCCACTCAATTTTCCAAAAGTGGCTGAGGAATTTCTAATTCCTTAGCTCTGGCTACCCCTTCTAGGATTTATAGTCGTGAGTATATGTATGTATAATATGCAAATATAACTAAATTAAGGTTAGTCACTAAGGAATATAGAGAGCTTAGAGCTGGTAAAGTTCTAAATGAATGAATGGCTACAGCGACTCTGGCTACCCCTTCTAGGATTTATAGTCGTGAGTATATGTATGTATAATATGCAAATATAACTAAATTAAGGTTAGTCACTAAGGTCACTACATCATTTTAGTGTTTAAAAAAGTAGAACTTAAAAGATGTCTTATGTTTCTGGTGTTTAATACATACATACATACATACATATTCTCACGCCGTTAGTTCCCATTGGGGTAGGCAGAGACTATCGATCGCCACTTTGTACTTTACACTTTTTTTATCGCCAATGTGGAAGGGAATGTTAGTAGAGGACGACCTCGGAGGACACATTTGGATCAAATAGAACATGTGCTCAAAAAGGCAGGTGTCCGCAGTATGAAGAATAAAAGAACATGTATGAAAAGATTGATGGATGTAAACGAAGCCAGAGAGGTTCAAAGTGGCGATCGATAGTCTCTGACTACCCCAATGGGAACTAACGGCGTGAGAATATGTATGTATGTATGTATGAATAGGCAGATCAAGATTATGTGAATCGGCCTCGAAGGCTTAAGGCTATTGATTTACCATCATAACGAAGAGCTCTACTGACCTCAACAAGGTTTATTGAAGGGTCAATCTATTGATGAATCAAATATTGAGAGGTGTAAATTTATAATCAAATTGAAACAATATATTTTCAAATTGAGTGTAATGAAATTTAGTTTCTGAGTAATGAGTAAATATATTTGGAGTACAGTACATGAAATGTTTAATTATTGATTAAAAGCTTTTGGATTCGTGGATATTGCGTAAAGTGATCGCTTAGCTATGTTGTTTTTTAATTATTTATAACATAATAACATAAACGTTCACGCCAAATATCCCCGAAGGGGTTGGCAGAGGTACTAATACTTCTGAACATCACGTGATTTTGTCACTTGGTGTTCAGAGTACCCACGTTTTGCATGGACAGTGTACTCACGTGATAGGGGGCAGGCCTAATAATAATAATAATATGTCCGAGCCGATTTCGGCTACAGCGACTGCTGGACAGGCTCTCAGCAGCTGGCGCCTCGTTGGTCCGCGCGTACGTGTGCTCGCATATGGCTACTGTAGCCAATTTTGGCCTTAAAGGTCCTTGAGCACCTTGGACAAGTGAGTACGCCGCCACTATAATGATACATTAGTGCCGTTGGTGGCCTGGCTTTTAACTCGTCCCTTTTGACGTCGAGTTCGTCTTTGCGTCGTTCTTCAAAGGCTTCGATGTTTTGCCTTACAAGACGTCTCCACTCCAGGCGTTTTTCAGCAATTGATTCCCATGTCAAGGGATCAATTTCACATTTTTTCATATGCCTTTTAAGCACATCTTTGTAGCGCAATAGCTGTCCACCATGCTTGCGCTTTCCTTCTTGTAGCTCGCTATAAAAGATGCACTTAGCTATGCGTTCATCTGGCATTCGGAAAACATGACCACACCATCGTAATTGACGCCGCATCAGATAAGCTTCTATACCGCAAATCTTGGCGCGTCGAAGAATCTCAGTATTTCTGATGCGGTCAGTCCAGTGGATGCTCATGATGTCGCGTAGACATCGGAGATAAAATTGGTCTAGCGACTTAATATTTTTACGGTAAAGGCACCAAGTCTCTGAACCGTATAGCAGACTGGGTAGTACAATGGCCCGGTAAACTGAGACTTTTGTAGCCAGTTTGAGATCGTGCGAACGAAAGACCCTTGAGCGGAGTTTGCCGTAAGACGCTGAAGCAGCACCAATCCTGCTATTTATTTCGGCGTCCAGGTTGCACTGCGATGTAATTGTGCTTCCCAGGTACTTGAACTTCTCTACACGCTTCAGAACATCCTGACCGATATAGATTCTCAGAGGTTCGTCTGTTTGCAGGCCTGTTGTCATGACTTCTGTCTTGCCTACATTTATCTTCAGGCCAAACTTGGTGCACGCGTCGTCTAGACCAGTCATCAGCTCTTGTAGAGAAATTGGGGACTCAACTAAAAAGCATAAGTCATCCGCGTACATAATCTCGGAAATCATTTTGTGGGATACTTTAGTGCGGGCCTTCAGCCTGGATAGGTTGAAGAGCATACCATCAGTTCGAAAGCGTATATGGATCCCTGCAGGCACTTTTCGTATCGTTTCGCTAACTACACTTGCAAAATAGATGGCAAATAGTGTGGGTGCGAGGACACAGCCTTGCTTAACTCCACAGCTTACGGGAAAGAAATCGGAGTGTTCCCCATTTGCAGATACGCAACAAGTCATGCCATCGTGCAGCAGTCGAACTAAACGTACAAATTTCGCCGGACAACCCACCTTCTCCAGTACAATCCAAAGAGCCTCGCGAGGAACACTGTCGAAAGCCTTCTCCAGATCGACAAAACAAAGAAACAATGGACGACCTTGTTCACGGCTTTTTTCTTGTAACTGCCGTACACAGAAGACCGCTTCGAAGGTTCCTCTTTCAGGGCGGAAGCCAAACTGGGTTTCTGGTAGAATATCTTCCGAAACTGAGGTTAGGCGGTTGAGCAGAATTCTGGCAAAGACTTTTCCAGGTGTAGAGAGAAGCGAAATGCCACGATAGAAATTGCAATTGGATCTGTCACCTTTGTGCTTATATAGTGAACAGATGCGTGAAATCTTAAAGTCAGATGGAACTTGCTCATCGCACCACATCTGAGTAAAAAGTTTCCATAGTATGTCATGAAGCCCCCCTCCTCCGTACTTCAAAAGTTCGCCAGGAATACCATCAACACCAACCGCCTTCTTGTTCTGTTGACTTCTGATAGCCACTAACACCTCCTGCAACGTAGGTGGCTCATCAAGCTCAGGCTTTTGCGGGAGAGGTATGATCTGTTTTATGTGATGAATATCAGCAGAGCGATCAACATTAAGTAGCTCCGCAAAGTGCTCAGCCCAACGATTCAACACGTCCTCCTTGGACGTCAACAGCGAAGCGCCGTCTCGTGACCTTAAAGGTACACTCATCCGCTGAGATGTTCCAGTGAGTGCTCTTAACTCGCCGAAGAACGTACCAAGTTGGTTTGTATCTGAGAGCCACTGCAGGTACTCCGCTTTTCGTTGCCACCATTTATCTTTTATCTCTCTTGTCATCTTTCTGAGGTTGGTGCTACTTTGCCTTATTCTATCTGATATATCCGGCTGACCGCGTTGTTGTAGATGCAGAAGGTCACGGTGTTGTTTGAGCGCTTTACTAAGTATCTCATCACTCTCGTCAAACCAGTCTTCATGAATACGTTTTTTGAACCCTAAGGTCTGCGTTCCAACTGCAACAATCTGAGAAGCGACGGCACTCCAACAAGTGCTAAGGTCAACGTCACCGATATTAGCCGGTAAATTATCAGAGAGACCCATACAAAGTGATTGCTGATACTCTGCACGTACCTCTTGGTCTGCGAGCCTCTCAACATTAATGCCGGAGGGTTTTGCTCTGCAAGACCGACGTGGTGGATGGAGACGAAGCCTCAGCTTTGTAATAACAAGTCGGTGGTCCGACCAGCAGTTAGCACCACGCATAGTGCGTGTGACAAGGACTTGAGATATATGTGCTTGCCTAACGATCGCATAATCAATGAGATGCCAATGTTTCGACCTCGGATGCATCCAGGTGGCTTTATATTTGGTTGGTAGTCGGAAACGCGTGTTATTGATAGTTAGGCCAAATTGAGCACACTGGCTTAGCAGTAATTGACCGTTAGAGTTCATATGGCCAATACCATGTCTCCCTAGGACCCCTGGCCACGCTTCATAATCACTACCAACACGAGCGTTAAAGTCGCCTAGCAGAAGAATCTGCTCTCTCGGGCGAATTTTTGCGAGCAAGTGTGTAAGATCTTCATAAAATTTACCCTTAGTCTCGTCATCCTTGTCCATTGTTGGGGCATACACACTGATAACGTTTAAATAATTGTCGTTTTCAAGATGCAGACGCAATGATGTGAGCCTGTCTGAGATGTATTCTGGGCAGTCTTCTAGTCTGTTAGCAATTTGGGTCTTTATTGCGAATCCAACACCAGAGCGTCTTGGTTCTGAAGCTGGGGTCCCTTTCCAGAGGAATTTGTATCCGCCGCCGTGTTCTACGAGCTCGCCTTCATCTGCCAAGTAAGTTTCGCTTAGAGCAGCTATGTCCACATTGTAACGCGAGAGCTCTCTTGCCACAACAGCAGTTTTCCGTTCTGGACAAAGGTTAACGTCACGGTCGAGAAGAGTACGGACATTCCACGCACCGAATGTCATGGTGGTTATTTTTTTATTCTTTTTGTATCTGTGACCACGAGGAAAGGGATGCCTGGGCAGCCGTGGTTACTACCCCCCGATCAATGTAGGGCAAGCTTTGTTTAGGACACCTTTTCTAGTCCCCTCCCCTTGTGGGGGGAGCAGTGCCTCCCTAAATAGGGCTGCTCCGTCACTCTGGCTGCTGCCCAATCCACGCTGTTGCCCCAGGTGCAGCGCAGAAACGACCATCAATACCAGAGCCGCCAATGTGCAGGCATCAGACAAAGCCGGGTGTACATCACGACCCGACCTCTCTACCTCTGCCCATCGCCACAGGACTTTGTCTCGGGAGCCATAATTCATGCCGCAGTCAACTACGCAGGATATATTTAAGTGCATAAGCGTGCGCGCAAACACAGACGCACTCTCTCGTCCTCACTCCTCTATGCCCAGTGGAACGGATGACCGCTACGACCGGAGAAAAGTTCGGATGCAGCATCTGGCCGACAGCGCTTTTGACCTCAGCTGTCGCCCTAAGCCTTCTGCATTGCCTTGCTGTACCGCCAAATCAGCCAAAACCTTTTGTTTGAAACCATCGGATTGCCGTCAAAGCCGGAACAGACTTTAAAGGATATGCGGGAGGCATCCGCATTAAGTAGACCTAGGAAAGAAGGGAAAAAGGAATGGAAATAGAAAAGAATTCGGTGAAATTTAGAAGGGATTGGGGTTTGGGATGCTACTGGCTCGGATGAGAGGAAAAGACAGTAGCAGCTCGGGAAGCCGGGGTCGCATACCCGTGTACCATACCACAACTATCGGTCCAGAAGCTGTCATTGATACCCCTGACTCAAGGGGCAGGCCTATCGCCGTTTTGTACGAATACACTGTCACATGACTAAGTACAACTCAGCCATGTGGGTTTCCTCACGATGTTTTCCCTCACCGTTAACAACCATGATAAATTAATTATTTATCTTGTTTATTAATCTGATTAATGACGGCATCCGTGGCCAAGTGGATTAGTGACTAGCTTCTCGGTCCGGAGGTTGCGGGTTCGATCCACGCTGAGAACAACATTTATGTAATGAGCATAAATTATTGTTTCTTAGTCTTGGGTGTTATTTATATGTCTATTACATAATATTAAATATATCGTTGAGTTAGTATCCCATAATACAAGTCTTACTTACTTTTAGGAGTTGTATATTGTTCTGCCTCTGTATCATTTATCATAATTTATTTTGACATTACTGGTTTTCTCCTTCAGCTTTACAGAAGTTAATATACATACATACATACATATACTCACGGCTGTAAATGCCTTAACGGGGTAGCCATAGCTTTGTAATGACAAGTTCCTAAGCCACTTTTGGAAGTTTATTGGGGAAATGATGGTAATTAATAAATGTTTTTGGTTTGCCCAAAAATCACTTAAAAAGCCCCTATACCCTTAGTCGCCTATTACGCACGGATAGAAATGGGGTAGTATTATTCTAAGCCGACACTACACGGCAAAAATTAAGATAATAATGTATAATCTCAGCCCAGTGGATTCAATTTTCGATTACTCTTGACTGTTTAATGTGACAAAATTAAGACGTATTACAACTTCTCTAGAATAAATAATTAACAAAAAGAAAACCAACTTCATAGCGGGAAAAACAAACGAAAATAAACAATCTAGTACTAAAAAGTACGAAATAAGGTTTTTAATTGAATATGAGTACTGTGATTAATACCTTAGCAATTTCTTTATTCCACACGCGTCAGTTCAACCTACCTAAATATTAAAATTCTCTTAAATTAATTTGTGAGCTGGTGCCAGCCTGCGGGATGATTGACAATAATAAGTGTGTATTTCGCACTTCATACACATGTATAATATAGGATATCTTGTAGTTGTAGGGTAAATTTATTTTTGTACGTATTACCATTTAGAACGTTAGGCGATAGATATATATTGTTTAGATTGTAATAATCAGAGATAGATAGTAGGGTGTATTAACTTTTGTTTGACTGGCACCGACTCAAAAATTAATTTAAGAGAATTGTAATATTTAGGTAGGTTGAACTGACGCGTGTGGAACAAAGAAATTGCTAAGGTATTAATCACAGTACTCATATTCAATTAAAAACCTTATTTCGTACTTTTTAGTACTAGATTGTTTATTTTCGTTTGTTTTTCCCGCTATGAAGTTGGTTTTCTTTTTGTTAAAAGTTATTTTATTTTACGAATTTTAGAGATGGGTAGACCTGGCAAAGATGCCTCTCGTATTAGGCAGTGCGACAGTTACTGTACCTATTATTCTTCGTATTTCCGGTATTTCTATTATTATACGATATTAAATAGGCTCAACTATATGTAAATTTACATTGTTCTTGAAATCCCTCGAAAGGCGATGGTCTACAATTCTACATCTCAAGAAAGACTCAAACGTTCACGCCGAATATCCCCGAAGGGGTTAGCAGAGGTAGTAATACTTCTGAATATCACGTGACATTGTCACCTGTTGTTCAGAGTACCCACGCTTTGCTTGGACCCACGTTCTCACGTTATACAGAGCAGGCCTATCGGCGTTTTGAACAAATACACTGTGACATGATTGTGAGTTTCGACAGTCCCCTCGATTTCCTGGGATGCCATCATCACATCCTGGTCTTATGGTACTTTCTCGGTAACAATAACATTACAAAAGAAATGTTGAGTGAACCTGTATTATCTTCATAAAAGCTACGAAGAGGAGCATAAATCTTTATAGAATGGTGAAAGAACTGTTTCCTAACTCCTAGTGATTAAGGACCCACACCTTCCATCATCAGCTCAGCAGCATAACAATATGATTTTCAGAAGCAAATGCCAATACTTGTTCATAAAATATGTAAAACGCGGTACATTTGCCTATAAAATTTCAGGGTTCCCCTCGATTTCTCCAGGATCCGATCATCAGACCCTGACATCCTCATCATGGTACCAATCCGGGAGTATCTTCTTTCGAACAAAAAAATAATAATCAAAATCGGTTCACAAATGGCGAAGTAATCGGCGAACATACATAAAAAAAAAAAAAAATTTATACGGTCGAATTGAGAACACTCCTTTTTTTGAAGTCGGTTAAAAATAGCTTTTATCTGTGGAACGTTTTTCATGAAGTTAATAACGATGCGTTACTGATAGTTTCCCATTAGTTTTCATTTACCATAAAATATTCATATTTTTTTTATTCTTTTTAATACGTCAGTTCCTTATTGTAACATAACATAACATAAACGTTCACGCCGAATATCCCCGAAGGGGTTGGCAGAGGTACTAATACTTCTGAACATCACGTGACTTTGTCACCTGGTGTTCAGATTACCCACGTTTTGCATGGACAGTGTACTCACGTGATAGGGGGCAGGCCTATCACCGTTTTGTACGAATACACTGTCACATGACTAAGTACAACTCAGCCATGTGGGTTTCCTCACGATGTTTTTCCCTCACCGTTAACAATCATGATAAATTAACCACACATATGTCTTTAGAAAAGACAAATTGGAGTAGGCCCGACCCAGGATTTGAACACTAGTCGTTTGCCCGATAACCGAGTGTTCTACCCACTGGGCTATCACGGTTCCTTATTGTCCAAGCAAAAATGAGGTCAAAGCGTCAATGACTATTTACAATACGCTTTAATTGTTTTGAAACCAGTTCTAAAAAAATCTTTTGTAAATCATTTTGTTCAGTATGTCACTTGGAGCGCATACAAAGAACTCACGTCGTACACAGTTGTCACATGAAGCTCTGAAAACATATTTTGTTCTTAGTATACTCTACTACTCTATACGTACGTGTATAACTACTTTATTAGTACTTTTTATTCTTATGCATTAAACTCGTTTATTAATTAGGTTTCACTTCAATAAAACAAACCTATCTAAACTAGCAAACGATATAACAATTTAAAATAGAATGCTATTGATTTCAAAAACTTAGAACAAATCGTAGATAATTTGGAAAAATGTAACAAATAAATATTTGAAATCGAATCCTTTGTTAGTTCTCTAGGCACAAACTCGCCTCGCCATTACCGGTTCGTTCTTGCCAGAATAGTTTTAATTTTGCAAAGTAACTTGCTGTAACCGGTGAATACCGCATTTGTCTTTTAGAAACTGAATTGTTAGTTGAATTGAACTATTCGCTGATTGCCAAGAACCAGTTCTTTTTTCAAATTTGCCGTCTTGTTTCTGCCGCAGTTTGTTTTAGCAGTGCTGATTTGGAGTATAAATTCCAGTTGATTGGTCGATCTGAAATAAAATTTATGGGCATAGTAACTGTGTTTAAAAAATAAAAGTTTTTAATGAGAGGAATAAAAAGCTGTTATGTGAAAATGAATGCAGGAAACAAGAGTCGATTATAAGTATCATAAAAAAACATTAGCGATCAAATGTCAATGCTTTCCATAATAGGAATTACCTACACTAGTGTAAGTCTAAATGATGCAGTAGATTTTAGTAGTTTCAAAAACCCTGAAAGGGTCTGGCAGGCTAAGGAAGGAGCAGTGGCCACTGTGAGATTTTCCGAATTTTTTTTACACGTTTGTTTGCTACCATTTAACTAGGCAACTCTTCAATTTGCAGCTAGCTACCATGAATACTTTCCGAGATTTTGACAGAAACGTCAAATCTGCAGACGTTATTTCAATTTATATTTTCTCCTTAACTATAGTAGGCAGAATATTAAAACCAACTAGTATCTACGTGTATTGAGTTAAAGTATACTCTGGTGTATTATTTACTAAAGGGTTGTTTGAAAATTTCCAGAAAAAAAACACGTTTTATTTTTTGACATTTATTTTTGACAGGTTCTTATAAAGGCCCCGCCTTAAGTCCGAAGTAAGAAGAAAAAAAGAGCATGTATGAGAAGAATAATGAATGTAAGGGAAGCAAGAGAGGTTTGTCAAGATCGTACTAAGTGGCGATCGATAGTCTCTGCCTACCCCAATGGGAATAATGGGCGTTAGTAGTATATCAGAAAATGACAGTTGTTGTTCTATATGATTGTAAGAAGAAATAGAACTTATATGAACATTGTATGGGTAACATATTTATGTTACATTATCAGCATTAATCGATTTTCAGCGTAGACGCACCCAACCGAATGAAACAATTTTTGGTGTGCTGAAAGATATTTGTATATTTGTTTTATGTTATAATTTTCATGGGTGTGCCTTTCGAAAAACCTGTCAAAAATAAATGTCAAAAAATAAAACGTGTTTTTTTTCTGGAAATTTTCAAACAACCCTTTAGTAAATAATACACCAGAGTATACTTTAACTCAATACACGTAGATACTAGTTGGTTTCAATATTCTGCCTTCTATGGTTAAGGAGAAAATATAAATTGAAATAACGTCTGCAGATTTGACGTTTTTGTCAAAATCTCGGAAAGTATTCATGGTAGCTAGCTGTAAATTGAAGTGTTGCCTAGTTAAATAGTAGCAAACAAACGTGTAAAAAAAAAACGGAAAATCTCACAGTGGCCACTGCTCCTTCCTTAGCCTGCCAGACCCTTTGAGTGGGAAGCACAGCACTCTCTCACGCAATGAGCCGTGGGTTCGAATCCTGAGGTTTGTCTACTCTTTTATTTCAAATGTGTGTTTGTGTTAATAGACCATGGTTATAAATGAGGAAAAAAATACGTGAAGAAACATACATTTGTCAGTCTAGCTGTACTTACTAACACATTGATAAGAATTCCCTTAACAAAATAAGACACTGTTCATACAAAATGATAGGACACTGAACACTAAGTAACTTATTAGTATATCTGCCATTCCTTTAAATTTATACGGTGTAAACTTTTTAGTTGAGTTGTGTTTAAAATTTACATTTCATTTTATAAATAATCATCATAGATTCAATTCCTACTACCTCGACGATGCCACGCCTCGAGCTTGTATGGAAACCAGCACCTGGCAGAAATCTGCCAATCAAATCAAGTTTCGTGTGACACATTGACCTGGGGCTATAACACGATCATTATCATAATGTGCGCTGGTTTCAGACAAAGACTGGTTGTTGGCTGGAATCAGACAAAGACAATGATTATTACATATCTTTATTTATAAATATTGATTATAAACAATCCTATATATTTTGGCAAAATAGGGCTATGACATGGATGGTTACCATCAAGACATCAAATTTGCTGATCAAGATTTCACACGAACTTAGGTACTCCGCACATGGGTCGTAGACTTACATGTCTCGTGTCGTGCGCGTATCGTAATAACGCTATACGTACGAGATGCGGTGTGTTCTACCAACGAAGCATCGCGTAGACGTATCTTTTTGTAATATCTTAGTTGAAAATATGGCGTCAAGTGTACCAGACGTGTTTGGGGAATTTTTTAATGACCTTTCCTTCTCCTCAGACACAGAGGATTTCTTGTTATTTGATTTTGTTAGAAGTAGAAAGCGACGTGCTCATTGGATCCATCATAACATAGCAAATAATTAGAACTGAAGATTATTTGTTGCTGCACGTGAACTGTTGGAAAATGATACTAAATTCCGCAGTTTTTATCGAATGACGAAGGATACATTTACTTTTTAGGATATATTTCTGCCCAAGCTTTCTCCGTAACATGTTTCCTAGAGTAAACACTTAAAGAATGATTATATATACAAGGAAATGTTTCGATTAGGTTCACAAATTCAATAACTTTTGCAGTATTTATTAAGGAATATTATTTTTACGCTTCTTTTTTCAAGCCAGTACGCAACGACTATCGTAATGACACTGAGACTGAGCAGACTGAGCACCTCATACTCTACTCTAAAAAGCCGCCTCGTGTGCGGACTTGTTTGAACATGTTCCTGCTCGTATTTCTCTCGTACTACGCGCGTTCTACGATACGCTTAAGCGCCCAGTACACATTGGCCGACGTTGGCTCAATGTTCGCCATCGGCACTGTGTACCTACAGGGGGCATTTGGTGCATGTTGGCGGACATTTGCCGATATTGGCACGCAATGGCGAAGTTGTCGGTTTTTAGGGCACACTTCAAAGGAATCGTGGCGTAGCTTGGCCGGTGGTGTTTCCACATTGGGCCAATGTTTAGTTCGTCACCGACCGCTGAAAGGGATAGTAGACTTTTGAGTTGCGTGTTAGAGAGTTTTAAATAGTCGAAAATGTCAACACCGTGGAACAATGAAGAAAATTTTAAGTTTATTGATTTATATCAATCTGAGCCCGCAATTTGAGACCCAAATAATGCGCTACACAAGGATAAAAAAATACTAGCTTTTATACGATTTTTATATACATACATGTACTCACGTAGGTAGGCAGAGACTATTGATCGCCACTTAGTACGATTTTCGTTTACATCCGTAAAAGTACTTCGTTTACAGCCGTGTTGTGTCGGCTTAGAGTAGCACTACCCCATTTCTTCCGGTGGGTGTACGTAAGAGGCGACTAACGGTATTGGGGCTTTTAAGGGATTTTGGGGCGATGTGGTTGGAGACCTATCACCAACAACCTTTATTGAAACACCTACTCCCCGCTCAACTTTTTAAAAGTGGCTGAGGAATTTCTAATTCCTTAGCTCTGGCTACCCCTTCTAGGGATTTATAGCCGTGAGTATATGTATGTATGTATGTATCCTTAAAAATGACGTTAAATAACATAAATAGCGACATAAATATAATTGCAACCGTGATAGCCCAGTGGGTAGAACACTCGATTCATCGTGCAAACTACTAGTGTTCTAATCCTGGGTTGGGCCTACACCAATTTGTCTTTTCTCAAGACATATGTGTGGTTAATTTATCATGGTCGTTAACGGTGAGGGAAAACATCGTGAGGAAACCCACATGGCTGAGTTGTACTTAGTCATGTGACAGTGTATTCGTACAAAACGGCGATAGGCCTGCCCCCTATCACGTGAGTACACTGTCCATACAAAACGTGGGTACTCTGAACATCAGGTGACAAAGTCACGTGATGTTCAGAAGTATTAGTACCTCTGCCAACCCCTTCGGAGATATTCGGCATGAAAATTTATGTTATGTTATAAATAAAGTAAATAACGTAAATAATAATAAATAAATAGCTGCAGCCATAATTAATTCGACGTCCATCGCAAGTGAATTGCCAGGCGGCACTGAGCATTGGGCCATTGTGTGAACACCAATTGATCATGGCCGACATTTGCCAATTGCGAAGCGTGGCCCAAAGTCGGCCAATGTGTACTGGGCGCTTTACGATGCGACGCCATGTGCGAAAGGCCTTTTCGTCAGACAGAAACGCATGGCTTTAAATACCGGGTCGGGCCTAAACCAATTAGTCTGTTCTAAAGACATAATTGATGTTGTTATATTTAACTTATCGAAATTATTAACAGTGAGGAAAAAATCTTGAGGAAACCAACGCGGCTAAGTTGTACTTAGTATATTCGTACAACGCGATAGGCCTGGCCCTATCACATGTGTACACATTTGTATTGAAATATTAGTACCTCTGCCAACCTTCGGGAATATTTGGGGTGAAATTTTAAGTCATAAGTTTCTGTATATTTATTAACTTCATTTATTAATTTTATGCATATTAAATACACATTCATAAGGTTTCTATAGAGAACAAGCTCCAACATTTTTGGTCAGAATATGAAATGATTAACCTCATTTGTGAACCTCTTGGTAAGTCTATCATATTTGATAGTATTACGGAATATTTCCGAACCCTGTTTAGAAATCTAAGCCGAGCCGATCCCTCGATATTGGAGCCTTATGCGAAGATGAATGAAAATGCGGGTATTATGTATCTAGGGACGCTTCATACGAGAATATTGAAATTGTACTGCTTCTGCTGCGGTCTATTATTTAGGGATTTTGATTAAGAGTTAAGTATGCCTATGTACTGTATAATTGCGATGTTTTATAACATACATACATATACTCACGGCTATAAATCACTTAACGGGGTAGCCAGAGCTTTGGAATGAGAAATTCCACAGCCACTTTTAGAAGTTGATTGTGGAAAAGATGGTAATAATAAATGTTTTTGGTGACGGGTCTCCAACCATATCGCCCAGTAATCCCTTAAAAGCCCCAATACCCTTAGTCGCCTCTTACGTACACCCACCGGAGGAAATGGGGTAGTGCTTTTCTAAACCGACTCTACACAGCGTTAGTTGCTTATCTTTTATTGATAATTCAAATGAATAAATTGTATCAGTGAAAAAAGTACTAGACATTTTAATTAGAAAATAGAAAATCTGAAAGTTAAAATAAAGCGACGTATATATTTTTCTACACATGAGATGCAAATCAAACTTAAGGTTTAACCTCTACATAAATACTATAAATACTTAAGTATTGTACTTATAAGCGCACACATGTGGTAAACTCCGTCCCTTAATAATATATCTATAAATATTTCTTTACTCGTAGACATTTCAGATCACTCAGGCGAAAAAAAGATTGGCAGACGATTCAATTATAATCCTAATACAAAAATAGTTTTCTGTTAAGTAATTGTTGCTGTGTGGCTTAGAATAGTTTCGGCGTGGTAGCCTCTGGGTGGTTGCCACGTACGAGACCATCTAAGCCGCTTTACAGGTATCCTTTATAGTATATATATAAATAAGTTTCACTATATTTTTCTGCGTTGTTAGTTTCCCAATACTCATCTACATCTTAAAATAGGAACTTTGCGTCCCAGAGCAGTACCCATCAATAAATGTCCTATGTGACACTATATTATAACAATATGACGACCACTTTATATGATATCTCTTTGATATATTCAGTGTTTGTTTAACCTTGTATAATCACTTTTACATCTGTTTTAATGTTACTAGTAGTGTTTATATAATACAATAGTATTGCTACCTCTTTTCGGGATTTTTAGCCGAAAGTATGTTTGAAATTTTGGGAATTATAGCATGTGAACTTGAAATAATTGTAATAAGTATTTATAAACATTCATATATGGAGATGTGATATTTTTTATTCATATTTCAGTTTTAAAATAAACAATGAAATTTTTGATGACAATGACAATAAAACTGTCTCTCCATTTCGTATGAAAAGATTATTGTATAAAGGATTAAATAAAGGTAGTGAGTTTCTCCGTCAAAGTTTTCAAAATTCCATGATTCATATCACCCACCAATCACATTGATAATATGAGTCAGTGCTAGGAAATAACAAAAACCCTTTTACCCGGCATTATCTCTCTTGAAAGCATATCCTGTAAACACGACCAATTGTGAACCAAGCCTACCTGAGAAACCATAAATAAAAGTAAGAAAATATATCCTCAAAATAAATTAACAAAGCTAAAAATTGGTAAATACATTTTCTCCATATCAGTCTGTCGAAAGTTTTCAAGTGATCGTCGAACCACGTACCAAAATCAAGGAGAGCAAATTAAATTTGGGCAAAAGTTCAAACGAGACTGTAATGAAATCAGTTGAAATTCAACAAATAAGCCGACGAGAAAGTTTTCGGGACTGACAGATGCCTATTTTAGGATTTCCTGATTTAACACACAGAAATGTGGTTACATTGTAGTATTTTTTATTTAGCTTATCATATAATTTATAAAGTTTGCTGTGTAGTGTCTGCTTTGCTGTGTAGTGTCGGCTCAGAATAGCACTACCCCATTTGTTCCGGTGGGTATACGTTAGAGGCGACTAACGGTATTGGGGGCTTTAAAGGGATTTTTGGACGATGCGGTTGGAGACTCATCAATAACAACCTTTATTTTACCACCTTTTCCCCACTCAACTTTCCAAAAGTGGCTAAGGAACTTTTAGTTCCTTAGCTCTGGCTATTCCTTCTACGGATTTACAGCCGTGAGTATATGTATGTATGTACGTATAATTTAAAAAATGTACACAGATATATTTACATATTCATTTAAAACTTTAATATCCAACAAACTAGACGTCACTACATTTTATTTCTGATGATCTTATCACTCGAGGAGTGATGCCTAAAGAGCTACCAACTTGTCAACTGTGGTGGCGAGGCGCCCCATGGATGGCTAATGATTTATCATCTTGGCCTATACTCACACCTTCTGAGGAAGACATAAGTACACACCAGAACAAAGAAGAAAAAGTTGTAAATACCACTAGTAGTATATCTTGCTTAAATTACTCTTTCTTCTATGATCTGTTTCTTAAACAATCAAATTTTACAAAATTGAATAGAATAATTGCATACATGTTTAGATTTATGCATAATATATCAAACAAAACAAACAAACATTCCTCATACTTGAGTGTTACAGAACTGAATAAAGCACATGACTTTATTATAAGAATAACTCAAGGACACACATTTCCTAAAGAAATATCTGAATTACAGTCCACTCTCAAAAAATCAAATTATGACTCACACAAGTCATACACATTCAAGTCAAGTCCCATAAGAAAGTTAAATCCTTTCTTAGATGAAAACAAACTGATACGCACAGGTGGTCGTATTCAGCATTCTGATATCCCATACAATCAGGCTCATCCTATTATACTGCCAGCTAAAGATCACATCACAACACTCATCATACAATATTACCATTTGAAACTATTACATTCAGGCATTCAAAACACACTGTATAACTTAAGACTAAAATATTGGCCCATCCATGGCAGGAATGAAGTAAAAAAGGTTATTCATTCATGTGTCAGGTGCATTAGGTATAGAGGTCAAGTCTGTGGTCAACAAATGTCGAACCTTCCTACTCAAAGAGTCACTTTAAATCATGTGTTTGATAAAGTTGGCATGGATTTTAGTGGTGCTATAGCCATACGCAGTGCCATGACTAGAAATTGCAAGTATTATAAAGGGTACCTTTGCTTGTTTGTGTGCCTAGCTACTAGGGCTATTCATTTAGAATTAGTGACTGACCTTAGTGCACAAGCCCTAATTTGTGCAATGAAACGTTTTATTTCAAGGCGAGGAAGTTTTCGTACTTGCTATTCAGATAATGCTACAAATTTTAAAGGAAGTAAATCAGAACTACACGAGTTGTATAAAATGTTTAAAAATGATGATTCATATAGCCAAATAATAGATTTCTGTACTTCAAATGAAATAGAATTCAAATTTACAGTACCATTAGCTAGCCACATGGGTGGTATATACGAAGCAGGAATAAAGTCTGTAAAATCATTACTTAAAAGACATCTCTACAGTACTAAGTTGACTTATGAGTTATTGTATACTGTAATTGTTCAAATTGAAGGTCAATTTTCAAGGCCAATTCATAAGTCAATTTTACTACCACTTGACAAGGATATTAGTACATAATTTTAATATGTTATTACTTAAGCTTATATGAGTAATATGTTAGTAGCTACATAAGTTAATTTGATATGATAAATAAATTCATGGTTAGTTATATGTTTACAAATAAGTTTACTGTAACTACTGATAGATACATATCTTACCTATATCTATGTTTAGAAATAAGATTTTGGAGCTAGTTCTTAATGGTAATAATTACAAACTTTCTCATTTGCATATTGTTTAGTATACAACCTATTTAGCACAATGTTTAGAATGCTGTCATAAAGCCTTATTTTATTAAATTATAATTCATGGTCTAAGATAAAGCTCTACTCTATTCTCTTTTTGTTATAAAGTAACTACAACCTATAATAGATAACATATTCAAATATTAATGTAATACCTAAATACTTAATTACCATTGTTCAAATGTTGTAAAGCTTGATACTAACAACCATTATACCTACCTACTTATTATAGCTAGAAAATTAAACAACATTTTAATTGTAGTAGTTTATTAAATTATCAACCACAACTAGTTTACATAGGTTTCTTTTACATTGTAATTAACTCTAACTTTATGTTACTAAATTGAGGGGCGAGAATGTTTAGTATTCACTAAATTATTGTCTGTGGTTTTCATGTATAGCTGTCTCGCTCTATTGCTCTCTCTCTCTCTCACATCGTCTGTGCCAACGTAACATTGGGCTCCACATAATTTAATTTATTAAAAATAGAAAGACTGATCTAAAGTTCTCCTAACTGCATTTTATGTACAAGTGTAATGTGAATAACGTGTGCCAATAAACATTCAAACCATAAGAAGCTGTTTCAATCATATACAAACATGCTGCCCTCATTTTTAGAGAGCAGCATGGACCTTTGGGATACGGATTCAATTCTCTTTGGCGCCGCAATGACAGTTTGTCAAGTACTTCACGAACCTTTCGTGGACCGTAAAGCCTCCCTGCATTGGCTGCGTTTCGGGGACCTCTTTGGGGAAACCGAAGGTTTTGTCTGTGCAATACAAGACCAGTTTATCAAGACGCGGAACTATCGGAAATACATCCTAAAGGACGGTACCACAGACATCTGTCGAGCATGTGGCCGTCCCGGAGAGTCACTTAGGCATGTTATTTTCGGTTGTTCGGCTCTTGCTAACACTGAGTACTTGCACAGACACAACCAAGCAGCCAAAATCCTGCATCAGGAGCTCGCTCTGAAATAGGGACTCTTGCAACAGAGGCTGCCGTATTACAAGTATCTGCCGGAGCCAATCCTAGAAAACGACCGTGCCAAAATCTATTGGGACCGATCCGTTATCACGGACAGGACTATTCTAGCGAATAAGCCTGATATCGTGGTATGGGATCGGTCGCAGTCGAGGGTATTTCTAGTGGATGTCACTATCCCTCATGACGAGGGTCTCGTGAATGCCGACACCGAGAAGCGTCGGAAATATCTCGATCTGGCTCACGAGATCACCGACATGTGGGGTGTGACTTCGACAGAAATAATCCCAATTGTTTTGTCCGCGAACGGGTTAATTCCAACCAGCCTCGCGACCAACTTGAGGCGGTTGGATTACTGTGGCGTGTCGGTTCCAGCACAGATGCAGAAAGTGGTGCTGCTCGATACGGCTCGGATCGTCCGTCGGTTCTTGAACCTGACTCCCTGACCCCGACCGACTGTGCTCTTGTCGGGGAGTACCGCCTCTCCCATTTAAAATTTATATTTTCTTTTTCGGCCATGGGAGAGGCGAGGAACTAAATGTCATACCCAAGAATAATAATAATAACCAAACTCAAAATACGTTAGCTCGTACTTTTTACATACACTTAAAATAACCGTCTTGAGAACATACATTTTTATACATATACATTCATTAATTTAGTTACCGTTGGGGTAGGCAGAGACCAAGGATCACCACTTTGGTCCCGGCGAACGTCACGAGAGTTATATAGATTATACTTTTTAAACGGTTTTATTTAGCTCATCCCGTTTGTTTTATTATAATTGATCTTAATCGACCCTTAGGTTAATGCTTTATGATCAAACATTATTTATTTTTCAACCATGTAAATAAAAGTGTCAACATAGCGCTGTGCTTTTTTGCGATTATTTATAAGTAGAACTTCAAATACTGGCTGGAATTGGATCTGAACTCAATCACAAACAAAAAGGATACATTTTGAACATCAAGTACATCACATCAACCACGGATTTTGGATGTTTTGATTCCTATTACTGTTCACCAGGTATTTAGACATATTCGTTATTTTTCAAATTCATATTTTCAAACGGCTCAGTAGAAGTAAACATTGAAGTATTTAAATAAATTGCAAGAGTTTATTACACAAGTACCGCAACAAAAATAATAATTTGACAGCTGTGTCAACTCGAGCAAACCTCAAAGTCTGGCTGACATTTGATTCATTCTCAAGTTGCATCCAATCCCATTGGCCATCACCAGATTCAGTGTTGCCAATAAAGAATAATATAATCGATTCCTCAATAGTTTCGATCATATAGTAGATAATTCTAAAATGCCTACAAAGTGCAACGGATGCGGTAAACACATTAAGACTCTGAACTACATGGAGTGTTCTAAATGTGCGAATTTGTTTGATTTACAATGCATTAATATAAATGAGGAACTATTCAGTAAATTAAATGAGCAGCAGAAAAGTACTTGGCTCTGCCCTTCGTGTAAATGCTCTTTACCTAGGACTGATAACTCTTCAACCCCTATCCGTCCTGGTACCAGTCTTAATCTCTTTGATGACACATATACGTGCACAAACTCCATAAACACCAACAGAGGCACAACAAAAAAAACATCAATGGAATTGGATACTGGCTCAATAGCTTCAGTTCTCAACGAGATTCGCCAACTTCGTCAAGAGATTAAGGATCTCAATACAAATTTTGCACTCAAACTGAACGAATTGCAAAAAGCATCCCAAAAACAAGGTCAAGAAATTCTTGAGCTCAAATCTAAAATAGCCATTCTTGAAGCCAATGAAGAATTTAGGGATCAAAAAGCTATGAGAAATGATATAGAAATAATTGGACTTCCAGAGTCTCCGAACGAAAACCTAGAACACCTGGTTTTGTTAGCTACAAAGAAAATTGGCGCTGATATAGCTGAACAAGATCTGGCAGAGGTATTTCGTGTTGGTGCAAAAAGGCAAATGGACAAAGATAATGAACAACATAAACCTAGACCAATCGTTGTTAAATTTCTCCGGCAAAAAAAACGTGATGAAATCATCAAAGCTGCAAAAAGCAGAAGAAACCTAAATTCTGAAGGTATCACTGACCGGACTCCAAACAAAATATTTATCAACGAAAGATTAACGAAATCAAAAAGACAGTTATTTCGTGCTGCCAGGGTTAGAGCACGCCAACATAACTTCAAATACTGCTGGGTCAAAGGAGGTAATATATACGTCCGTAAAGAAGACAATAGAACCCAAATTAAAATCACTACGAATTCGGACATTGACAACAGAATCGGTGTATCATTATCGTCCTCCAGTTAGTGCCAATTCCTTTTTTGTTTATCTTTTGTATTTGTTCAGCACGATGAGCTGGTATTTTGTACATAATTTTCTTTTAAATATTTTGGAATGGTCGAATCTTTGCCTGAATCTATATTTTAAATTTGTCTACTGGCTATTAATTGTAAGTTTTACTGTAAAAACCAAATGCAGCACATACAAATTACACAAATATCTTACTTTCCACTCACACATGTTCACACTTTCTACGCACAACCCAACAGTCTATGTTCACAATTTATCAGACGCCTCAACAATTACCCTTCTTACTCGTGCCTTTTCCTCTTTTCATACTATCACGGCTTCCCACAGTACGAATTTAGCTTTCATACGCTGTTTTTCAATCTTAGGATCACCAATTACTATATTTTTTTGCTTTATTTATCAATGGCTCCCTTAAACTTACTTAATGAAATTGATGAAAGCTTCTCAATCACCTGTCATTCTGTTAGTACTCCTGAAAACTGTGGGCTTATTTTAAATAATTATAACATGAAATTGTTAAACATTAACATAAGAAGCCTGAATAGAAATTTTGATTCGTTTCTTATCACATTGCGTCGTCTGAAAACAAATTATGACGTTATAGTTTTAAGTGAATGCTGGCTCCAGGAATCTCCAACTGTTCCCACTATTGATGGATATGCTTCTTACCACTCTAATAAATTCATTAATAAATCAGGCGGAGTGGTTGTTTATGTCAGCGAAACATTAACATCAACAGGTGGTGAACTCGAAGTGGAAGATGCAAACTGTGTTCTTGTAAACATAGGAGATGAGTTTACTGTAGTAGGTATCTACCGCTCACCTTCATTCAGAAATATAACACCTTTTGTAGACTCTCTAGAGTCATCCCTGAATTCAGCGAAACGTAACCCTTTCTTGTTTGTTGCTGGGGACATGAATATAGACATCCATGAAGGAGCCGCCGTGATTGCACACACATCCGAATATCTTAGTGTCATGACAAACTTTGGACTTATTTCCTCAATAAATAGACCGACTCACATAAAAACTAACATTGACCACATATTTGTCCCTTCAACTTGTCAGGCAGAGTCAATAGTCTGCAGTTCAGATCTTACGAATCATGATCTTTGTATGGTAGGAGTTTCAGTACCTAAAAAAACCCGCAATATACAAAACCACACCAAACATAAGTTGGATTATGAAGCAGTTAGGGATGATTTGAAACTGTTAGACTGGGATTCAATTTTGGCTGATAAAAGCATAGATGAGGCTGTCGAGATTTTTTCTAGCACAATTTCGGAGGTAATTGCAACTCACAGCAAAACAATCAGGGTTCCCCGGTCTAAGCAAATTCTAACACCTTGGATGACTCCCGGTCTTTTAAGGTGTTCTAAACACAAAGATAAGTTACATCAAGCCTTCCGCGATGACCCAGAAAACCCAACTACCAAATTAATTTTTACTCGCTACAGGAACTTCTATATTACTCTTGTAAGGAAGATTAAAGTCCAATTTTACGAAAAAAAACTGATAAATAGCAAAAAGTCCCCTAAAAAACTGTGGCGTACAATTAACGAAATCACACAAAGATCACAACCGAAACCATCCTCAAATGATCTTATTTCACGGAAAAATTCTGAGAAAGAGTGTGTAAATCTAGTCAATGACCACTTTGTAAATGTTGGCCCCAATTTAGCAAAAACTATCCTCAATAACTTGAAAGAAACCCAACAATCCCTTGCAAGCAAAGTAGAAATTAAAAATCACTCCCCACTTAACTCTTTATTTATAGCACCTACAGACCCCGAAGAAGTCCTTAACCTGATTAGAGCATTAGATAACGATAAAGCCTCTGGAATGGACTATATTAACAATAAACTTTTAAAAATAATTGCGCCCTCTATCTCCTGCCCCCTTGCTGATATTTTTAACCGGAGTATCTACACTGGCTGCTTCCCAATACTCTGGAAAAAGGCTCTGGTGAAGCCAATCCACAAGGGTGGTCCCAAGGATGTTCTTAATAACTACAGACCCATATCCCTTCTCACAGCTTGCTCTAAACTTCTAGAGCGTATAATAAACAGTAGGCTAGTAAGTTTTTTGGAAAACAATAGTCTATTACACAATAAGCAATTTGGCTTTCGCCAGGGGAAATCAACCCAACATGCTGTAAATCTTTTGATCGATACAGTGTCTAGAAGCCTCGATTGTGGACTAAAATGTCTGGGCATCTTCTTAGACCTAGCTAAGGCATTCGACACTGTCTCGATCCAAATTTTGCTCAAAAAAAAGGAATCGATAGGTGTGAGGGGTGTGGCCTTAGATTGGTTCACAAGCTACCTTAGTTGCAGGAGTCAGTTCGTTGATATCAATGGTCATAGAAACTACGAAAGAACTGTCACTTTCGGTGTTCCACAGGGAAGCATCCTGGGCCCAACTTTGTTTCTTATTTACGTGAACGATATCACATTAAATGGTTTACCCAATGCTGACCTCATATGTTACGCCGATGACACAGCTCTTATCTTCAGCGGAAAATCCTGGCTTGGTGTTAGAGACTTAGCGCAACAGGGTTTGACTACTATCACAAACTGGCTTCACACTAACTTACTCACTTTAAACATAGCCAAAACTCAATACATTTGCTTCCATAAAACAAAGGCATCAGCTCCCCCCAGTGCTTTGATGCCCATCAAAGCGCATGATACGTCCTGTCCTCGATATTGCAATAACCCAACGACATCGTGTTCGTGTGAGAGTCTTGTAAGGACCCCTAGCTACAAATACCTTGGTGTGATTGTTGACGAGAATCTAAACTTTAAACTCCACATAAGTTGCTCTGCGTCCCGAACCCGTAAATTGGTCCATGCTATGAGACGCTTACGTGAATTCGCCGATGGAGATACAATCAAGATGGTCTATGCGGCTCTTTGCCAGTCTGTACTTGACTACTGCATTTTGGCATGGGGAGGGAGTGTGGCTTCTAACATGATTATACTGGAGAGAGCACAGAGAGCAGTCCTTAAGACCTGTTTGGGCAAGCCTCGTAGATTCTCCACAATGCAACTGTATACGGAAGCAAATGTTCTAAGCGTGCGCAAATTATTTGTTTTAAGACTGGTAATGTATTCATACAGGGAATTCAACAAAACAATTACATCACAGATTAATAGCAAGAAGCGAGTCTGTGGTGTGACTGTCCCGAGAATGAATACATCCTTTGGCCAACGCTTCCTTAGGTTTCTATCACCCTTCATTTATAATAAACTGTCCAAACTGACGGACACTGTGGTAAGCGGAAGCGCTTATGAATGTAAGAAAGTAGTTTTTAAAATGTTATTGGACATGAGTTACGAGGACTGCGAGGCACTGCTGAAAGTAACAAGTTAAACCTTTCTCACACACACACACACACACATACGCTCTCACACACACATACATACCCTCTCACACACACATTCATACGCTCTCACACACACGTACACACATAGCACAGCTGCATGACGTTTTACCTTATATTTTTATTTTACTTCCATTCCCCTTTTATACTTGCATACTTTTTATTTTGTTTTAAAACCTTTTTAAAATTTGTAATATAGTTTTTAATTTTTATTAAATTTAACCTTTATATGTGTTCAGTAAAATTGGTCCTCGCGATACAGGCTTAGCCTAGTGCGAGGGCAAATGTAAATTTAAATTGTAAATTTGTATTTTTAGTAAATAAAGAAGTTTTTTTTTTTTTTTTTTATATAGTTCTTTGAATCCCAGCGGATGTATTGACTGAACGTGACAAATTGTTGGATCTGTCGAAAAAATTTTTTGCCGATACATCCTCCTGTGATAAATTATATCGATTTTTTTTACGTAGAGGTTTAAATAAACTTTTGCCTTTACAAATGTTTAATAAAAACATGTGCATGCAAAAAACAGTATATTTTTTTACACACAGTAAATGACCTAAACTCCAACGTTCAGCTAAACGGGTTTGCCAGGATCGTACAAAGTGGCAATTAATAGTCTCTGTCTACCCCAATGGGAACTAGCGGAGTAAGTATAAGTATGAGGGGCGATATGGCTGGAACTCATAAGCCACCCTTCTTTTTTACAATCATACCAACTTCCAAAAGTAGGTTAAGTATAACTTACTAATTTTGGAAGTTCTGGTTATCACTTTTTGGAGGTTTTAAGCCGAGAATATGATTTCAATTGTTAATATTCATCGGTCTTTAATAATATTCATCAATCCAAGATTGGTTCGGGGAGTCAACTTATAAGTGTAAGTGTAATGTGTAAGAGTAAATGGGGAAAACCCTGATTGGTTCAGAATCTTAAAGTGTGTGTGTCAGTTATTTTTTCTGCATACATACATATACTCACGGCTATAAATCCCTTAACAGGGTAGCCAGAACTTTGGAATGAGAAATTCCTCAACCACTTTTGGAAGTTGATTGGGGAGAAGATGGTTTAAATAAACATTTTTGGTGACGGGTCTCCAACCACATCGACCAGAATTACTTAAAAAGCCCCTATACCCTTAGTTGCCACTTACGATCACCCACGGGTAGGAATGGAGTAGTCACGTGATTTTGTCACCTGGTGTTCAGAGTACCCACGTTTTGCATGGACAGTGTACTCACGTGATAGGGGGCAGGCCTATCGCCGTTTTGTAAGAATACACTGTCACATGACTAAGTACAACTCAGTCATGTGGGTTTCCTCACGATGTTTTCCCTCACCGTTAACAACCATGATAAATTAACCACACATATGTCTTTAGAAAAGACAAATTGGTGTAGGCCCGACCCGGGATTTCAACACTAGTCGCTTGCACGTTAACCGGTGTTCTATCCATTGAGCTATCACGTCGTTTTTCTCTGTAAAAATAATTAAAAATAACTAGGATTTGTTTAACATGAAAGGTCATGTGGGGTTATTACTTATATAACCGAGGTCGTGGGTTCGAGTTCCGCTTGTGACGAATATTTTTATTTTCTTAATGGAATAGTAATCATTTAATAATGTTATTGAAACATTATTCACCAATGCCACTCTTAAAAATCTACTCTTTGGCTATATAGAATGAAGGTTTTCAGTACTTCTATCTAAGTTAGTAAATTTGCAGTTTTTTTGCCTTTAATATTATTTCACAACTTTCAAGTATTTTGTTTCTTTTATATTAAGAGGTATATCAGTCATTCGTAATTAAGACGTTTTATTTGACACTAATTATAGAAACAAAAATTTTGAATAAATTTTGTAGATATTACGCTTTTCTGAAAAAGTTCACTTCGTACGTAGCTATCTCCAGCTCAGATAGAACTAACAAACAATAGTTAGGAGGTGTCAAAAGTTCAATTTGCTTCCCGCAGAGTAAAATATAGCCTACATGATTTATGTGTGAGCTTTTATTAGCTTTTACAGTACACTCCATATTAAATAAGCTTTCAATATGAGGTTCTAATATCATGAAAGTTTATGAACGAAACAATAAAAAGTTTAGGTACGATGATATATTATTGGTTGATGGTTTATTTTAACATTTCAACCCATTTAATGAAGTGAAAAACAATGTAATTACTTTTTTAAAAAGATAGGATGGATGACAGTAAATTGATCTATAGAGCCAATGTGGAAGGTAATGTGAGTATAGGACGACCACGGGGGACGTACCTGGACCAAATAGAATGTGTTCGCAAAAAGGCCGGCGTCCGAAGTATGACAAATAAAAGAACATGTATGAAAATATTGATGGATGTAAACGAAGCTAGAGAGGTTTACAATGCCTACCGCAATGGGAAATAATGGCGTAAATATAACAATAACTAGACTTAGTACAAAGGGTCTTAAAACAATGAATTCATGCAGACACATTTCGAATGTAAATTTAATTAAGTAAGGGCACAAAATTATCAAAGTAGAGCCAGATTTGCACCTACTGCTTACCTTTTATGTATATTGAATATGTAAGGACTAATGCGGAAATAATATGTAAAATGGAACATATGTAAAATGTATAAGTAATGTAATAATAACATAATATTTAAAACTAATTTTGACATATTTTTAATATTGAAAAAAAATTACTACAATTTTGTTATATTTTATTATTCTATTATAAAATACGTCTTTCTTGGATCGGAATTTGTAGAGTATATTACTTTTAAAAATGTAGGATACAATATCGATACCACTTTTTTTATTTACATACATACATACATACATGTACTCACGGCTATAAATCCCTTAATGGGGTAGCCAGAGCTTTGGAATGAGAAATTCCTCAGCCACTTTTGGAAGTTGATGGGGGAAAAGATGGTAATAATAAATGTTTTTGGTGACGGGTCTCCAACGACATCGCCCAAAAATCACTTAAAAAGCCCCTATACCCTTAGTCGCCTCTTACGATCACCCACGGGTAGAAATGGTGTAGTGTTATTCTAAGCCGCCACTACACGGCATTTTTTGATTTAATTTAAATAAACGAACACAATGTTGATTAGCAAAATATACTTTTTAGTTTTTGTAAACGAGCGAACAAATGCTAGTTGACATTATTTAACAAAATTTCATAAAATCCCCACTAGTCTGTTTTTGAGTGTATATTGAAAAAAGTCAATTTTTTAAGAACAGTGTCGTGTCGTGTGTGTTGTGTCTTCATAGTTTTATATTCATATCTTCTACAGTTGAAATTTTATTATAACCACGAGCAACAAAGCTTTTTTTGTTGTCAGCTAGTAAAAGTTAAGGCGGTGATATAAGAAGACTAGATGTTCGCTTTATAGTTAGGTATTGCGTGACAAAGTAAGTTCTGTAATCTTTATAAATCAACGTGTTCAACGTGGTATAAGGGTTAAGAGTTCCACGGTTTTATACGGCAGTATTAAAATAAAATATTTAGTAAGTGAAGACTAACTGACTAACTCAACTTTTCTAAATGTGGCTGATGAATTTCTGATACCTAAGCTCTGGTTTTTTAGCCGTGAGTACATGTATGTATGCATGTAAGTGAAGCAGCGAATACTGAAAAAAAATTTCTTGCTTATGATAAAACATCATTTGTTTAGTTAACCGTTTGTATGAAATACATGTGTGTGCATATAATATCATCTATCTAACCTAATTTTCAAGTATATGTCGGAAAATATGTCAATTTTTAAGTGCTTGTTTAGCGATATCACTAGATCAATAACATTCTTTATTTTACAATCAATTTGTTATTCAACCTAAATAAGTGGCTGAAGAAGTTTAATATCTTCTTCAGATCGATCTTTCAGATCTAGGTTAATTTACGTGCAAAAATGGGTTAAGAAGTATCCTTATACTAAAGCCGTGTGCTCTTTTGGCTGTCCCTAAGCTGTGTCGTATAAACTGTGATAGTTAAATACATACACACATATACTCACGGCTATTGATCCCAAAACGGGGTAGCCAGAGCTGTAGAGCTAGAAATTCCTCAGCCACATTTGGAAGTTGATAGGATACAAGATGGTAGACAAAAGTATCGTTGGTGATGGCCCTCCAATCGCCAAAAAAACACTTAAAGAAAGCCCTAGACCCTTAGTCGACTCTTACGATACCCATGGGTAGAAAATAACACGGCACAATAAAGTAAACAAATAAAATTGACAAATCTGACATACTCTTTTTGCGGCATTTTCGTTTTCTTAAATAAAATCTCTTAATCTATCAAGGGGATATATATCCAAATAGTTAGTGACATACTATTTATATACCGCACAAAGTTTAAACATCATAAACTAATATACTACGATAGGTTAAACGAAATTTTATAAACACGGTTTTGACAGCAATTCGGCTAAATTCACGCTATTGAGACGTCCGAAAATAAAAATGTACATCAAATAAACAAAATCCTGACAGCATGAATGTCAGCTGCCAATTGAAAAGCGGATATAAATATTTGGAGTTTTCGACTGATTGTTAAATATTTGATTACAATTTCATGTTGTTTATACTTTTTAATCCACATGCGTCCGTTTTTGTTAATTCTTGTCAGCTTTTTCTTTACATACGAATAACACAAAATACGGCATTTCATTAAAAATTAAATGTAAATTTTAATTTCTCTAAACTATATTATTGCATTTTAATTTTGGGATTAAAAGGCAAAACACAATTTTATACAATGATAAATTTTATGAAAATATTATTGGCGGGTTAATTAATTAAACATGTTGAAAAATACTACTATTAAAATATTTACAAAACAATTTCCATGCAATTAACTCAAACGCATTGATGATTTGTAAATACGATGGCAAATTATAGTTTGGAAAAAAAAACGGGTTTTTTAAGCACTTCTAACTAAAAAATGAAAAATTATTCCTAACATAACCTGAAAATGCCAATGAAACTAGTATTTTAGTCAAAAAAACGCGATAGACGAAAAATATGGCACAGAGAGCCGCGTTTTTAGGTAATTACCATTTTCAGCTTATACGAGAAATAATTTTTAGTTTTTAGTGAGAAGTGCTTCAAAAGCGTATATTTAATCAATATTTATTTTTCACTTTTTAGTCCTGACATCACGTAAATTATTTAATCCTGGCGACCCTTGTCAGGGTGGTGAGACGAACTTATAAAATTATTATATTGTAGCTGATTCTTGATACCAAACCGTGATAGTCTAATAACGGGTAGAACAACCGCCCGTCAATACGGACAGGCGTTTAAACACAAAAATAAGCTGACGCACGACTATTTCATATTTATTGATTACCGATGGCCAACCGTGAAAATCGTTATCAATCTTAGAAAGTAATGGAATTTGTTTTCACATTTGTTTCATAAATATTTTATTTATCACTTGTTTTATGTGTTTTTTTTGTTTCTGCGTACTAAACTAAGTAAACTACATACCAGTTATTCAAATATGAATAAATGTTTCATCTTTCTGTATTTCAAAACTAAATCAAATATCAAAAAACTAATAAACAAAGATTTCATTAATAATGTTAACGAAGAAAATTTCCGTTTGCACCATACAAAGAACAAGCGGGTGTGTTTAATGCAAAGCAACCTGCTAATTGTGTCGGTTCCTTAGAAATGTGGCTGTGAGCTGAGACCGCCTTGTCGACCCGGCACAGACCAACTTGAATTACTCATAAAATATATAAACCCCGCTTGCCACTGCACTGATTTCAAACTTTGTGATTAAACTTCTCGGATGCTCTTCATAACTTTGTTAATCGCTTTATTGTTTTGTTAATCATCATTAAAGTTAACTAAATGGGATACTTTGAAAACCTAATTGGATCTTTTCGAGATAATCCTACACGGTTTGGCTATTAGTTTACTTGGAAACTCCATCATCCATACTAATATTATAAATGGGAAAGTGAGTTTGTTTGTTTGTTTGTTCCGCTTTCACGCCGTAAATACTGAACCGATTGCTTTGAAATTTTTCAGACGTGTAGTTAGAAGTCTAAATTAAATAATAGGGTACTTTTTATCCCGGAAAAAATATGTTTACACGGGAAATCAAAAATATTGTTTGCTTACTAAATGCATTGGAGATGGCGCTGTGTATCGTTTAAAACAACGTAAAATCCATATCCATACTAATATTATAAATGGGAAAGTGAGTTTGTTTGTTTGTTTGTTCCGCTTTCACGCCGTAAATACTGAACCGATTGCTTTGAAATTTTTCAGACGTGTAATTAGAAGTCTAAATTAAATAATAGGGTACTTTTTATCCCGGAAAAAATATGTTCCCACGGGAAATCAAAAATATTGTTTGCTTACTAAATGCATTGGAGATGGCGCTGTGTATCGTTTAAAACAACGTAAAATATTGTAAACTAATATAAAAATCAAAATTTAGAAGCTTAATGGTACGGTAATGCATCCCCGAAAATAAGGAACTCCCGAGCCATGATGTACTATTTTTTTATCGTATACATTTTTTTTTACATCTACTTATATTGCAAACGAATATTAACATGTAAATATAGAAACTAAATGAAACGACGACGATTCCTTGAAACTAAGGAATCCGCAAGAGTTCTCATAGGAACATCAAAAAACCTTAACTCATATATGGCTCAAAATATTGCAGCGATTATTTTTATCATCGATGGAATTCACATCAGACACTTTGTTAATGTTCATTTTGGAAAGATGAAGGGGTTTCATCAATTTAAATGACAAATTTGTTTATCAATAGTAAGACTAATGTGAAATAAAGCGTAATAAAAATTTGACACCGCCCCGGTAACGTCTCCGTGGCGTAGCGGTATAACTTACTACTATGAATATTTAATTAGAACTATTATGAATCAATCGTCCCGGGTTCGTATCTCAGGTAATTCAAGCTTTTTGTAAAAAAAATTTTTGTCAGCTTAAAATAACACTATATATAATAATAACAAGCACTATCCCTTCAATTTAGCGATTATTTTGGAAGGAGATCCACCACTAATCATCCCTATATTGCCGAGCAATCGCTGCAAGCTCTCCCACTATCACCAACGGTCAGTGTAGGGGGCAGCACCGGGCCGTCGCCGCAGCGCCAAACTACTATCCGTATCTGTACTTACTAGAGATATTCTCATTTCTGAACATAAAAACTTGGTATATTTGTTTCATGATTCTTATGAACAATTAAAAAGGAATTTTTGGAACTCATCCCCTAACGGGTTGATATAGCAAATGAAAGTTAATATAGAGTTTTTTTACATTTTATAATAAAACTTGGTGCGATTGAATTTATGAAATCCAACTATCAATCATTCATGAATATATGCTAACAACCATAAATTCCATAAAAGGGTGGCCATAGCTTCGGAGATACTAATTCTTCATCCAATTTTGGAAATATATTGATAAAAGATAGGTTAATAAAGGTTGTTAGTGATGGGTCACAAACTGCATCGCCCAACAATCACTTAAAAAGCCTCAATGTCCTTTATGTCATTTACAACGCCCGCGGGATTATAAATATAAAAAACAGAAGTTGAGACAGTGTTTCGGTATTTTGGTATTATGTAAACTGGATGCAAAAAATGAAGTCCACGCGGACGAAGTCGCGGGGCAAAAAGCTAGTATTATATAATTATGCGATAACAGAGCTACTATTTAGCTTGATAAACACCGCTGATTTAATATCTTAGGCTTGATCAATGTTTTATTCATTATATTTGTAGCTTATTTTGATTGCCGGCTTCGATTGTCACTACCCCTTTCTACCCAAGGGCGTCATAAGAGGCGACTTAGGGTATGAGACTTTTTAAGTGGTTTTTAGGCGATGCAGTTTTTGGGAGACCCATCACCAACGATACATTATTTCTACCATTTTGCCACCTATCAACTTCCAAATGTGGCTGCGTAGTTTGTTGCTCTGAAGTTCTGCTACCCCTTTTTGGGATTTATGGCCGTGAGTATATGTATTTCCCTAATTTCAACATTTTATCAGTAATTGCGAATTAATTCTTTTTTTTTTACAATGACAACTCAAACCAACAACCAATTAGTATCACTTAGAAACCTAATATGAAAGAGATGAATAATTCAATTAGGTGAAAACTGTACCAAAGACTATTTGGATATAGTACGCCCAGAACAAGGGAAGTAGGCAAACAAATTTAATTTAACGCTTCAGCCAAAGCCAGTCAGTGTAACTAAGGTCAATTAACTAGCACAGGGAACTTCCTATAACAGATGTTACTTACTTGGGATGCCAAGGCCAGTATAAATGCGAACCGGCCTGTTAGGAATGATTCGGATTTTCGTGTGTGCAATTACAGGTCTAGGAGTTACATTTTGGTCAGAGCTGAAAACTGAAGCTATCTGCTTGCAACGGATAGACCGAACTCTGGACCTTTTTGTCTTTTGTAATGTTTTATTGTCATTATTTTATTTCATGTCATGAGTTTAAGAACGAAAAATAAATGCTTTTTATTCATTTGCTATTTTATTTAAACGATTTTTGCAGTAGAAGAGTAGTAAAACTATAGCTTATGAAGTCTAATAAAACAACATCTTAATTTCCAAAAAGATACTGGAAGTTTATTACATACATTGGTAGATAAAAAATGAAAGATTTTCTTGCTGGTCTATGGTATATAAAATAAGTCATGAATACCATATTTATTTTGCCATCATCTCCCCACTCAACTTTCAAAAGAGGCTGAGCAATTTGTAATTCCTTAGCTCTGGCTACCCTTTCAAGCGATTTTTAGCCTTGAGTGAAAGTATGTATGTAGGTAATTATAAAACAATTAGCGCATCTACAAGATAGAGCGTGATTTACTTTAGATAACAGAAATACGCACCACATAAATAAGATATTTGCTGTGCAGTGTCAGCTTAGAATAGCACTACCCCATTTCTTCCGGTGGGTGTACGTAAGAGGCGACTAACGGTATTGGGGCTAAGCGATTTTTGAGCGATGCGGTTGGAGACCCATCACCAACAACCTTTATTTTACCATCTTTTCCCCACTCATATTTCCAAAAGTGGCTGAAGAATTTCTAATTCCTTAGCTCTGGCTATGCCTTCTATGGATTAATAGCCGTGAGTATATGTATGTATGTATGTATAAATAAAATGCATAACAAAAAAACATAGTTAGATTAGAACTTACAACACAGAAAAGTTCGCACACTTTCAGGAGGACAGAAACGTCAATCAATGAGTCTTAGCTATCACAAGTCTGGCAACGTCTAATAGAATGTAATGGGTTCGTGAGCATTGGCGCTGCAAAAGAGATTTCTGTTTTTGCTCAAAGGATTACTGGAAGACGAATGTGCCAATAAAAGCTAGATATCTGAGAAAAATGAGTATTTGTCTATGTGCAAGGCGTCGTTTTCAGCTTCTCTTTATTGCGTTTGTTTGTTTAACCCATCAAGCGCATATGTTCCTTTTATTGCAAGATAAAAGATTATCTAACTCATTGTTTACGGGTTACATACTGTTTATCCGAAACTTTTAAATCCGAATATTATTTTACCGAAAACTAATCGACTTTTTTTTAATTGCCATAATATTGTTTCACCGAAATTTCAAATACCATATTCTTACATTCCTGAGTATCGATTAATTTTTTTTCTTTACTATCACACACTCAGACCTCCCTAACATGCAATCAAGCAAGCAAGTATACATGCAAACAGGCATGCATCCGCGTTTTATTTATACAATTTTTCTAACATAAATAATATCTAGTTAAAGAGATTTACGATTTGTAAGACTATAGATAAAGTAACTTCGGTCTTTGAAACCTTTGGAATAATGAGATTATAGTAAAAGATATAGTTGGTAAAAGCAAAAAATTCATTTTAATAATCTGATTTTAGTTTTTCTGGGAAGTGATACTTCTAGAAAATGAATTTATGTACTAATGAAGTTGTGGAAAATAAAGCATCTGTGATACTTAAATTCTTTGAACCGTTTTCTGAATGTTGAAATTCGGATTTAAAATATTCGAATATTCGAAATGTTACCGTATATAATATACAACTCTTTATGCAAATTAAGTTGAAACATTTTATAGAAAAAAAATTGTGAGTATAAGTTCTTGGAAAGCAGACAATTATACCTATTTTATATCAGAATATATAGTGCACTCACGTGTTAAGAGAAAGCATATCGCCATAATAAACTAAATTATGAATAAACCAAAAATATGGATGTGTAGTGTCGGCTTAGAATAGCACTACCCCATTTCTAAGAGGCGACTAACGGTATTGGGGCTTTTAAGAGATTCTTGGGC
The DNA here is from genome assembly GCA_963576735.1 of Bedellia somnulentella. Taxonomy (NCBI): domain Eukaryota; kingdom Metazoa; phylum Arthropoda; class Insecta; order Lepidoptera; family Bedelliidae; genus Bedellia; species Bedellia somnulentella. The sequence continues at coordinate 5,751,796 of OY755171.1, forward strand.
GATGCGGTTGGAGACCCATCACCAACAACCTTTATTCTACCATCTTTTCCCCACGCAACTTCCAAAAGTGGCTGAGGAATTTCTAGTTTCTTAGCTCTGGCTACCCCTTTTAGGGATTTATAGCCGTGAGTATATGTATGTATGTATGGCTATGAGAAAAACCGCCTACATTTGCCACTAAGCTTAGTAACTACCAAGGTAAAAGATGCGACCACCACATATATGGCTTTAGAAAAGACGGTTGTTGTTTTTTCTAACCTAATTTTTACCTATTACTTGACACGTTCTATATAACATTATGACACCCAAGGAATCAAATACTATTCGTCGCCGACACTAATTGATCCAAAATCATTAATAAATTATAAAAATAGGAACCTTTAACAAACAAATACAATCTTGTTTTGGCTTTAAATATACCTTACAAAATGCGACGTAAATTAAAAAACTGAAAATATATAATCATCACTTGCACTAAAACTAATGAATAAATATCTATCAGGTGATTTGATTAACGATATTAATCATCCAAACATTGGCTGAAACCTTTAAAAAATTTCCCTGCGACACTCGTGATGAATTAAAAAATGTAGGCATTAATTTCAATAATTGCGAAGAGAAATTAATTAAAACACCTACGAAGTACTCCCAGGTCTACAAAACGCAGGTTCAATTAAATTTTTGTGTAATTTTCATGACGCTTGCAGTATTTTAGGCTGCTTTGGGATTATGAGAGATAGCTATTTGATATTAAGCAAAATAATTTCACAAGAGCCAAAACAGCCAAAATTTTTGGTATTATTGTAATTTAACGGTTTGGTTTTATGTTTCTATTTATATTTCATATTTCTATATTTTATATTTCTATCGAATACTTGTCCACTCAATCTGAGTTCGGTTATCATAAAACCAAAAATTTTAAAATTGTCTAATAAATACCTATTTGGGTATTTATTCACGTGCATTTACAGAATTATGAGTGTTGTAGACACATAAAAACTTTATTATGAATCACTATTTAAAATTAATCTTTTTTTATTTTTTTTATTTACGACCATGGAGGACACACTCAGACCTAATAGAGAGTGTACTCAAAAAATCAGGCGTCCGAAGTATAAAGACTAAAAGAGCATGTATGGAAAGACTGATGGATGTAAACGAAATTAGAGAGGTTTGGCAGGATCGTACAAATTTGCGATCAATAGTATCTACCTACCCCAATGGGAAATGATGGCGTGAGTATGAATGTATGTTAAAACTAACATTGTACAACAAGGTAAAGTAAAAGACTGTAACGAAATTAAGTAATTATTTGTATAATTAACATATACGCAATGGAAATGAAAACGTATTGGTATCTTACGGTGATAAGTTGCTGAATACCGTCAAAATAAAAATATTCATAAAGTTAAATACATAAATACAAAACAAAACTACCAAAAATCATTTGAACTAATTATGAGGGCAGTGCAAGATATGATATGGTTTAAGGATAAGTAAATATGCAAAAATTTCTCCTATACCAAATCACCATTTCCAGTTGCTTCAATAAATTATATATCATACTTTTTCTTTATATTCTTATTTTATTTGTGATATTTTTCACCTCCATTTTTCGTCTCGGGACTTCGAAGACAATTCCCGCCCTTTTTCATAGTATAATAAATTGAGGCCACATTCCTCCATTCAGTCCATTTGTTCCGAACACGGCTCATGTATTTTTACGTTGCTCATTGGGACTTTACTGTCGCATCTAAAGATGAATTTAAAGTATTTTTTTTTATATTTTTCCTTGTTGTTTGGTGAAATGTCAAGTTATTTTCATACCATACTTAGATACACTAGTAAAAGTATGCGAAAACAATTCGGTATGCAAAGTTTTTTTTTTGGTATTTATTAAATATTTTTATTCAATAGTAAACACGAAAATAAAAGACTGATTTGAAAATTTTCCATTTAAAATGAGTACTTGTAAAGTTATGATTTTTTAAAGATTGTTCAACTTTTGTACTTTATGACGTCATTGATTGATAAAATCACGTAGCGACATGTAAATGAAGCGAAATGTTATATAAAAATGTTGCTGATTGCAAAACATAATACGAATTTGTGATGTCAAATGAAATTATTACGATATTATACGAAACAAATCTATGATTTTCGATATTTTATTAATAAACTGCAAAACCGTATGTCTTTGAAACAACATTGAAGGTCAAACACTGTTACAGTTTTTTGATAAAATAACAGTCATCTTAGCTTCAATTGATATAATTTCAAGAAAATATTGTTTATAACCATAATATCTCGAAATGGTTTTGTAATCAGCATCACTTTAGTAAAACTTTGCATACCGAATTATGCAAAGATAACAAATATTTTGGTCCTTCATCAACACATATAACTCATAACGAACTTCTTATTTTTCAGCCACTTTTAACTATATACAACGCTAAATAAAGTCATGAAATAGTTTTAAATGAATTTTAAATAATTGCTGTGTAAGCCGACACGGCTTAGAATAGCACTACCCCATTTCTTCCCATGAGTGTTCGTAGAAGGGCGACTAAGGGTATTGGGTTTTTTTAGGGATTTTTTGGCGTTGCAAAAAAGATTGATGGATGTAAACGAAGCTAGAGAGGTTTGTCAGGATTGTACGAAGTGGCGATCAATAGTCTCTGCCTACCCCAATGGGAACTAATGGCGTGAGTATATGTATGTATGTTTGGCGTTGCAATCTTTTTCCCCCTCACCTTCCAAAAGTAGCTGAGTTTCTTATTTTGAAGGTCTGGCTACCCCTTTCAGTGATTTGCCTGTATTATGTGTATGTAAATTATTTGGAGGTCAAAATATTTATTCAAATGTTTACGCTTTTTTTGTAAGCAAAATTAAATTACTTGATGAAAATAATTATCACACTATATTTAATAGAACGTCAGTAAAAGATATAATTTAAAATGCGAACCGCAACACGAATCCCTGTTGATTAAACTTTATTTCAACATGAAAATGCTACGTCAAATGCAGCAATATGTTTTCCTATGAAAATAACATAATGTAACATTTCAGTATAAAGAATAGATAAAGCTGCAAAACTTAAAAATATCAGTGTTTGTAAGTTTCTTGGTTATTAATATCAGTTAAAAAAGTATACAAACAATTTAACTAATTAGAAGTTATAATATCAATTTTTTACATCAGCAAATATATACAGTAGCTGTGTAGTGTCGGCTTAGAATAGCACTACCCCATTTCTTCCGGTGGGTGTACGTAAGAGATGACTAACGGTATTGGGGCTTTTAAGGGATTTTTGGGCGATGCGGTTGGAGACCCATCACCAACAACCTTTACTTTACCATCTTTTCCCCACTCAACTTTCCAAAAGTGGCTGAGGAATTTCTGATTCCTTAGCTCTGGCTACCCCATCTAGAAATATATAACCGTGAGTATATGTATGTATGTATGTACATCAGCAAAGTACGGTCAGATCTCTAAAAATAATAAGTGTTATTATGAATGGCTTCTAACCGTATAGTCCACCAACCATCTAGTCATCATGTAAAACTCCTGCCTAGCCTATATATAAAGGAAGACGCGTGTGTTAATGAGTATGTCACGTGGGAAGTTATGTAATGGCTGATAGATTTTGGATGAATGAAGTGTTAGTTACTCATTTCTCACGCGACGTATTCACATTCACGTGCCTCATGCTACGGGAGCTGATACAGCATAAGTTCTGGTGCTACTTTTATGGTAAATAATAGCCATAGTTTTCTTACCTTTATTGTACATATAAACCTTTATCAGTACCGAACTGCTAAAAGAATTCCGACTTCTAAATCTCTGTAGTGCCGGCTTAGAATGTCGCTACCCCTTTCTACCCACGGGTGTCGTAAGAGGCGACTAAGGGTATTGGGGCTTTTTATTGGATTTTTGGGCGATGCGGTTGGACCCATCACCAAAAACCTTTATTTTTACCATATTTTCCCCACTCAACTTCCAAAAATGGCTGAGGAATTTATAATGCCTTAGCTAGCTCTGGTTACCCCTTCTAGGGAAATATAGCCGTGAGTATATGTATGTATATGTATGTAAATCTCTGGCTAATACTTTTTGAGATAAATAGGGATGTATAGATGTGAGTATATTCTATGTGAATAAGAATTTACTACATAGTTATTATAATATTGTAACCAAAGCCATAATGATAAATTGTAATTTTGATGTTAACACTGTTCTTGTAAATATAATCGGAAAGAGAAACATTATACATATTTTATAATAACTAGAGGAAGTTTACATCTGTTTTTCGTTTCCCCGAGTTTTAATTGAACTAAAACTGGGAACAGAAAATGGACCTAATGCATCTGCACAGAGCGAATTTTCCACGGAAGATTCAGCTAATAGTGTCTTAATGTACTGCAACGGTCGCTTTTCAGCCATTTTGAAAGCTCTTTATGGATATTCGTATTTTCACAGGAAAAGCCTTTTTAAGAGAAAATTTAGGAATGACAATAAATACTCGTTACAAAAATACATAACGTGTCTTATGACTTAAAAGTAGGGCACAGGGCCAGTTTTTCTGAAAGTTACTTATTTTCGTATATAGTCACCAGGGTCCCTAATTGTGTGAGGAAGTTATACTCATCTGATTGCCACTCTATAGTTGCAATCAAGTTACACAATAAGTTTTATGTAGACATACATAATATATAATATCCTCACAGTCATAAATCTAAAGAGGGTTAACCAGAGTTTCAGAGCTACTGACTCCTCAGCCACATTTGGAAGTTGATAGGGGACAAGATGGTAGAAATAAAGTATCGTTGGTGATGGGTCTCGTATAGCCCAAAAACCAATTAAATAAACCCCATATCCTTGGTCGAATCTTACGACACCAGTGGGTAAAGGAATTTTGACATTCTAACCCGGCAATACACGGCATTATTTAAACTCATCACCAATTTTATATATAATAATACCGACTGACTCTGATGACTGACAGTCTGATTGTGGCTGAGAGAGTCTGCCGTAACCACGGCACCAGTAGCTGTGCCGAAACATCTGACAAATTTATGACATCCCATTCATCGCCGCATTGCGATATTTATGAATAATGTCGCGATATGTATTTGTTTAAATAGCAAGGCATAGTATTAAGTACTAGCTGACCCGACAGACTTCGTACTGTCAAATTTTCTTATGACAAAACTTGATTTTGACTATGATTTTTTTCCGGTACTCTTAGTTCAATCAGCCGTGAATATTTTATTGGTCAAATGGTTTCGGGATGAAAAGTGTTCTATTTGATAATATGGGTCATTATCTAGCATTGTGTCAAATTTCATTCATATACATTATGTACAGTCGCCATCAGATATATCGGAGCGGCCGAGGTACTCAAATATATCTGAGCAGCAATAAATTTCAATAAATTCTTTACGGTAAATAAGGTCAAAAAGCTCTGAACATCCAATTCGCCACAAATATATGAGCAGTGGTTTTTCAATTAAATCTGAACACCCAAAGAGACAATAATATGTGAAAGCACAACTCGTCAAAGTTATCTGCTCAGACAGGGTGATCATAAATATCTGAACATTTAGGGAAAATATACCTTAAAGCACTAGGCATACAGTTTAAATGTAATCGTATCAAAATGAGTAGGTATACAAAATAGAAATCTGCGTAAAGCAACTTTACAGTCTTGTAACAAGAAACACATTTGAATAAAATATTTGCCAATTTACAAAAAAGATAACATAACTGTCACAACATACAATTCACTTCATGTATTTTATCAAATACTAGTGGTCCGTCCCGGCTTCGCACGGATGATGTAAAGTTTTTATACTGCTTACCCCCTACAATATTTAGCATGATGATATATATCCTATGTCCTTTTCCTGGTTCTAAGCTACCTCTCTAACAATTTTCAGCCCAATCGGTTCATCCGTTCTTGAGTTATAAATAGTATTACTAACACCACTTTCTTTTATATATAGAGATTCGCAGATTTATTATGCTATAATTACGTATATAGATTGGCAATAAAAATACGACAGGCGAGACCAAAAAAAAGTACAACGGTGTGCGTAAATGAATGTGTGTGCGTGACATTAGTATGGCGGATCCCATACTATAGTCCGGTCGACAGGTGGTTTCAGATAGAAAAAGGTCGGAATTTAATGAAACTTGGAGATATTGTTCAGGGATGGTTAATTAACATTTTGTCAAGTTTTGGACCTCGAGGACCCTGTGCAAAAAGAGGAGGGAGGGGAGAACTGCAAAAATCTCGACCTTTCGTCAGTTTTTCGTCAATTACCTTTTTTCCTTACATCCTACGACAAAAGCGTTCAGAAACATTTTGTAGTACGTGAAATTATCTACAATTTGAGTACTCACATATGTCTGTATGTTAATTCCTTACTGAGATACGGCGCTTCGCAGAAAAGATTTTTTTCCGAAATTCAGTAAAAATACCTTAAAAAAGCAGAAACCAACCTTATTTTTTATTTTAATAACAATAATTGTTGTTATTATGGTCTGTATTTTTGAACCCCCCCCCCCAATCCACCCTCCCTTCCTCACCTAACCCCAATTCTCAAAAGCTTATTTTCTACTGTAATTTTATACCAATCATATATCATGTCGGTAATATTGGTATTGACATTAGTTACTTTTTAGACCGATATTCCCTCTCCCTCTCCTTCCCTCCACTACATAATTGCAAAAAAAGACGTAGTCCTTTCGTAAACAAATTGATGATTTAATAATTAGAATGATATTAACAAAATAAAGGTTTTGACAAAGTATACACTAGAGGCAACAGAGATATTGTTGAAAGGTCTCTCATACATAGTAGATACGCATTTGTACTTATTACAGTTCCTGTCGAGATTTTTTAGCCGTTGGTTCTGCTTCTAATTGCTCGTCGTCCTCCTGCACAATCAGGCTGTTAAGGACGTCCTCGCCGTCGTCGTATTCGTCGATAATGTCTGACGAGTCCTCCTCATTCAAATCAGTTGCAGGGGCGTTTTCGCAGGAGTGGCCTGTGCAGTACTTGCACATAGCTGAGCATCTAAGACCTGCTTTCTTGCAGCTGCAAGCTCCGGTGCTACAGCCTTTGCTGCACTTGCAGGAAACAATTTGGAGGATGTTATCTGGCGCAGCAATTTTCTTTGTGGGGATTGGTAGTACCCCTCGCGTGGTTAGGCTCCAGCCCCAAACTGATGGGCGAAGTTCATTACCTAACCACGCTTGTACTTGCTGGTAAGTGCGGAGGGAGTGGTAATTGGCAGCGTCCCTTGTCGATGGTAGGCGGGCTAGTTCCAATTTAGCCTTCGTCACTGATCGTGTAAATAATCGGTGCCGCAAGTCGTCAAGGTTGTCATTGTCAATATTGCCTCCATAAACTACTACCAGGAACTTTTCTCCAGCGTCCTTGATTTGCTGAGGAGTAGCGTTTGATGTAAGAAACGGAGCCACTACTGCAGAGAGGGCGGTGTTCTTCATATAGGTGCTGCAAATTTTGTTCTTCCCTAATCCATACGGTGCTGACGTGGTATCACACCCACTCACTGCGTCGAGGAAAAGTATATCTTTGGGAGGAAAGGAACAGGAACTAGGTGAGTAGATGACACTAGGATCACCACCTCTTCCACTTTTCTGAAGATAGATGTTCATTATGGACATACCCAATGCCGTCAACAGAATAAGTACGTCCACATCTTCAACAATAATAATGACGCTGTCGAATTCGCTAGTTTTGGATATGGCGGTGTTGACGATCAACACGTCGGCGTCTTCATGTGCTTGCTTCACTTCGATGCTAGCTCACGCTGAATTTCGGAAAGAAATATTTTCTGCAAAGCGCCGTATCTCAGTAAGGAATTGACATACAGACATATGTGGTTACTCAAATTGTAGATAATTTCACGTACTACAAAATGTTTATTAACGCTTTTGTCGTAAGATGTAAGGAAAAAAGGATATTGTCGAAAAACTGACGAAAGGTCGAGATTTTTGCAGTTCTCCCCCCCCTCCTCTTTTTGCACAGGGTCCTCGAGGTCCAAAACTTGACAAAATGTTAATTAACTATCCCTTAACAATATCTCCAAGTTTCATTAAATTCCGACCTTTTTCTACCCAACTCCACTTCTTGCGACTTGTCGACCGGACTACTAGCCCTATTAAAATTGATAAAAATTCACGTATTTGTTATTTTTGCCCAATTCGGTATGCAAAGTTTTACTAAAGTTATGCTGATTACAAAACCATTTCGAGATATATAAGCATATTTTCTTGAAATTATATCAATTGAAGCTAAGATGACTGTTATTATATAAAATCACAAATTCTTGATATGTTTTGCAATCAGCAACATTTTTATAAAACATTTCGCTTCATTTGCATGTCGCTACGTGATTTTATCGATCGATGACGTCATTAAGTACAAAAGTTGAACAATCTTTAAAAAATCATAACTTTACAATTACTCATTTTAAATGGAAAATATTCAAATTAGTCTTTTATTTTCGTGTTTACTATCAAATGAAAATCTTTAATAAATACCAAGAAAAAGTACTATGATGACATTGATGATGATATGATGACACAAGATATTTTTCATCATATATTTGCATTGAAAACTTTGGTTTAAGATCATAATATAGACCAGTGTACTTATTTATTACAGTCTTAGTTTGGACATAAATGGCTAATAATTTTGTGTTTGCCAAAGAATATGTATTCGATTTAGATAATTAAATAATATAATAATAATATTTTAATAATAATTTTAATAAGTTATTAAATATTAATAACTTAATAAAAAAATCATTAAGGTTAAAATAAGTAAATTATTTTCTTTCATGTTTTATGTCAAAATCGTTGTAGGCTGTTATCGTCTCTGAGAGGTCCTGCCTTTGTGGACGTTTATGCTATGACGTTTGTCACTTACTGCTAATCCATGTGCTTCTATATCTATGGTAATATAAAAGCTGCCAAATTAAAATAAGTACGAATGCTTTGCAATATTTCATCCACTTTCGTGTCAGTCACCATGGCCTAGCGGTTTAGTGAATAGAAATCATAATTGTAATCCGTTGCGTCAGGGTTCAAATCCTAACTTGTGTTTATTTTTATCAAGAATTCATGTTCTTTTTTTTCTATTTTATTTATTAAACCTTTAGATTTATTGATCTCATTTAATATAATGCTATATATTACGTTATAATTATATATATGAATACGTATAATACGTTACAGAAAACAGCAGGAAAAAGTACAATTTTGTGAAAACTAGTTTATCCTTTTATTTTATTAAAGCTGCATTTACATTTATGCTACCCTGGTACATACAATGTAAAAAATGGCATACATGTTTCAAAAATTCTAAGTTGTTTTACCTCTTGATGTTTTTTTACCGGTGAAAATTATACAACTACAAACCCATTCCTCTATTAACACTTACCTGTTTCTGTCAAAAAATGGAGTTGGTCAGTGGGAAACGACTTAGTATTTTTTTTCTAATAATATACTAACCGTACAACTAGTTGGGACCGTACAAACAGTGGGGCATACCTCCCAGCAAGACTCTTTTTAGTTTTGACATTGATAAAACCAAATGGTGGTTGTGTACAAAATGTATTCTAGCGTAGTATGATTAAGAATTTTAAACTGTATGCTTAGTGCTTTAAGGTATATTTTCCTTAAATGTTCAGATATTTATGATCACCCTGTCTGAGCAGATAACTTTGACGAGTTGCGCTTTCACATATTATTGTCTCTTTGGGTGTTCAGATTTAATTGAAAACCCACTGCTCATATATTTGTGGCGAATTGGATGTTGCTGTGTAGTGTCGGCTTAGAATAACACTACCCCATTTCTTCCGGTGGGTGTAAGTAAGAGGCGACTAACGGTATTGGGGCTTTTAAGGGATTTTTGGGCGATGTGGTTGGAGACCCATCACCAACAACCTTTATTTCACTATCTTTTCCCGACGCAACTTCCAAAAGTGGCTGAGGAACTTCAAGTTCCTTAGCTCTAGCTACCCCTTCTAGGGATTTATAGCCGTGAGTATATGTATGTATGTATGTATGAATTGGATGTTCAGATCTTTTTGACCTTATTTACCGTAAAGAATTTATTGAAATTTATTGCTGCTCAGATATATTTGAGTACCTCGGCCGCTCCGATATATCTGATGGCGACTGTACATGAGGAGCCTTTTAGTCTCAAACACACAAACATCCCGACATTTAAACTCTCACATTTATAATATTAAAAGGATTCAATCAACCCCAAAAGCTCGATGGGTAGAGATGACTAGAATTTACTTAATTACGGCAACAAACCTACCCCATATTACTAATTTGTCCAATTGAAACAATGGTCACCTGAAAACTAGGTGACTAAAAATGAAATGAATATTATTGTTAACAAATAAAGTGAAAAATATTTTTATTTTACTTTTATTTTATTAATAATATATATTCATAGCGATAAAAAATATATTTTTAAATAAAATACAGCTTTGTTTTTAAAAAGCATTATACAGCACTTACAGGTCGTCAGTCGGTAGCAACTATATACTATGTACATTCCAAAGATGCCACTGTCACGCACTGACTCAGTCAGTCACCAAAAGGAAGGTTGAAACGTTGGATATAATATATCACATGAGAGATTCCGTAAAATTTCCGCTTTTTTAATCAATATAAGAAAATGTATATCAAAATAAAATTATCCAAAGACAGTTTAGCCATTTAGTTACAGATCTTACTCATTCAAGCTTAAAAATACAAAATAATTTTTCTAGCCCTAAATGTATCTTTTATTTCTGCACACTACAATCTTACTCTTTGTTTAAGCAATTCGTTTCCCTCTTTTTCTTTGTTTTTTTACTCTATTAATTCGTGTTCATACTATATAAATGGTTACGTTTATGCCCCATCATTTTTATATTATCATGAATGTTAAATATGTAATAAGTATATAAAACTTTATTATGAGAAAATATATTTCTTTTAGATGAACCCTTCGTCTTCACTCATAATATCCAAACTACACAGAGATGTCTGAATTATAAGTTTGTTTGTTCAAATGCAGGATAAAACTAGAGTTCAGTGAAATACAAATGCAAATCAGTCTGAAACTCAAAGGAATGTTTCTTAGTCGTTCTTACAGTGGTATTCGACTATAATATTTCTAAATTTTTGATCATTTTTTGTTTGAACTAGGATTAACTCATGATTTATTACGTTTAAATATTTATTTAAAAATCTAGCAATTAAATAATTTTATGTTACTGTTTATTAATTTTGAGGCGGCGGCGGCGGTAGTTGCATTAAGATCCCAACTTTCAATACATAAGTATTCTTTTAACATGTATAATTTTTGTTTCTTATTTCTAACGAGTATATATTTTTTTATTAACTTATACAAAACAAGCAAAAGAGTCAAATGCAAAACTTATCGTATCTAAATATTTATTCTTTAAAATAATATTTCCAATAATAATAATAAAAAAGTGTAAATTAAAGAAAAGTTTTTATGCAAGGTGCGCAAAATGATGAGATTCGTAAAAGGTGCGGTGTGGAAGATGATACAGTAAAAACAGAAAACAGAAAGAAGAAGAAGAAGAAGAAGAAGAAAAATAATTTATTTGGCAAAAACAAAATAAAAATTACAATAAAAAATCATACAAATATCATATTGCCAAATTGGTTCTGGCTCAGCATATGTGCCTCAGCCGCGTGTCTCGCAGGACACGTCAGCTGCTGCACGCTGGTTTTCAGCCAGCACCAGTTAGTCTGACAACATTAAAAACATGATGCTCTATGTAGCGTATATATTTATACAAATAAAAAACAAACATTTACCGTTAACATTCATACAGTCCAAATACAAAAGGACACAAAAATAATTAGGTAAGAATGGAAATTGGTTCAAACATCAAACATAAAAGCACAATTGTTAAGTTTTGTAAATAAATAACTCAGCAATATCTCCGCCTTGCACAAACGACACCCTTCCATCAACCACATAAAATAAAACCAAATTCTGTTCCATTTCAAAAAATAGCAAAAGATACTCGTGAAAATATTAAATATATTATAGTAATGAAATAAAAATTATAATAAAATGTGACGATTATATTTTGTGTATATATATAAAAAATAAAATAAAATGGGAATTTAAATTTATAATAGATAGGTGCTATATTATATGATATGAGGTACAACTATAGTAAAGATTGAAGTGATAATAATAATCGTTTAAGTTTAAATTTAAAAGTGTTAACAGAGTTGAGATCGCGTAATGGTGGTGGTAAATCGTTCCAACACTTTGAAGCTGCGAATCGAAAGCTTCCCCGAAACGCAGTAGTGCGATGCTTTGGTATCACGAGCAGATATGAGTGACCTCTCGTCTGATATTGGGATACCGTCCTGGACCATACTAGCTTTTCATATAGATATGCAGGTTTTTTATTTTTAATTACATCAAACATGAGAGTAGCCAGGTGAAGTTTTCTTCTAGACTCAAGGTTTAATAGTTTATTCGTGTTAAGGTAGGGCGTGACATGCGTACGAGCAGGTATACTGAAGCAGTACCGCGCACATGCATTTTGAACACGTTGGATAAGTGCACGTGTGCGAGCCAACAGACAAGGGCCATATACCACGTCCCCATAGTTAAGCTTGCTTAACACAAGTGATTCGCAGAGAGTTATACGAATATCGACGGACAAGTAATTACGTATCTTATATAAAACCTTTAGCCTAAAAAAGCAGTTAGCGACAACTTTAACGAGATGGTTCTCAAATTTTAATTGGCTATCAAAGAGAAGTCCTAAATTACGTGCCTCATCCACTCTTTTTATTCCTACTTCACCAATTTTGACAATCGGACCGCTTTCATTAAAGGTCTGTTGCTGCTGTCTAGTTCCGAGTATCATGTATTTTGATTTAGTGGGATTAAGGACCAATGAATTTTTTGTAGACCAATCTTTGATGTTATTAAGATCTTCGTTTACCAACCTCACTGCATCCTCAGTATGATTACATTTTTTTGACATATAAAGCTGTAAATCGTCTGCGAACATATGATATTGACAATTATTTATGCATTTCGTTATATCGGCTGTATACAGGATAAATAGTATTGGAGCCAAGTTGGATCCTTGTGGCGCGCCCCTTGGAACGGGATAACTTTGAGAGCATTTTACTTTACCGTCTCTTTTGAACATTTCGACAATCTGATATCGTGAAGTGAGATAACTGCTAAACCATTTTATTGTTTGCGGATCAAACCCATAATATTCTAATTTGGAGAGCAATAAAGGCTTATTCATGCCATCAAATGCACGTGTAAAATCGAGTAGAAGAAGAATAGTTGCTTCACTCCGATCTTGGGCGTACAGTATATTATCGACAACATCTATCAACGCCGTTGATGTGCTATGATTACTACGAAAGCCAGATTGGAAAACGGGAAGAATATTGTTCTTTTCAACATATTGTGTGAGCTGTTCGCATACCACCTTTTCAAGAATTTTGGATAGGCAGGGTAATAAGCTAATAGGTCGCAAGTCAGAAGCCGATTCTGGATTGGATTTTTTAGGAATAGGGCGTATTAGAGCAGTTTTCCATGAATCGGGGAAAGATTGGTCATTTATTGATCGATTTATAATATGTGTAATAACTTCAATTGTGTGTGGCAATGTCATGATGATCATCGAGAGCGATATTCTATCAACACCTTGAGCGTCTGTTTTAAGAGTATTTATTATCCGTTTAATTGATTCCGATGTCACTTTCCTTAAACTAAATGTCGTGTTACCGTGTCTATGTGATTTATAAAATGTCATTAATGATTGGTCAGCAGTGTTACTTCCGGGCACATTAAGGAAATGTTTGTTTATCTCATCAGGATCGTCAAAGTGGTCTGGCAAGTCAGGATCAGCGTGCTTTGAAAGAATCGTTGCTTTTAGGTTTTTCCAAAGGCGCTGCGAGTTTTTTCCATATTTGTTTATATGTGACTGAAAAAAACTTTTCTTTTCAAAATGTAATGCTACATTGACCTGATGTTTGAGTTCTTTATAGTACCTTTTTTTTGAGTCTGTATTAATGTGACGATATTCCGAATGTGCTTTATCACGCAAAGTCATCATCGATTGCAAGGTATCGGTTATCCATGGATGTTTCTTTTCACGTATAATAATAGATTTAAGTGGCGCATGGAGATCAAACAATAATGTTAAGCATTCCGTGAAAGCGGTAACCATGTCGGATACATTGTTTAAATGAATAATACCTTTCCAATTAATCGTCTCAAGGTCTAATTGAAAAAGTTCAGGGACAATATCCTTGAGGGGTCTGAATGTCACTTGTTTAGGTGTTAGTTTTGGTTTACGAATGTTGCAAACCACTGTGAGAAATGCATGACGTCCTAGTTCGGGTATATAGTGAACTGTTAAGGAAGATATTGAAATGTCAGTTAGTATGAGATCAATAGCAGTCGCACTTGTATCGGTAAAGTGCGTTGGCTGATTTACCACCTGTATTAAGTTAATAGTTTTACAAAAGTCACTCAGAAAATTATAGTTTCTATCACATTTATCAAGGAAGTTTATGTTAAAATCTCCTAGTAACATTATTTTGTCAAATTGTTGAAAGGAGGAGATTGATTCAGTTAATGCGTCAAAAAAAGTCCCAGCATCTTGCCATGGCGGTCGATATGCAGTACCAACAATAATGTTCATGGCGTTAAATTTAAATCTGAGCCACATTTGCTCAACAAGTGGAGATGGAGGGTGCCGCATTATGGAAACGGAGAAAAATGTTTGGGCACAAATAGAGGAAGGATGACTGTAAATCGGCAAAAGAGATCAATGGGGAAGGTAATGTGAGTAGAGGATAACCACAAAGGACACGCCTATACAAAATAAAGAGTTTTTTCACAAAGGCAAGCGTCCAAAGTATGAAAAATAAAAGAGCATGTATGAAAAGATTGATGGATGTAAACGAAGCTAGAGAGGTTTACCAGAATCGTACAAAGGGGCGATCACAAATCTCTGCCTAGTCCAATGGAAAGTGATGGCGTGAAGATTTTGTTCAAATTTTCATAAAAGGAGCTATCATTTATGAGAATCGCATCCTATCTGCAATGTGCTCCACTAGTCAAAGATCTTTGGAACTAGGCAAAACGCTTGTCACGGATGCTTAAATCTTATATTTAGTTGGGAATAAGTTGCAAATAAGCGCTTTGACGTCATTCTGCACATTAAACTAGAGACATTGCTTTTGCGATGAGATTATAATGATATTATTTTAATTGTTTCAAATACTATCAATTATATAATATTCACAATATTTTCTGTGTAGTGCCGACTTAGAATAGCACTACCCCATTTCTTGCGGTGGGTGTACGTAAGAGGCGACTTACGGTATTTGGGGCTTTTAAGGGATTTTGGAGACCCATCACCAACAACCTTTATTTTAACATCTTCTCCCCACTCAACTTTCCAAAAGTGGCTGAGAAATTAGTAATTTCTTAGCCCTGGCCACCCCTTCTAGGGATTTATAGCCGTGAGTATAAGTTGTATGGTATGTCACAATATTTTCAGACTTCACACGAGTAGTATAATATTTGAATATAAGTTTGATGACACACACCCTATA
Organism: Bedellia somnulentella; assembly: GCA_963576735.1. NCBI lineage: Eukaryota > Metazoa > Arthropoda > Insecta > Lepidoptera > Bedelliidae > Bedellia > Bedellia somnulentella. The sequence continues at coordinate 5,767,483 of OY755171.1, forward strand.
TTGATTCGAAAAATGGTTCTAGTTTTAAGCCACCTTTTTAGCTAAGCCTACTTTTTAACTAAATCGGTTCAGCAAATCCTGAGTTACAAATATAACGCGAATTTTTTTATTTCGTTGGATAGCTATATTAGTCCTCGGAGGACACATTTAGACCAAATAGTGAGTTTTTTGAAAAAGGCAGGCGTCTGTAATATGAAAAAAAGAGCATAAATGAGAAAATTGATGAATGTAAGCAAAGCTAGACAGGTTTATCAGGATCGTACAAAGTGGCGATCGATAGTCTCTGCCTACCCCACTGGAAACTAATGGCGTGCGTATTTGTATGTATGTATGTACGAGAAGGGGGACCAGACCAATAAGACCCTTGCAAAAACCCCATTCAGACAATCCTATTCCCATTATAACTGTGAAAGTTTAGATCTCGGGATGTTTGTGTGTTTGAGACTAAAAGGCTCCTCATGTACATAATTTATATAACGTATTATTTCTAGTGAAATAAAAGATTGTTGTTGCTCTGAAAGAGATTGAAAACTTTTATTAAAAATATTCCTATCTAATTAACTTTACATGCTCATTACAACAAATTAACTTACCTGAAAGAGAAACAACACATAAAGCTATTATTCCACTTAAATATTATTTTATCATAAATTATTAAATATGAAATTGTTTACAAAATGACAATAATGAGAGGTTTTCCTTTTTTTCTTTTTTTCTTCTTCCCTGTTCTCAGTATAGATGGCGCCAGACTTACTATGTTACTGGTAGGAACGGAACGTGACACCGTTTTTCACACTTGGATGTAATGATATCGTAAAACGGAACGTACATAAAAACGTTCTGATTTAAAAGTCTAAATAAATATCAGTTTAAGCCAAGATAGCTTAAAAGTAAATAAACAAAGACGGTATTTATATTTAACATTCTTTTTGTTGTTTTTACTCGCCAAAAAATTACTCTATGGTGATATGACACATGTTTTTAAAGTTGACATTGGCGAAATTATTGTGGCAACACGATTGAGGCCACGAAGGAAAAATTTAAGTAAGTAACGTAGTTACATCAACGCCATCTACAGAGCTCTAGGAAACTATGTTGTTGTTTTATTTCTCAAAAAGAAAACCTCTCATTAAAATTTGACACTACACAACACATACGGTGACAGCCACCAAACCAAGTGTCAATATTTTACATCTCCCCCCCTAACCGAGTAGGAACCTACGAATTATATATTTTAAATATTTTTATCAGATATTGTTATTAGTTTACACTTGATCAAAAAATGGTAACAATTTCGTTATATGAAAAATATTAGATTCACTTTTTTTATGACCTGTATTTAGTTTATAAATTGAATTTGATATTTTTTTTATTATCTCATATGGACTTATTTTTTTTCTCATCTAGTTTCTTCCGATTTAATTTATTTCCGTTCTCAACATAAACCAAATCTCCAACATTAAAATCTCTATATATTCTATTTTTATAAAAATTTTTTTTATTATAGTCGTGTGATTTTATGCTGTTTTCTAAAGCTATTTTCCTATCCTGTATTAGCGTATTGTTTGCATTATAATCCTTTAATTCAATAGGCAATGAATTAATTATGTTCCCTTCCATTAAATATTTAGGGGCGAATCCGGTGACTGTGTGTTCTGTTTCATTATATCGTGCAGTGCACTCATGCGCAACGGTAGTCCATGCAATTTTATTTTTCCTTTCATTTAACCTACATCGAATTTTATTAACAAGTGTTTGGTTTAACCGCTCGTTTAATCCGTTTGAAAATGGCGCATTAACTGCAGTGAAAACAATCGGTATATTTTGTTTATATAGAAAGTTTTTAAATTCTTTAGAATTAATTCCCGGGTATTGATCCGTTAGGATCATACCTATTTTATGATCTAAAGATACTTTTTGTATAAGTTTAATGAAATCATTTGCGTTTTGAGTTTTTGAAGTCAATATATAAGCGAATCTTGTAAAATGGTCAACCAATAGATGCAAGTACGTTTTTGTGGAACGTGAGCCGCCGAATCCTCCTATAGTATCTATGGACATTATTTCAAACGGTTCGGTAGCCGGTCCTAAGTGAGACATCAGACCAAATTTGTCTTTATTTCTCGACTTATTTTTTATACATATTTCACAAGAATCGCAGATTTTCTTTATATTTTGTTTTAAGTTTTTTGCTGTATAATATGGTTGTATTTTTTTTATCATTTGTCCTGTTCCTAAATGACAAAAATAGTGATGTATATTTTTTATCATTTTTTTACTAAAGTCTTCTGTTAGTATAATTTTTTCTTTTTTTCGTATTTTCTTAAAATAAATATTATTTTTTAATACTAATCGGTCTTTATTTTTTTCGATATTTTTATTTTTTTCTTGATCGGATTTCATATCTTTTAGATTTATAAAATTTATTAGTTTTCGTCCTTCAATTAGATTATCACTAGGTTCTAATACTGGATTCCTACTTAAAGTATCAGCTTCTATGTTATATTTTCCTGGAGAATAAACTACTTCAAAATTAAACTGAGATAAGTAATAAGTGAGATCTCCTAACTCTTCGTCTGGTCTTGATTTAATGTTCATTTTTTCAAGAGGTTTATGATCCGAGAAAACTGTGAATTTCATACCTATAAGCCAATGTTCCCAATATTTCACCGCTTCTTTTATAGCCAAACATTCAAGATATATAGCCTTTTTTTTCTTTTGAGTGTCATTTAATTTCCTAGAAAAGTATGCACATGGTTTTTCTTCACCAATAACTTGAGTTTGTTTAAGTACAGCGCCTATACCGAGAATACTAGCATCTGTGTAAATATATATTGGTAATTCTGGATTGAAAATGGCCAATATTGGTTTTGAACATAAAAGTTGTTTTATTTTATTAAAGGAATCTTGGCATTCTTCTGTCCAAATGAAAGGTTTTTCCTTTCGCAAAAGATTATGTAAAGGATCTAATATTATTGATATATTTTGTATATATTTTCCATAGAAGTTTATTTTACCTAAAAATTGACGTACATTTTTTTGTGTTTTTGGGACTGGAAAATCTTTAATGGCAACCAAATTATCATTGAGTGGAGTAATCGTATTATCTTTAATTATGTGACCTAAATATTTAACTGAATCTTGTGCGAATTCGCATTTTGTAAATTTTAATCTAAATCATTCTTTTGAAATGGCCTCTAGGAGTAGTGATACATGTTTTATATGCTCTGTAAATGTCTTTGAATAAATCAAAATATCGTCAATGAAATTTACTGTAAAGTCTGTTAATTTATGTTTTCTGATTATACTACTAAGTACTCTTTGGAAAATGGCCGGGGATGTCTTTAACCCGAACGGTAAACAGGCCCACTGGTAATGCCCTTCTTGGGTAACGAAAGCTGTTTTCGGTCTGTCTGTGAGCCTTAAGGGGATAGCCCAAAAAGCAGAATTGATGTCTAGTTTTGTATAAAATTTACAGTTTCTTGTTTTCACCATCAAGTCTTCTATCAATGGAAATGGTTGCGACTGAGGAACTACTATTTTATTTAATTCGCGGAAATCAATACACAATCTAGTTTTTTTTCCTTCTTCCTTATTATAAGCTAGGGTTACTGGGGCAGCAAAAGGACTATAAGACTCTTCGATCAAACCTTTTTCTAATAATTTTGATATCTGATGTTCTATTTCCTGTTTATCTTGAATAGTGCATCTATAGGGTCTTTTAGCACAATATCTGTCAACTAATAAATCAATATGAGCTTCATAACCGTTTACCATCCCAATATCATACTTATCTTTTGCAAAAAGTGACTTATATTTGTTAATCAGTTTATCTTTTTCGGACCGTTCCATATAGCTAAGGTGGTTTACTGTAATATTAAAATTATCAACATTAACGTGCTCATTAAAGTTTATCTCATTTTTATTTTCAGTGTAATATTTGTTTTTAGTTTCATCATAAACTTTATTTTCTTTTTTACCCGTATAGCCAGGAATTGTTATTATATTTTCTTCATTAAATGAATTGTTTTGTAATATTTCTTTTTTATCTTCGCTTGCTTTAATTATAAATTCAAACCTTATTTTTTCCATTTTTAGTTTCAGCAATAGCTGTAGATGTGTTGTTTTATAACGTATTATTTCTAGTGAAATAAAAGATTGTTGTTGCTCTGAAAGAGATTGAAAACTTTTATTAAAAATATTCCTATCTAATTAACTTTACATGCTCATTACAACAAATTAACTTACCTGAAAGAGAAACAACACATAAAGCTATTATTCCACTTAAATATTATTTTATCATAAATTATTAAATATGAAATTGTTTACAAAATGACAATAATTAAAATTTGACACTACACAACACATACGGTGACAGCCGCCAAACCAAGTGTCAATATTTTACATTTATATGAATGAAATTTGACACAATGCTAGATAATGACCCATATTATCAAATAGGATACTTCTCATCCCGGAAACATCTGATCAATAAAATATTCACGCCTGATTGAACTAAGAGTACCAAAAAAAACGCATAAAGTTTTGTCATAAGCAAATTTGACAGTTTGAAGTCTGTCGGGTCAGCAAGTATGCTGTATTTGCAAGGTTAAAGCACGGTTGCTGTGTAGTGTTGGCTTAGAATAACACTACCTCATTTCTGCCGGTGGGTGTACGTAAGAGGCGACTAACGGTATTGGGGCTTTTAAGGGATTTTTTGGCGATGCGGTTGGAGACCTATCACCAACAAACTTTATTTTGCCATCTTTTCCCCACTCAACTTTCTAAAAGTGGCTGAGGAACTTCTACCTCTGGCTAGCCCTTCTAGGGATTTATAGCCGTGAGTATATGTATGTATGTGTGTAAAGCACGGTGAATAGGTCCTAAAACGATAAACAATATTTATCACAAGTTTGCTAGAAACAGTTTTACCCTATTTCAATCAAAACTTGCTCGAAGCAGAACAATAAGCGAAGTCTGAGTAAATCCAGACATTGGCACCGCATTGAGAAAGTTACTCAACTGGCAGTAAATTTGTGACTTGCTTACGCCATACCGCCAAATGCGAAAAACAAAATTTAATTAAAATCTACTTGGTAATAGAAAAGTTTTATCAAATTAGTTGGATAAAGTTAATGTAGGTGATGTCAGTGATTCAGGAAATTTAAACTTACACATCATTGAGTCAAAAATAAACGGGTATTTATGCCTTCTCATAATACTTACAGCTTCACAAAACGATCTTTTACATTGATAAGCCAAACTTGTTATTTGAAATGTTAGCTGAATAAGTTGATAAAAAACTAAAACAATAAAAATATGACATCAAATCATGGTTGAATATAATAAAATAAAAATACATCGGTGATAAAACTTATGACACGATATAATAAACTTCCTGTTTCATTACTACCAAAACAAGTGTAAGAAAAATAAAGTATACGTTAATACCAGACCTTCAAATAGTTTATAGATCCAAATGAATAACATTAAATTTAAATACATTACTTAATAAAAAAAAATTGTTTATTTGACCGGTAAGGTCCTCCCTTAGCACCTTAGTACATACCTTTCCTGCCACTACTGGCGTATTAATCCGGCTCTTGTTCACGAGTGCGACGCTGTATGACAAGAATCTTAAGTTAGGACTTTTGTCATTTCTTTGTTCGACATTGCACATCGTTGCTCTGCCAGTGTGGCCCTCAGCTAGCCCTCAGGTGGCCCCCGGCATACAAAACATCATAGTAAAAGCGTACAGGCCATAGGACCAGCAACACCCTACTTGTATACATAACCCCGAAGGGTTTGGCTGAGGTGCCAATACTGTTCTGAATATCACGTGACAGCGCCACCTAGTGTCCAAAATAGGTAGCCACGTTTTGCTTAAATAGTGTACTCACGTGATAGGGTGTCCCCTATCACGTGCCTATGGACTGTCGTCCTATCGCCGTTTTTGTACGAATACACTGTCACATGGCTAAGTACAACTCGGCCATGTGGGTTTCCTCACGATGTTTTCCCTCACCGCTTACAACCATGATAAAATAACCACACATATGACTTTAGAAAAGACAAAAGAGTGTAGGCCCGTCCCGGGATTTGAATTCACGCCTGTCTGTTTGCGGGCGGGTATTCTACCCATTGGAGTATCATGTCGCTGTATACCTATGTTAACAATGAAACTTAAGACACGCCGATTCTTAAAAACTTACATATACTTAGATTAATCTAGATTTAATAATTAAAGAATAAATAAAGGAAAGAAAATTTTTTTTTTCGACAAAGGCGGGATCGAAAAAAAAAATTTTCTTTCCTGTATTTATTCTTTAATTATTAGTAATAATCCCCACATGAGGTTTTCATGAACAAAAAGATTTAAATTAATCTAGATTTGTGCTAGTAATAGCTTAACTCAGGATTTGAACACAATCCTTTTCTCTTTATGAAAGCAGTGCTGCTTCCACAGAGAAAACCGGGTTATCCCAATCATAACCATTACTACGAATATGATAATATTCAAATTATTTTTCTTTAAATTTGTTTACGAGAATCCAAGCCACATGTCTGGTGTCATTCAATCAATACTGATTTCGAATGTCATAAGAGTTAAGCTTGGCGTAAGTAATTTAATTACAAAACTTATGCCGATTGCTATCAAAAGTTCCGATGCAGTTCTGGAAAAATCTCGTAATACAAAGTGCTTTTGATTCTCACATACCTATAGGACTCACGTATTGTATTAATAAAACACACTTTGGCTATTTCATTTTCACGGCGAGTGGTAGCAACGTCGACTATGTGGGCCGTTCTATTAGTGGATACCGTTGCACCTGTATTCTGTCTTTTTTCTATTTCAAAAAGGGTTCGCTTGAATTATGGAAACAAATGTTGTTGAGCCTGAGTTGAGAGTGAGATAGATTTTACATTAATCATCTATCAATTAAAACTCCTAAGATTTCTGATACACTTATGTATACTCACGTCATTAGTTCTTATTGTGGTAGGTAGAGACTCAATCATTCACACTTATCAGATCAATTAAAACTTATTCTAAATTTATCAATATTTTTATACATGCTTTTTGTTTTTTTAGATGACGGACTCCTTGTTTTTTTTAGCAAATTGTCTATTTCACTAAAATATATCCTTTACTGGTTCTTTCACCAATTAACATACATCCATAATTCCGTATCTTTACCACAGATTCCTGTGAAATAATATGGTTTTTTATAATAATGTATGATATAAAATTATTTGAAGAGCAGCCGTGATAGCTCAGTGGGTAGATCACATCTTATCGTTAAGACGATTAGTGTTCAAATCTCGGGTCGGGCGAATTTGTCTTTTCTAAAGACATATGTATGTTTAATTTATCATGGTTGTTAACGGTGAAGGAAAACATCGAGAGGAAACCCGCATGGCTAAGTTGTACTTAATCATATGACAGTGTTTTCTGATAAAATGGCAAAAGGCTTGAGTTATTATTTGTTTTTTTATTTTTTTATTATTATATTATTATTAGTTTGGCACTGGCTGAAAATCAGTGCTACTAGTACCCACTACTGGTAGAAATATTCTGAGCCAGTGACCATTTCTTTGGTAAGAACAGAACACATTGCGTGTGCTGTAGTTTTTTTAAAAGAAAATATTGTTAACGATGTAAGTGTATTTGTGTTAAGTGTAGTGTTTTTTTAAATTTATATCATGTTCAGGTCTTAAGTACTTTGTTAGTGTGTTCTTACTTTTTGAATAAAATTTTTTTCTTCTTCTTCTTCTTCTCAGTTAGTATCCCATAATACGAGTCCTACTTAGTTTGGGGCTATTTTAATCTGTGTATAATATGTCCGTTTATTTTTTTGTTTAATACTATATTCGAATGTTTCTTTGTTTTTTGTCCAGAATAAGGCTGCAGTTATTCCCGGGCGTCCAGTTCTAATAGCTGCAATTTCTCTGATGACAACCAGCGCAACTGAGCACTATGCAACGACAAAAATGCTCCGCCTGTTTGTCCTTTCTGCTTTTAGGAATGCTTTTAAAATAAGCTTTCTATTTATTGCTTGATCATTGACTAGTGGTGGTATGCGGTAAGATTTTTATACAGTGTTTTTGACCGTACAACCGTTATGGCTTAGTGGGTAGAACATCGCTCTTATCATGCAGACGATGGGGGTTGTAATCCCGGTTCGGCCCTACATCAATTTTTCTTTTCTAAGGGCATATGTGTGGTTAATTTATCATGGTTATTAACGGTGAGTAAAACATGGTGAGGAAACCCACATGGCTAAGTTTTACCTGCCCCCTATCTTGTGAGTACACTATCTAAGCAAAACGTGGATACTTTGAATACCAGGTGGCAATGCCACGTGATGTTCAGAAGTATTAGTACCTCTGCTGACCTCTTCGGGGATAAACAGCGTTTGAACGTTTGTGTTTGAGTTAGGTTTAGGTTTTTCGGCATTTTACGTGCCACATGACCCTTTCAAAAATATATTTTAAGTATAATTTCAAATATTTCAGCCTGATGTATGCTTTAAGTCTTAACCTCCTGTCGCAGAAACCAAACTATCTTTATCTCTAAGCTATTAGGGTTTTTGTAAAATATTACTAATAGAAAGTATAGCGTTTTTGAAAAATACAATGCAGAATAAACAAGATATCCATAGCAATTGCGTTTGAACTCGTCAAAAACTTTTAATGACTAGTTCACTTCGAGAGAAAAATAAGGGAAAATAACTGATTGAAAAAAACCGTTACGCAAAAAGGTTTTACCACCTGTTTGGGCCAAATTGCTGGTATTTTCTAAAGGCAAACTGTCGGTATTGGCAAAAACAAGTACTTTTTAACTTTTCTTTCTTCTTTACATAATTACAATAGACCAACTTGAGGATCGCTCTTTGAAAATTTATATTAAAGAAAGGTGTTTACCTAGACAATTTGACTTCCGATATTTAGTATAAATTACCCAGTTTATATTTTTATTGAAGTATAGATGCATCATTATTTTGGCATGATTGGAAAACAAAACAATTGGCCTAGACCTCGTTTTTGAAACATACACTTTTTATATCTTAAATTGATAAAAGACATCAAACTAAACTACTTTGTCTATGGAATGCTTATCTAAAATATTGTAATTTTCAATATAATTAAGAATTAAAAAATGAGACTGCCTAGATAAAACTGAGAAAGTACGGTGAGTTTTTTAGCCTAAGCTTAAATAAAAATAAACATCATATAGTCAAATCACAAGATGTTTTTTTTATTTCAGCTAAGGCTCCTGAAGAACCTCACTATACTTTCTCAGTTGGATCTAGGTACGATACTCTTTATGTATTAATTATTTTGAAAATTACAATAATTTAGATAAGCATTCCATAGGCAAAGTTGTTTAGTTTGAGGTATTTTATCAATTTAAAACATAAAAAGGGTACGTTTTAAAAACGAGGTCTAGGCCAATTAATATTTTTTTTTAAATTACATAGTAAATACCCATGTAAAGAATGCTTTCAACTCGGTTGATAGAGCCACCTTGCTGGCTGTAGTCAAAGAACAAACTTCAGCTTTATACAATTACCTTTGGCAATGCTATAGCATACCTACTAAATTGATCTACCGTGTAAAATTACTAAATTCATGTGTCGGTTGCCAGCAAGGTGACCCTCTGGGCCCAGCTATATTCATGAAAACCTCATGTGGAGATTATTACTAATAAATAAAGAATAAATAAAAATTTCGACACAGGCGGGATTCGAACCCGCGACCTCGGGTATACGCCCCCGTCGCTCTTGCCAATTTAGCTACCGTGTCAATGGCTGCCAGCGCGAAATCCTTCTATCCTTTATTTCTTTTACACGTTTTAGTAGTGTTTGCGTTTCCTACCTCCGAATTTTTCACTAATTCGGAAAGCCACTTGTCTATCTTTTCAGATAGAATGCAAATGTTGAAAACGCCTAACTATCGTATAAATTAAATATTTTTGTTCATGAAAACCTCATGTGGGGATTATCTATACTTATAATAAATCTGCCGTGTAGTGCCGGCTTAGAATGTCGCTACCCCTTTTGTCATATTTTTATGAATTGGCAACACCGACAGTGTGCCGTGACCCGTCAATGGATGTCAATGTCAAGATGAGTGAAGGATGAACGCGGGATTCCAGTGTGGATGCGCGGGAGACTAACTTGTGATCAATGCATAAAATAATGTAGATGAAATAGAAAGTAAAGTGGTGATATCATTTAATAGTCGTTTTCTTCAAACTTCAGAAGCGGTGATATATTCACGTCCATTCAAGTATGTACATTGCTTTTTGTTTATTCATTTATTTTTCTTTTCCACATTGTTGTAGTGACGCCATTTAACATTTTATGATTTATAATATAGCAAATCGATGCTCGAACAAAGTATTTTAATGTTTATAGAATAGTCATTGTTTCGAAGAAACCAATATTTGAGCGTAATATTGTAAAGCTGCGTACGGAATGGTTCCGAAGTGCTTGGCTAGGGCACTCCCTGTTAGTTTTGGAGCAATCAGCTGTAGTAACTTTCCAGTAGTGTCTCTGTAAATAGTAGACGTATGAGTGGGTTAAGCTGATCCCTAAAGTAACGATGAGTTGACTTAAGAACTTCTGTTTAAATTGTGGCGTCACTATGACAAATTAAATTATAAGTACACTACGTATTTGTTAACAACACAAATCAAATAAGTGATTAAACTTTTGTTCTTATTGGAAAAAAATTCAAATTCTTTATCCACCATATTTATTTTGGTTAGATGCAATTAATTGTGATTATAAGATTAAATGAGTATATCAGTAATATATATGAATAATACCACTTTAATTTTTACACATTTTTAGACTACAATTCAAATTTGGAATTCTTCTATTTCTTATGCATTGAATATATTAATACTTAGTGAATTATTAATCAATGTAGTAATTTATTCGCTGTAAATGTGGGTTACAAGGTGGTTACAGCATATAAGTTATTGTTCCCTACACATTTTGTTTTTCCAAGCTTACAACATAAGTCTTTACATTTTATTAGTATAGGAATATGATTTTAAATTATAATAAAGACAAAAATAAAGAATGACTTAACTAATTACATGTCACCCTAAGTTTAAAATGTCAATCTCACAGCTAAAACCATATTCAAATAAAATATAATAAAAACAATATCCTAATAGCCATTCAAGCATTCAAGCATTTCTTTTATTTTTTTAAAATTTATTAAAACATAACAATTTTATATTTATAGAATTTGCATTATAAATTCTACAAGCCATAATAAAAATAGTTTTGCTGCTTGAGGCTAATTAATAATTATAATGAGGTACATATAGTTTGTCTTTATTGAGATTTTGCAGACATTCAGAGTGAAATCTTAGGGGAGCGCATGTATAATTATAGATTTTTCTCTTAACTAATAAAGCAGCTTCATAAATATAGGGGAACATAATAGAAGAATTATAATATTAAAAAAAATTAATAATAATAAGAAGTGGGTGGCGAGAAACCATTTGAAAGGTAAGTTTCTCTCGCTACCTATTTATTTAATGCAATGTAGTGACTGGTACGTTTCCTTCGCTACTTATTTATTTAATATATTCTAGTGATGGGTACGTTTCCCTCGCTTCTCATTTATTTTATACAATGTAGTGACTGGTACGTTTCCTTCGCTACTTATTTATTTAATATAATCTAGTGATGGGTACGTTTCCCTCGCTTCTCATTTATTTTATACAATGTAGTGACTGGTACGTTTCCTTCGCTACTTATTTATTTAATATAATCTAGTGATGGGTACGTTTCCCTCGCTTCTCATTTATTTTATACAATGTAGTGACTGGTACGTTTCCTTCGCTACTTATTTATTTAATATAATCTAGTGATGGGTACGTTTCCCTCGCTTCTCATTTATTTTATACAATGTAGTGACTGGTACGTTTCCTTCGCTACTTATTTATTTAATATATTCTAGTGATGGGTACGTTTCCCTCGCTTCTTATTTATTTTATACAATGTAGTGACTGGTACGTTTCCTTCGCTACTTATTTATTTAATATAATCTAGTGATGGGTACGTTTCCCTCGCTTCTCATTTATTTTATACAATGTAGTGACTGGTACGTTTCCTTCGCTACTTATTTATTTAATATAATCTAGTGATGGGTACGTTTCCCTCGCTTCTCATTTATTTTATACAATGTAGTGACTGGTACGTTTCCTTCGCTACTTATTTATTTAATATAATCTAGTGATGGGTACGTTTCCCTCGCTTCTCATTTATTTTATACAATGTAGTGACTGGTACGTTTCCTTCGCTACTTATTTATTTAATATATTCTAGTGATGGGTACGTTTCCCTCGCTTCTCATTTATTTTATACAATGTAGTGACTGGTACGTTTCCTTCGCTACTTATTTATTTAATATAATCTAGTGATGGGTACGTTTCCCTCGCTTCTCATTTATTTTATACAATGTAGTGACTGGTACGTTTCCTTCGCTACTTATTTATTTAATATAATCTAGTGATGGGTACGTTTCCCTCGCTTCTCATTTATTTTATACAATGTAGTGACTGGTACGTTTCCTTCGCTACTTATTTATTTAATATATTCTAGTGATGGGTACGTTTCCCTCGCTTCTCATTTATTTTATACAATGTAGTGACTGGTACGTTTCCTTCGCTACTTATTTATTTAATATAATCTAGTGATGGGTACGTTTCCCTCGCTTCTCATTTATTTTATACAATGTAGTGACTGGTACGTTTCCTTCGCTACTTATTTATTTAATATATTCTAGTGATGGGTACGTTTCCCTCGCTTCTCATTTATTTTATACAATGTAGTGACTGGTACGTTTCCTTCGCTACTTATTTATTTAATATAATCTAGTGATGGGTACGTTTCCCTCGCTTCTTATTTATTTAATACAATCTAGTGATGGGTACGCTTCCCTCGCTACTTATTTATTTAATGCAATGCAATGACGGGTAGAGAGAGTGTGTATGAATATAACATAAACATGAACAAGCACGCCGAATATATATGAATATATTATTTCTGTAGACCTATTTTATTCATCATAGTTGACGATTACTTGTTCAAATAATAAGCTACTTAAGAAAATAAATGTATAAATACTAGTAGTTGAATTACATAACGATACTAATTTTATTTGAAAGGCTATAATTGCAACAACTAGTAACTAATACTAAAAATATTGTAGGTACATTTTATTGCCAAGTAATTTGTTAGCTAAGAATGGTGACTGAATTGTTTTCTTGTTACCGAATTGTTTTTATATTTACCTGCTTTTCTAATTATTATCATTACCGTTTTTTTCTATTTATCTTGCTGGATCATTATGAGTCATTATTATCACTGTTGAAAAGATCATGAACTTCATTTTATTTTAATTTATGTTTATTTGAGTAAGATTATTAACGTAAACGTCTGAATACATTAATATACTTTGCTACTTGCTTATGACATCTATGAAGAATAGTTTACGTTTCGGATATTTTAAACATTTCAGGTTGAATGTACAATGTCCGGAGACAAGTCTAGCATTCCAATTGGCAAGCCTCCAGGGCTTCTCGGTGCCATAGACAATCTAAAATTAGGACTTGGAGAGGTCCGTCTTCGTCATTTGACATCCAGTGATGAGGTTGTGCTGAAGTAGTATAGATGGGATCAGAAGCACATCATTATTTTACCATCACAGAACTGGTTGAAGCTAAGTATAACTTTTAAATAAATAATAAATAAAAACTTAAAAATCATTTATTTGCCAATACATGAGTATAAATGGTGGTATATAAAATGAAGGCCTATGTATGTACTGCCAGTAAGGTGTGCAAATTTTTAAACATTAAAATTATTGATAATTTTTTTTACATATCTTAAAACTACTATAATAACATTGTCTATCGTAATAAAAAAAAAATTAAACATTATTAAAATTTTGTAAGTCAATCAAGGCAACACATGTACACATATTCTAAATTTTATTAAAATTAAAATGTCATAAAAAAATAAATAAAAATATAATTATTATATTATACAGTAAATCACATCAATCACACATGTCAAAATATTATATAAACTTTATTACAATTTCAATGTCAAAAAAAAAAAAGAGAAAAACATAGTTTAAATTTTTAAAGTCATATATTGCAATTTTTAATAAAGTCATCAATTATATAGAAACAGTTGTCCAACAGATAATTAAAAATGATAATTTTATATTTATTGTATGTCAGTAATTTTGTCTCATCCTTTACTAGATTATACAGCTTGATCGCCATTTCATAACCGTTTCTCTGACAAATCGATGGACTTTTAATATTTGGTTTAGTTAATTGTATTTTTTTTTGTGTTTTGCAGCTTGAGTATGTCTTAGACTGTGCTTTACTGAACAGTTATGTAAATTCTAGTTTAATTTAAATATTTCAACCCATTCAGATATGGTCAGCCTAAGTTCTATATGTTTCTTAAAGCCTAATAACATTAGATGAAATAAGACCTTTAGATCTATTAGTTTCGAAGACATTTAACTCAGATTCATAAAATAAATCAACATGTGTGTTCGGATTTTTGGTTACTTAGAATTTTGTTAGTTCATAAGTGTTACAGCTAAAAAAAAAAAAAAGAGGGGCTACTTATATTATTGGGAACATTAATAGCCACATTATTACTCAATTACACAGTTAATAAAATAAATAAAGCAAGGCCAATAACAGATGTTCACACATGCACAGAAAACATACCTTACAATAATACAAATACAAACAATTTTGAGAGAAAATGCAAATAAAAAGACATCAACATCAATATTTAAAAAAAAAAAAAGTGCCTTTACTCATTGTAATATATATAGAACCAGTTTTTCACTGAACAAGGAATTTTCTTATGTTTTTAAAGAGTTATATATTTTACTTTAAAAGATTTGTTATGCTCATTTCACAGATTTTATTTACATTCTTCAGAAAAATTAAAGCTACTTTTAAACATATATTAGTAATAACATTTCCAAATGCTCTTTTGCAAGGGAGTTTTCACAAATATTTACCAAAATAATTATAGTACAATATTGGGTTTTTATAAAAAAAAAAAAAACTTGGTAAATAAACTAAATATTTATATAAATCGGAAGCTGTACTAGCAATCAAAATACAGCTATATGTTCTGTAAGCTTGTCGAATAAGTGTTCGCCGTCATGTATTAACCCTAAATCACTTGTTTTCGCAGCTCTAGTTATCTGGATGTGTCTTAGACTATTGTTATCTTAAATTTTCGTTTTATATAAAGATAAATTGCGAGTTAAAGTCACAAAACAAATAACTTTTTGAGACATTCAAATTGACCTTTTGATTTCACATATCCTGGCAGGATCGCCAAATAATACTAACATACAATATGTAATAGGAAGGGGGTGGCCAGAGCCAAGGAATCATAAATTCCTCAGCCATTGATTTCACAATAACTTTGAAAACTATTAAGATCGTTTTGAAGTTTGCGAACATCTGCTGGAGACTGAATGCACTTAGCAGTTTTTATATCAACTGCATACAGGACTATCTTAGTTTTCAAAGCATCTTTTATATATACCAATAGCTTTCAACTCACGTAACATTATAGGCTGGTCGATGCAGTCAAATCATTTTCATAGTCTGTGTATAAACATTGACTTGAGCTCCAGCATCCATACAGCTACTTATACAGTCATACGTAATAACAAGATTAGATACTGTTGATCGTTTCCTAAAAAAAAAAAAAAAACCATGTTGTTCCTCACTAAACCAGAGCTCAAAGCTGAGTAGACCTGGTTTCAAACAATTCGCTCAAATACCTTAGCAAATAAGCATAGTTTTAGATACGCCTGTAATTGTAGTAGTACAGATGATGTCAAGATGGTAGTATAGAAAACATTAGTATTTTATATCTAAAACTTCCTCCTCTAAAATCCCCTCAATTATATATATTTTTCTTTAAATTTTTGAAAGTTATAGCCATTTTAAAACTAGGATTAAAATAGTTTTAATTACATTAATTACAAAGTGTATACTATATCATACCTTTTCTTTATTTCCTACATCGACGAATATTCGTATTAGTATGACTTACATATAAACGGGACCCAATTACTAAGACTTCGCTGTTTGTTCCTCTGTCTTTAGGTAGTGTCTGATAAACTGGTATAGTCAGAATGTTGAAACTTTTACACAAACAACAAAATTGGAATAAAAAAAAAAACTAACAGAACGGTTTAACCAAACAATTTTAAATTTATAGTCAGCACAGAATTCTGTAAGTCATGTATGATCGTGGCTAGGACAAGTATACTGCATTAAATATTGATTTTAAGTACAGAAATATAAAAATTGATTCCGTCGATAAGTTCACTTTATTAGGGTTAACACTGGATACAAACCTAAATTAAAAAAAAAAAAACATTGGTACAATGAGATTTAAATTGACTAGTTTTGCGTGCGGGTTAGCGGAAATAAAAAAAAAAAAATACTACTGACTTGAGCACCGCTTTGTCACTGTACCATGCTTATGTAAATTCAAGGTTAAGTTACGGCGTCGTCTTTTGGGGTAATAGTACTGATGCACAAGACATTTATATTGCAAAAACGGTACTAAGAATTTTAGCAAACATAAAAATTCCAAACAGCTGTAGACCACACTTTAAGAATCTAAAAATTTCAACTCTTTGTTCTCTTTATATTTTGGAAAGCTGTAAATTAGTAAGAAAGTATCCACAATTTAAAAAAAAAAAAAAAAAAAACAATATGACTATATTCGAAGATTCCCATTAAGATCCGGAAGGAATAAATTACTAGTACCGCCTTCAAGATTACAAATTCATTATACAAGTCCTCTCCCTATGTGCTGTAAAATATACAATCACCTTCCAAATTCATAGCTCAAGAATCTGACTACAAATCTTTTGTAAAACTTTTAAGATTGTATTTAATAGAAAATTGTTTTTATAATTCTAAGGAATATTTTGATAATAATATTATCTAATATGATACTTTAAATAATTACCAGAATTTTAATTTATTTTATTTTAATTTAATGTAATTTAATTTGATTGTTGGATTGTTTTTATGGTTGTTTTATTGATAAATAGAAATTTGAATTTTATAAATGATTATGTTTCCTAATTTTTACTTTATCGTGTTTTGTGTTATCAAGTTTAATGTGTAGATTAGTTGTGTGAGATTTGATTAAAATGTAATAAATTTAGAAATGAGTATATTTTGCTATGCCCTTGCAGGGTATACATGTAAAAATTTATGTACATTATGTCATGTAAATTGCGATGTGTGAAATGCTATAAAGATTTTGATTTTGTATCTGGGTAAGACCTAATAGGGCAATTCTTACAATACTGTCATAAGCCGCTGACAGAATCAGGATATGTTAATGCTCTAGAAATTGATGATAGCTCTAGCAACCGTGACAGTGTAAATGAATAGTTTTAAATTAATTTTAAGCTTATAAATGTTAATGAAGTACATTAAGAGTATTAGTATAAGATTGCATAAGTCTTTTAGCGATATGCCCGCCTATTGTTTTCCTGTCTATTGTATTTCATTCTGCATATGTCCTTAAATTGTTTTGGTGTACAATAAAGTTTATTTTATTAGAATATTAAATTATGTTAAACTTAAACAGTATGTTATGATTATAATTAACGAATACCATTTGGTTGGCTCTCATTTGATTTTTGTATTACAGAATGTAATCGATAGGTAAGTGGTATTTGAATAAGGTGTGTAATAAGTAAGTTTCAGAATGTTAATTCTATACTTCTTATAAACATAGTCAAAAGTAAATAATACTAACTTTTGATAGCAGTTAATAAGGATTAAGATTGATGATAATGATTTATTAGAATTTTTGAAGTATTCTTGTAAGAAATTCCTGTAGTGTTTAAGTATTGCAATGTACAATTATTATTTTTGAATTTTCATGCTATTTATTTTTGTATAAGTGCCGAATGTCATATTATTCACAGCTCGATGCTCGCCTCGATGAAAATTACTTGCTTATGCTTAAATGTTTTTAGATCAATACAAATAAAGTTTAGATAATGTGTTAAAAACGTGCACCAGGAGGTTGCACATTGTCGGATGGCCGAATGTCATATTTTTATGAATTGGCAACACCGACAGTGTGCCGTGACCCGTCAATGGATGTCAATGTCAAGATGAGTGAAGGATGAACGCGGGATTCCAGTGTGGATGCGCGGGAGACTAACTTGTGATCAATGCATAAAATAATGTAGATGAAATAGAAAGTAAAGTGGTGATATCATTTAATAGTCGTTTTCTTCAAACTTTCTACCCACGGGTGTCGTAGGAGGCGACTAAAGAGCTTATTCCATTACACTTTTATCGTTGCTGAAATCGGAGGTCCTTCACAGTCACTGCCGCAGAAGGCCACAGACGCTTGTTATTCCAATACACCGATTTCAGTTTCTGAATCATTCGCGAGCGCGCGATTTTTGCGGGCGGTCGTACGAAATTGCTCCAGTATTTTTTTTTAAACGATCTCTATCAAATTCTCTTATGGACTATCCCACTCTCATTTAATAAACGACGACACATTGCATCTATTTATCTCTTTCGCTACTATACTTACATATATCCTATTCATGTACACAACCTTTTCCAAATATTTTTACGTCATATTTCACACAAAATATTAAATAGGCGGGAACTCCTATATGACTTAAAAATAAAAGCATATTTATTAAAAAGTTTGCCGGGGTCGTACGAAGTGGCGATCGATAGTTTCAGCCTACCCCAATGAGAGGTAATGGCGTTAGTATATGTATGCATATATGTGATTGAACGTATTTGCTTACCCCAATGGGAAATAATGGCGTGAGTAGATGTATGCATGTATGTAATTATACGCCTGTGCCTACCCCCACGGGAAGTGATGGCGTGAGTATATGTATGCATGTATGTAATTATACGCCTGTGCCTACCCCCACGGGAAGTGATGGCGTGAGTATAAGTATGCATATTTGAAACAATACGTATCTGCCTACCCCTTACGGAAAAATGGCGGGAGTTTAAGTATGTATGTATGTAATTAAAATTATCTGCTTACCACAAGCGGAAGTAAAAGCGTGAGTATATGCGCGTATGTATGTAATTAAACGTATCTGCCTACTCCGATGGGAAGTAATGGCGTGAGTATTTATAATATAATATAATTTGCATGTATGTGATAAAACGTATTTACCTACCCCAATCGGAAATAATAGCGTGAGTATATGTATGTATGTATGAATATAATTATACATATCTGCCTACCCCTATGAAATGGAACCCCTACCTACCTAACTACCCCTGGAATTAATGGCGTGAGCATATGTTTATCTGCTATAAAACTTTTATTATCTTTTTTTTGTTTACGTAATTTGCAATCATGGGCATGAAAAATTTTGGCACGTCCTCTCGCTGTGGCGGGCGCGAGGCGACTAAATCGTCTGAACGTTATTCCACCTTCCTGAGACGGAGCTACAAAAAATTAAGCGGTTATTACATTACGCAATATTCAGACAGTCTTAGTAAGACTGTCTTAACCCACTTGTTACGGAAACAAAAAAAGTTAAGTTTATAAGTTGATTTTTGGTTTGGGGGCAGTTTAATGGCCTACGATTAAGAAAAAAATACTAATAAAAAACAGAATTTTCTGGGAAAGCCGGAAAGTGGTGTTGTTTTAAAACTACGGTAGTAATATGTACTACTGTTGCAAGGGTTCATGGTGAGTTGATTGAAACAAAATATATTTCAAAATAAGTACTTCTTTTATTGAATAATGCATATGTATGTAGGTACGCTTTTAACATTGCTTATGATAGGCTGCAAAACAATCTCTGGGGTGCAACGTGACGTTACATTTCACGCAAAAAAAAATGGCATGTTTGTGACAATATCCACAACGCAGTTGATTAGGGCGATATGTTATGATATGTCCTATGTTATCATATCGTGAAGATTCATGTAAACTACCGGAAGCCCGACCTGGCATACGATGATCTGTTTTTCTGTATGTCTCCAGTAAACCACATGACACACTTCTTCTGAACTTTAGATGATCGTATTCACCACCGTCGTTTTTATACAGTTGCCAGGCATTGTGCAATGACACATCGCATTTCATTTGATGTTATGTTACCAGGCTTATTCTTCTGAGCGGCGTACAAATTAGTAAAATCTCATCTCAATCTCACTGCTGAGAAGACATTCGAAACAATGTAACGGCTTTTGACGTAACTTAGCAGTCATTTGGGGACGCCAGGAAGAAAAATCTGGCTTGATGTCTCTTGCGATCCAGGAATACGCCTTATTTTTTTGTACTCGCATGATGCCACCACTCTTACCTTGCGTAGGTATTGGTAAGGTATCTTGAGCGTCCGTAGAAGAGGCGGTGGGCGCATCATCCACACGTTGACGCTTTGCCAACTGCGATATCGGAATTTCGTCTTCGTCATCACTATTGGAATCATCTCCGCCATTATCAAGTTGTATTGCACAGGGTGCTCGAAGCTGGGAGCCTGGTAGATTTTGAATGTTAACATATTCTTCGTCTCCGGAATCTTCATCGGTCACATTACCGTTACAATTATCTCGAGGAAGTATTACGATGGAATCTGGCAAAGGACCGTCATCTTCCTTCTCCAATTCTTCAACGATTTCATGAAGCCTCAAAGAGTGGAAACGGGATCTGTAATAATAAGAAATACCTACTTCAAAAACACAGATAAAACAATAAAAACGTAGGTAACACAAAAGATTTCAAGTAGAAAGAATGTATTTCTATACACCGTCCTCATCCTCACTGCATAAGTAGGTAAGGTAGTTCATTTTACGATCGTCGTTTATAAACAACACCTACTTTTCTCGACAAAAAAGGTACCAAAATGTTAATTGTAAGGCATATTATTTGTCTGCATAGATAAAACTACGTTATCACAACAAGATAAATGTAACTTCAGGCCAATATTATATTCAAATGATATTGTACTTACCCTTGAAAAGACATGATTATTTTTCGTATTTTATAGATATTTTTATAAAAAAATACGTGATATCTTGATGTCAACTGTATTTTTCCTCGGTTCGATGCTGCACTGACGAAAGCAATCACATTATAAAATTTTATTAAAACTACCCACATTTCAATGTAGATTTTTTTATTCATGCTGTTGTTTTAAAACGACGGTAGTAACAAGTGGGTTAAAGTCTAACTAGACAAGCTCGCTATTAGACTGTGCTGAATACCGCATGCTAACTCATTTTCAAAGCGTACGTAGCCGGTGGCGGTTGTCATAACCGCTTAAGTACGAAGTGTTTGATTGGAATAATCTTTATGAATTTTCTGCCATAAATATGGCATGTCTCGATACAAATCGAGAACATTAAAAAGCACTTCTTTTTCCTTTGAACAAGCCATTGTACACGCCCCGCCACAGCAAAACACATGTCACGCACGCCTTCGCTCTGCGGCTGCCGCGCGATAAATGAACAGTCTAGCGTGCTAAATCTTATTACACTACGCGGTATTCAGCAAGCAAGCAAGTAAGCACGGCCGAACCCATTCGGTCGCTCTAATTAGACAGGCTAACTTGCTAACTCTTATTACACCATGCTCAATCTAAGTTAGACTGTCTGAATATTGCGTAATGTAATAACCGCTTTAGTGAGCTAGGAGCCAAAATTTGTCTACTTTTCAGAAGCCTAGCGTTCTGAACGTTATTCCACTAGTCTGAATTCAGATTCTGTGGCTTTCGGACGTTCTGCATGCAGTCAAATGGAATAAGCTCTTAAGGGTATTGGGGCTTTTTATTGGATTTTTGGGCGATGCGGTTGGAGACCCATCACCAAAAACCTTTATTTTACCGCATTTTCCCCACTCAATTTCCAAAAGTCATGATAGTCCAGTGGGTAGAACACCCGCCCGAAAAACAGAAGGGCGTGAGTTCAAATCCTGGGACGGGCCTACACCAATTTGTCTTTTCTAAAGTCATATGTGTGGTTAATTTATCATGGTTGCTAACGGTGAGGGAAAACATCGTGAGGAAACCCACATGGCTGAGTTGTACTTAGTCATGTAACAGTGTATTCGTACAAAACGGCGATAGGCCTGCCCCCTATCACGTGAGTACACTGTCTAAGCAAAACGTGGGTACCTTCTCTGGAAAGTAGATGGCGCTTGCCATGTGAGTTCAGGAGTATTGGTACCTCTGCCAACCCCTTCGGGGATAAACGGCGTGAACGTTTATGTTTTATGTTTATGTTAATTTCCAAAAGTGGCTGGGGAATTTATAATTCCTTGGCTCTGGCTACCCCTTCTAGGGAATTATAACCGTGAGTATATGTATGTATGTATAATAAATCTGTAGAGAGGTCGATTCTGTACATGAAAAATATTTTCAAAATAACTATCAGGGGGTGATAAGTGATCGATACTGATGCCAAAAATGCAATCAGAAAAATTTTTGTCTGTCTGTCTGTCTGTCTGTCTGTCTGTCGGTTTGTATGTTCCTTATGGAAACAAAAACTACTCGACGGATTATAACGAAACTTGGCACAATTATTCTTCATACTCCTAGGCAGGTTATAGTATACTTTTTAGCAGAGTAGTAAAGAAGTTAGTACTACTTTACTCTTTTTAGTAGAGAAGTTACTCCATTTTTTAAGCTTCCGTCGCGTGTGCATCCTTAATGGTTAACGTAACATAGAAATCATGTATCACGTAAATATTCTTCATAAAATTGTCTAAAATTAGCCCTCAAGAGCATATGTCTATCTTTTATGGTTGACTCACAATAACACGGGTAACTCCCGATAGCTTAGCAGTTCGGAGCATTCTGAATATATTTGTTTACTCTTACGTTTATAACACTCTAACTCGTCCATAATTTAAAAAAGTTGACATTATAACCTATTCAATAAAAAAAGAATCATAGAAATCGGTACAGAAACACCGAAATTATACATTAAATAAGCCATCGCGCCCGTGACCAAAACCAAATCCTTACTAATTTACATATTACATACTAGATGGCGCCAGTAGTTGCATCCTACATCGAGGGATGGTTTCTGTTTTAGATTGTTATAAATTCTTTATAGCGTTCAACTCCACTTTAACCCAACCAGAAAATTTGCTTAATAACGGAGATACTGAACCGTTCATTAAAGCGCATTCAAAATCTCAAAGCTACACTGTTCAGTTGTGCTAAAATCGCGATCATTGCGCTTAATATCACAAACCTTGAGCAAAGATTGAATAAACCTCGCATATTTAAAAACCAACGCTACCCGTGCGAAGCTAGGCCGATCCACTAGTTACTAATAAATAAAGAATAAATACAGGAAAGAAAAATTTTGACACAGGCGGGATTCGAACCCGCGACCTCGGGTATACGCCCCCGTCGCTTATCCCGCCTGTGTCGAAATTTTTCTTTCCTTTATTTATTCTTTATTTATTACCAGCTATATTTAGTTTGGCTATAAACCCACGCATCAAAAACTGAGCCTCCAAGTTTAATATGTGGTACCTGGATGACGGCACCATTGGAGGCGAGGCAAAACAAGTTATGAACGACTTGAAAACCATAATAGAAGATTTCTAAAAAATTGGTCTAGATTTGAATTACGAAAAATGTGAGCTGTATTTTGGCCCCGATTTAAACAAAGAAACTGTTTCGGAAATAAAATCAAAATTCAATTCATTGGCCACAGGTATCAAAATGTTAAATTCGGATTCTCTTTGCCTCTTAGGTGCCCCAGTTCTAGATGATTCTATTCCAAAATTTACAGCAGAAAAAATTTCAAAATTTTCTTCATCTTTGGCACAACTTAACCCTCATGTAGCATATACTATAATTAAATATTGTTTGTTTGTTCCTAAATTTACAGGAGGCAAATCTCAGTTCTTTCGGATTTAGACAGAGTGATTAAAAGAACTTTGACCGAAAATCTCGACATTTCCTTAAATGAACGCTACTGGACACAAGCCACACTCCCAATACGGTACGGTGGTATTGGCATCCGCCAATTATAGCCTTACCAGCTTTCTTGTCATCTAGTTTTGCCAATGACAATCTATTCTTACGTATCCTTAATAAAACGGTAAGTTCGGCAGAGATCATTGATCTCACAGATGCTAAGAAGGTTTGGATGGATATAGTGGGTCCTACTATCAATGTTCCCATTAATCTCGCCTCTCAGAGGCAATGGGACGAGCCCCTTTGCTGTCATGTTCAAGCAAATCTTCTTAGTACAGCTCTTGACTTAGCGGAGCGGGCGCGTCCCTTAGCTTGCTGTGAGCCAGATTCTGGGCATTGGTTGAAAGCATTACCATCGAGCAACCTCTTCTATTACTACTACTTCTACTTCGAATTTTACTTATTTATTTGTTTTTTATACTTGTATGTACAGTGAAGTGTGTATATTCTTTTAATTCTTTGTTTATTGTACAAATAAAGATAATTGTAAATAACCATTGATTTTTCCAATAAAAAAAATAATAAGTAAATAATACACTGCCGGGTAAGAAACATGGGTCATATCTGACAAAGGTCATAATTCAACGAAGAACCAACGAGGCCTTGCGTCTTTTCTAATAATAGACCAACCTTAGCACATCTTCAAACTTTAAATTTCAACACAAAAACACCAAAACAGGCAAAACGGAAAGAAAACTCAAAGAGGTCGTTTCATCTGACAAAAAGGTTTGTTTTGATGACACTTCTTTAAAAAGCGCAATAAAAAGCGAGTCACATAATATCGGAGTTGCCAAACTCGACTAGTATAAACATACAAAAAAGTTTGTATCGGTGTAAGCCGAAAAAAGTTCGAAGCGCATATTACAGAGGATATAAACTGTAGCCAGTGGGGCTGTTGTTGCTCGGGGGTTAACGACCTAACTTGCAATGTTTGCACATTTTTTGGTACTTCGCATAATTTCTTCAGATAATGAACGTTTTGCTATAAAATATATCTTTTTTAGCGTATTATTATTGTAGTGAACCGTACTTGGAATTTAAATGCTTTAGTTAGTTACAAACTTAGAATCAGTGATTAGCTTTCAGGTAGCTGTCTGAGTAGTTATTAGCTATGCATAATATACAGGAAGTTTAGTAGCCAAAGGTTAGTTAAAATATAATACACTGGTACAATTACATATTTTATCTGAGGACCGCAATCAAACTGCAAAAATAACTTTTAGTATCCGCTCTCAACGGTCCAAACCCATTTTTTCCTACGAGTGTCGTAAGGGAAAATTTAGATTATGTTAGGTTTTATGAGTTCCATCAATGAGAGTCCTTTATTTTGCAACCTTCTCTCAAAAATACTTGACTTCCTCATCATAGCTACCCCTGTTTGGGTTTTCCAGCCGTGAGCACATGTATGTCATCTTCATCATCCTCAGCCTATAGATGTCCATTGCTGGACATCCTATAGACGTCCATCGGCTTCCTGCAACTTTGAACAAGTTGTCGGTCCACCTTGTGGGAGGCCTACCCTACACTTCTTTGTCAGGTACGTGGCCGCCACCCCAAAACCTTAGAGTCCCAACAACCGTCGGTTTGACATGCAATGTACCATGCCCATTGCCATTAAAATTTTGCAACTCTTCGGACTATACCAGTGAACCCGGTCCTTCTATGGATCTCATCGATGCGGATTTGATCGCGTAGTAAAACTCCTAACATAACTCTCCCTATTGCCTTTTGGATGACTTGAAGCCTTCTGGTGAGACCCATTGTTAGAGGCCATTTCTTGCCAAAATTGTACAAACCATATTTTGAAAAAATGAAAAAATGTGAATGTAAAGAGTTTCTTTGTTGCTTCTTCTCTTTACGAAACCTTCCGAAGCAACTAACAGGACTAATGATAAATTTAAAAAAATAGACGTTCATAAAAGTTGTTAACTTAATTTTGAAAAATAAACTTTTTGACGTTTTTTTTGACTTTTTGTCCTTTCCATTCAAGAAACAAAAATATCTTCCAATGCAGCAGACGACAGTTTCTGAGAAATGACATCTCCCTGTCTCAGTCCTCGCTGAAATGTATGTATGATTTTTACCAAATGGGGAAGCGGAGTCTATTGATTGCCACTTTGAACGATCCCGACAAAAAACGAGATCTTTGAGATAAACTTGATTTGACTTTTAGAATTATTAGATAGATAGAAAGTATTAGATTGAACATTAATTTTGTTTATTGTTGTTCTGTTCAAAAGATTTATCTTAAATATTATAGTTAATTTATTATTATAACTTTGTTTATTCTAGTCAATTAATTTTTAGATTACAAGATATACGTTTTTTGGGTTCACATCTCAAAAAATAAACGAACAACAAAATTTTTACATGTTTGTATTTAAAGATTTGGTTGAAAGTGAAGAAAAAAATAGCATAGCCCAGACAGTAGGAAATATATACATATTAATAATAACTGCGATAGGCCTGCCCCCTATCACGTGAGTACACTGTCTAAGCAAAACGTGGGTACCTTCTCTGGAAACTAGATGGCGCTTGCCATGTGAGTTCAGAAGTATTGGTACCTCTGCCAACCCCTTCGGGGATAAACGGCGTGAACGTTTATGTTACGTTTATGTAATAATAAACTCAATAGAAACATTTGAATGCCTAAAATATTTACAGAAAGTTTTATACATACACACATACATATACTCACGGATATAAATCCCTAGAAGGGGTAGCCAGAGCTAAGGAACTAGAATTTCCTCAGCCACTTTTGGAAAGTTGATTGGGGAAAAGATGGCAAAATAAAGGTTGTTGGTGATGGGTCTCCAACCGCATCGCCCAAAAATCCCTTAAAAGCCCCAGTGCCGTTAGTTGCCTCTTACGTACACCCACCAGCAGAAATGGGGTAGTGTTATTCTAAGCCAACACTACACAACTGTATATAACATTATACCCAACTCGTAAACTCTTAAGCCACGCAGCATTATTCTGATAAGAAGTCAAGATGAGCTATGAACGCATATGGCTCCCATGTGCACAAGGCAGAAATGGGGTAGTGTTATTCTAAGCCAACACTACACAACTGTATATAACATTATACTTAACTCGTAAACTCTTAAGCCACGCAGCATTATTCTGATAAGAAGTCAAGATGAGCTATGAACGCATATGGCTCCCATGTGCACAAGTTCTCTTCAGTTCTAAAAATTCTCTGTTCAACTGACGAGCTGCCAAAGAAAGTGTTGCACAGTGATCATTGTGCGGACATTTTTTTAACAATTTAATTTGAAACGATTTATTAACTTTAAATAAATCAATACTATAATAAGACTGTACCGAAGTCAAAACTGTACATAGAAGGAAAAAAAAATACCAGTGGATTATGTTTAATTTTCGATACTAAAGCCAAATATGCGCTTTTTGAAAAAAATCTTTCTGTCTGTATGTCCTCACGTTAATTGTAACAGACGGATCTTGATAAAATTTAGTATGAATGTAGCTTATACACCTGGCCAACATATAGGATATAATTTATCCCGGATTTCGCAAGGGTATCCACAGGAGCATAAAAAACAACTTAAATTTTATATGGCTCCCCATATTTACACGATATTTTTTTTCATCGAACGAATTTATCAGGCTCTTCATTAATAGTCTCTTTGGAAAAATAAGGGTTCCATCCATTTTCATCAAAATTAATGTCCATTTAATTGTTTGTCAATAGTATGACTACTAGATATATTTGCCATGTAGTGTTGGCTTAGAATAGCACTACCCCATTTCTACCGATGGGTGTACCTAAGAGGCGACTAGCGGTATTGGGGCTTTTAAGGGATTTTTGGGCGAAGCGTTTGGAGACCCATCAATAACAACCTTTATTTTTACCATCTTTTCCCCACTCATATTTCCAAAAGTGGATGAGAAATTTCTTACTCCATAGCTCTGGCTACCCCTTCTAGGGATTTACAGCCGTGAGTATATGTATGTATGTATTTATATATTGCTTATCAAAAATTTGAAGTCAACAGTAACATCTTCGTGGCGTAGCGATATACCGTTCGGCAAATACTAATCGAATGGAAGACCCAGGTTTAAATCTCGGGGATTACAATCTTTTTGAGATTTTTTTTGTTGCTTATGTGTTAGCTTAGAACAATAGGAAGCACTACTCCTTCTTTTTCACATTCAACTATGTGAATATGTATGAATAAACATACATACATACATATAATCACGGTTATAAATCCCTTAACGGGGTAGCCATAGCTTTGGAATGAGAAATTCCTCAGCCATTTTTGGAAGTTGATTTTGGAAAATTTGATTCTTATGAACAATTAAAAAGGATTTTTGGAACTCACCTCCTATGGGATTGAAATAGTATACAAATTTTTGAGATTCCTGTATCTAGAAATTTGAAACTTGATGGGATCGACTGATATAAACACTACAAAAAAGAGTATATGAAATTCAATTCAAAGTATATCAATCATATATGAGTATATACTAACGGCTATAAATCCCAAAAAAGGCTAGCCATAGCTTCAGAGATAGTAATTCTTTATCCACTTTTGGAAGTTAAATAAGGAAAAGGTAGTCAAATGGGTCTCCAACAGCATCGTCCAATAATCACCTTAAAAGCTTCAATGTTCTTTGTATCTATTACAACGCCCGCGAGAATATAAATTAAAAAAAAACATAAGTTAAGATAGTGTTTTGGTATTTTCGGATGTAAAATTCGGTGGTATTTTGTAGTCCACGCGGATGTAGTCGCGGGCAAAAAGCTAGTAAATATTATAAAACAATACCATACATTGTGTAATTCGAAGTTAGTCTAATTTTTATTGAAACATTGCAATCCTGTGAAATTTGAATAGCCAATTTGAGAATATTAATGTGAAATTCATATAAATAATCAACAAATAGTTATAATTTTAGAATATTTTTTCGGTTGAGAAATGGATTAGTCTCAAATCGACTTAAAATTAGTGTGTATTCAATTTAATTTTATCTAAATAATAGTTTGAAAAGTACTGAGATACGCGTTAAATTTAAACAACAAAAGTTAAATCAACTATAAATAATATATATAACTATATATATAATTTATGTATATATAGGCTTAGCTGTGTAGTGCCGGCTTAGAATAGCACTACCCTATTTCTTCCGGTGGGTGTACGTAAGAGGCGACTAACGGTATTGGGGCTTTTAAGGGATTTTTGGGCTATGCGGTTGGAGGCCCATCACCAACAACCTTTATTTCACCATCTTTTCCCCACGCAACTTCCAAAAGTGGCTGAGGAATTTTTAATCCCCTAGCTCTGGCTACCCCTTCTAAGGATATATAGCCGTGAGTATATGTTTGTATATATATATATATAATATAAATTGATGATAGCTTTGTATATTTAAACAAATATTTAGTTTGAGACATTTATATATCTTTAAAAATACTAACGCCGTCTCCCCAGCATGTTGGTTCACTGAGGAAATTGTTCAAACAAAGACACACCCAGTTTCAAGGAGTGAAAAGTTGCTACGTGACTCAGGATATTGTTATGCTGGCGTTGAAGAATAAATTGCAGCAGCATCCCACGAGAGGCGCGGTTATCTTTATCAAACTTTTTCGACTTCTTTTAATCACAAACAAATTCCTTTTTCATTTATTTATGTTATTGGGAAAGTATTGTTTTGATATTGCAGTTGAAATGTAAAAAAAGATCGAATAAAAAGTTTTTATAACTTATCTCATCAATATATTCTCATCATGAAATAGAACCAACATATGTTTTTGTAAGAGTCACTTTCGGTATTCGGTTAATTTTCATTTAAATTATAAATTGCCGTGTAGTGCCGGCTTTAAAAAAAGAAGAAGAAAGAAGACGGCTTAGAAGCTTTTTAAAGTGGTTTTTGGGAGATGCGGATGGATATACAATATTTTCTCGTATCAACATCCTAATGTGGCTGAGGAGTTTCTAACTCTGAAGCTCTGGCTACCCCTTTTTGGGATTTATGGCCATGAGTCTATTTATGCATGCAAAATTATAAATTATGTTGAAACTGGTTCTTAAACAATGTAGTTATCATACATCGTTTAATAGCGTTTCTGATAAATACTAACAAGTTATCGCTAATATCTGATCATAATCATTCAAGTGTTCATAATTTGACAGGCTAACTCTTGTTTTCCCAAGCTCAAGTCCGGAGATAACAAGAGAAGCGAACAAAAGGGGGCATTGTCAACTTAAATACATGTTTGCATTTATATCTTTGTTACCTGGAGCCGGTAGATACAAAATATTATTATCTTTATTTAACCTTTAACGTCACGGGCGGGGTCTAAGCAGACCCCACTACTGTTTTTAAACGGTATTTTTTGAAATTTAGGAGTTAGGGTCGCGTGTTCTCGGCTAATCTCAGCGCGACGCGAGGTCTTTTGGCGAGTGGAAGTTCGTCGCTCGTCTGCTAAGGTAAGATGCATGCAAAAATTTCGACACAGGCGGGAATCGAACCCGAAATCGAAATTTTTCTTTCCTTTATTTATTCTTTACTAGTGGTCCGCCCCGGCTTCGCACGATGGTGTTAAATATTTTTACTGCTTACACCCTACGGTATTTAGCGTGATTATATATCCTATGTCTTTTTCCTGGTTCTCAGCTACCTCGCAATCAATTTTCAGCCTAATCGGTTCAGTTGTTCGTGACTTATAAAAAGTGTAACTAACACGACTTTCTTTTGTACTATATATATAGATTTATTAGTAATAATCCCCACATGAGGTTTTCATGAACAAAAAGATTAAATTAAGATTTGAGTGAGTTGATCGGCGAAGAGCAATTTTTGCCCAGTACAGAAGATGCTGGTCTAAATGCTTCAAAAGTAAAGCTAAGAAGCTATTATTGCCCGAGATTCGAGGAAAAAGTTACTATTGTCAGTCTGTAAGTCTTGTAAATAAACTATATGCAAGCCTTATTCGGTAGCTGTTACTTATACTGTTTATCATGCCTACCCAAAGATTAATTTATACGTTAGTTTAGGTTAGTAAGTTTCAAGATCTGTCATTTTTTTTGTTTAATGTTTTTTGTATCTTTTTCTTGTACATTCTTGTTTTTGACTCTCATATTTATTTTTAAAAAATACAAGAAAGTATGTTGTTGACTCTTTTGTAAAATTTTAGTACATTATTATGTGCCTGAAGAATTCTACGTATGATATTGTTAATTTGATAAAAATGATCCTTACTTTTACTGTGTGTTGAAATGGGTTAGTGTTATTCTAAGCCGACACTAAACAGCAACACCTACCTTTTAACACAAATTGTTATATCAGACTATTAACTAAAATTTAATTAACTTACTACCTCGTCAACCCTTTTGTGTTATTGGAACAACAGTGTATTTTTTTATAAGATACGAGTATATTAATTTTTTATTGTATACTTACTTATGAATAGTGATAATATATAACTGATGAATACTTTTAAATGTACGTTCAGATTACTAAACCTACTTAAACTTAAAAGTTCATGCCGTTTTGGTTCTTATACTTTTGAAGATAACGTGACATAACCTGGTGTTCAAAGTATCCACGTTTTGGTCTATCACCCTTTGGTACGAATACACTGTCACGACTAAGTACAACTTAGCCATGTGGGATCATCACGATGTTTTTCCTCACCGTTAACACCACGACAAATTACCCATATAATATTCGACTTTTAGTAAACAGAAAGTGGTGCTGGCCCGACCCAGGATTTAAACACACGCCTATAGAATTAAATTATTCTAAAACTTGTTTAAGCAAAGAGACGGTGGTCAAAAGCATCATCGCATGTAATAAATATTATTAACTTTGAATAGAATAGAATAGAATAACTCTTTATTGCACATCAAACACAAATTTACAAAAATAATAATATGATCAAACAGTTTACAGTGAGGTACAATTGGCGGTCTTATCGCTAAAAGCGATCTCTTCCAGACAACCTTTGGAAGGTGAGATCGATAAATTAATTATTTGGGTAGATGCACAAAACAAGGCCAGAAAAACATAATAATCTATTAAGCTTACTTAAAACTAACTTATTTAATTTAAATAACAATATAAATATTAATCATACTTTGATATAATGTTTATTGATTGTTTATTGACGACAGCCGTGGCCGAGAGGATAGGTGACTAGCTTTTCGGTCAGGAGGTTGCGGGTTCGATCCCAGCTGAGGGCAACATTTATATGATAATGATTGTTTCTTAGTCTTGGATGTTATTCATATGTGTATTATATTATATTAAATATATCGTTGAGTTAGTATCCCATGATACAAGTTATACTTAGTTTGGAGCTAACATGATCTGTGTATAATATATCTGTATATATTTATTATTTTATTATTCACTACGATAAAAATCACTAAATAGGAAGATAAAGTGCATGAAAGAAATTTAAATAAAATATAAACTAATATAAAACAAAAGCAGATCCGGTTGTGTAAAAATAAAAGTAGCAAACATACTAAACATTTTCAGTTTTAAATATTAACTTGAAACCAACAAACTGTTTTCAACTCTTTTAGTATAAATTATGTTTGAAAAATCCTTCTTAAATCTCAACTGTAACGAAAAACAATGACTTTTAATTAAACATTCTCCGTCTAGTTTTTACACTCAAAGATCTGACATTAAGTTTAAAATGTATTAAAATGTATGTGTAGTATTCTAGAATGTTATGAGTGTTAGTGGATGGTATTGAGAGTTTTCTTTTGAATTAATTGAATATTTGTGTAACCGAGCTATGTAGTGTCGGTTTAGAATGGCAATACTCCATTTCTTATAGTGGTGTTCGTAAAAGACGACTAAAGGTATTAGGATACCTTTAAGTAATTTGTGTGCGAAACAGAGATATCATCATCAACCATAATTTCACCATCTTTTTCTCACTCAACATACATAAACTCATACCTATAAATCCCTAGATGGGGTAGCCAGCGCTAAGGAATTAGAAATAAAGGTTGTTGGTGATGGGTCTCCAACCTCATCGCCCAAAAATCCCTTAAAAGCCCCAATACCGTTAGTCGCCTCTTACGTACACCCACCGGAAGAAATGGGGTAGTGCTATTCTAAACCCACACTACACAGCAAAAGTTATTGAGGAATTTCTTATTCTGAAGCTCTGGCTACTTATTTTTGGTATTTATAAACCTAACTATACATACATATATGCAAACATGCAAATATACATATTTGTATATAATATATCGCACCAAAAACATTAAATGTAAAAAAATGCCAAGTCTCTCGATGCAGTCTTTCCATCGTAAAAAGTTTTGAGATCTCATAGAAGCCAAGTCCTATTCAAAATATTTCGTAGTTATAAATCAACATTTAGTAATTGTATCAATGGTTTTCTTTATATTATAATTATAGTGACTTGGCAATGAGCACAAATTAAAAGCTGCTTGCTGCCTGGAATTATATGCAAATGTTACTGACGAGACCAGTGATCAGATTATTTGTTATGTGTGAATCATGATGGTCACTACCGACTACGTGCTCCAATACAATAATTAAGAATACCTTACGGGCCATCGCTTTATGAAAGTAAATGAATCGAGAGTGCACTAAGACTGACTGCCGTTGCCGAAATTCGGTTGGGACGACACGGATAAACCAAAAGAAAATTAATTTTGTGATATTAATGTTTACGCATGCGGTGTGTGTAACTTTCAACTCCTCCAAATACGCCGTTTTATTTGTTTCTTCTTGTGCTCATTGCCAAGTCACTATAATTATAATATAAAGAAAACTATTGATACAATTACTAAATGTTGATTTATAACTACGAAATATTTTGAATAGGACTTGGCTTCTATGAGATCTCAAAACTTTTTACGATGGAAAGACTGCATCGAGAGACTTGGCATTTTTTTACATTTAATGTTTTTGGTGGGATCTCATTTATTTTTTGTTAGTGTATTTCTTTCTTTTACTTTTAGGTGACCTCACAATTTCTTGGACGTCAGCTACTGCTTTGCTTAGAACCCATTCTCTATCTCTATCTCTTTTGTTTCTTCTCTGAGGCTTCGTTACTTCTAAGGTAGACAAGTCTGGGCGATATATACTTCGGAGTCGATTATATTCAGCTATTGCTGTCTTCTGAGTTTTGATACTACTAAAATTCACATTTATTAAATGTAATCCACCCAAACTAGTCACTCTTGAAAGGGCCACGTATGCTTGTTTGACGACTGAAAACTCCCATACATGCTGTATGACAACGAATGAAATAAACACGACCCATCTCCAGGAATAGAGATGACTCTGTGTGGACAAAGGTCGCCATTTATGTACAATATTTCACGTTCCATTACACTATATTTACAATTACTTCTATAACAATAGGGCTTAAACTTATATATATGCAAACTAAATAGAACTAAACTAACTAACAAATAACTAACTAAATAAATATATATCTACTAACTTACAAACTATAACTAAACTAAACTAAATAACACGTAAAGTTCTCCGAATATCAATTATCACTACAATATTTTTTAGTTTCGAAATAGGTTTTCATAGACAGATGGCGCTATCAAATGAAAATTATCGAATTTTTATGAAGTACTACTTACACTGCGCTTTGTAACGAAACCATAGCGCGATTCAGACAGGTACAACGCCATCTATCGAGCGCGCATACAATATTTATCGCAATACAATGGAGTTTTAGCTTTATTAATTTAATGAACTTTATGTATTAATTTGTATTAATGATAGTCTATGTATTACATTTATATTATTCTTTTCTATTCTATGTATGTATTCATCCAATTGAATAGGTACTTGAACAACGAACAAAGTTAACAATGCAGTCAAAATCCATACATAATGTTCTTGCCAAACCGCAAATACAAAATTGTTTTCAATGGCATATAATTTTTTAATGTTTTTATAATTTTTCCTTTATATGTGGCTAATGACCTATCTTGGTGCAAAATTTGAAGTTTCTAAGTCTGCTAGAAGTACCTTAGATTTTTGATGATCTGTCAGTGAGTCAGTGAGTGACAAAATGGTGTAACTTTGATCGACCGTAACTCCTAAACTATTAATTCATTTGGCGTGTAATTTCGAACTTAAGCTTGTTCTAATGCCTACTATTATTCACCGAAAACCTAAACTCCTAGCTTTGTCCACGTCGAAGATATAGGGGGGGCGAAACAGCCGCGAACCGCTTCGAGAAAAGATGGTACGGCCGCGCCCGTTTTGCTCGAGACTTGGCAGGGGCACTGCCGTGCCCCCAGATTGCCGGCAAAAAGAGCAAGTCATCAATTGTCACACACAAATTGTGTGGAAGTCGTCTTTAGTTCATCGGAAGTACCAGAACGCCAGCGCCACCACGCGGCCCTGACAGAGTCTAAGTTTTGCGCTACCGGATGACGACGCGGAGGCACATTCTCACGGTGAACCGCGGTCGAGGTGCAAGCAAAACTAGAAACTGTCTCGCATTCCCGTACAAACCTACCTAGTGCTATATGTGATTAGTTTACTAAGTGATTCATTATTGTTAAAAAGAATTATATCATCATTATTTTCAACCGACCGACCACATACTATATCTAACTATGACAGATAATAGTGAAATTACACCTCCCCGTTATATATACATGTATGTTTGTGATATTTTTTTTATTTATACAGAAAATTTATGATTGTAAATTGACAGAAGAGATTTATAGAGCCAATGTGGACGGTAATATCAGAAGAGGGCGGCCACGGAGGACACATTTAGATCAAATAAAGAATGAGCCTCAAAAGGTCCGAAGTAGGAAGAATAAAACCTTATGTATAAAAAGATGAGACTATAGACTAAGCTCGAGAGATTTCACGGGATCGTACAAAATGGCGATCGTTAGTCTCTGCCTACCCAAATGGAAACTAAAGGCTTGAGTATATGTGTATAATGTATATTGTGTGTGTGTATATTTATTTATTTTCCGTAGTGTGTTGGCGAAGCAATTTGGAAATTTGGCTGAGACAACAAGAGAAAAACCGTTTGACAGCACGCA
Source organism: Bedellia somnulentella (assembly GCA_963576735.1). NCBI lineage: Eukaryota > Metazoa > Arthropoda > Insecta > Lepidoptera > Bedelliidae > Bedellia > Bedellia somnulentella. The sequence continues at coordinate 5,803,590 of OY755171.1, forward strand.
GAGTAACAACTCCTGTCATTCAGAACCATACCATCAGCTTTTCGTGCCTGTCTAAGCACGAAATAAACTTAACTCAGCAAAATAAAGCCAGAATACTGAAACCGAATTCGAATAAGGACAGCTGTACAGTGCGAGCGAAATAGCTCACTAATTAGAAGGTGAAAGCGTAGTCCGGAGAACTGTCAAGATTCAATTTACTTGTTCACTTTGACGAAATTCTCATGTCACAGACCAAAGGGAATTGACGTCAGGACTAATTTGGGACGCAAAGCTTAAGTACAGTGCTTTGGTACTCTACTTATGTGGTATTCGTGAGTGCTTTTGTTACTATTTTAGGTGCATGTTTGGTTAGTAATATATTTATGTTAAAAATCTTTTTATTCTTTAATAATTTTGGCTTATTGAAAGCATTTTGCACTTTATATGGTTAAAAAGTCTTTGTTATTAGGTTTTGCCTATGCATTTTTGGACTCTTTGAAGCGAGTATAAGAGGCGGGTATCTGTTTTTTTTATATCGGTTCACTAAAAATTCGGTTACAATGACCTTAAATAAGTTTTTCGATCAATGGATATTTAATATTTTGAAAGCTGTATAAGAATGAGAGATAGTGTAATTCGTGAACAAGCAAAAATACCGTGCCACATGGACTAATAAATGTTAAAGTGGTTTGGGCTCAGAAAGTGGTTGGATGAAACTGACCAAAGAGACACAACGAATCATTGTGGTATTATCATAGTATTGTAAGTAAAAGTTGGAGTCCAAAATAAAGAGGATGTATGTAGAGCATTTATGAAGAAAAAATGTATCGGAGGGAAGCGAGAGTATCAAGAGGTCTACTCTCGAATTCGCAAACCATTATAGCATTCGAACTTTTTCTTACTGCTTAAATATGAATAAATATTTTAAATTTTGCGCTTAATAATTAATAAAACCAACTACGGGGGTATTGGTAGATTCGTCGAATATTACCTCACCATACTCACTTAACAAAAATGTCGAAATTCATTCGTGGGAGTGGGAAAGAAATGATTGCTAATAGGGTACAGAAGAGTTACGTATGCTTTTTATCGTTCTTAATTTAAAGAGTAGATCTTTAGGATCGTACAAAGTGGCGATTGATTGCCTCTTAACCCAATGAGCCTCTTAACCAAATATTGTTCGCATTAAAAACAATAATACGGTCGTGACTCGTATGTAGTGCTCTGGGCAAAATAGGTTGGCTCATGTCATTTCGTTAATGCACCATTAAATGTAGGCAATTGCCACAAAGAGGACAATGTTTGCGAGTTTAATGGCGGATTGAATCGCATTAAAAATGTTTCGGGTTTGCTGTTTCAAATGATTCGGGTATTTATCGTGATTTCGGGAGTCGTGCGGGGCGCTCATTAGTTTTTGCGAGCGAGTTTTATTATACGCTGGTGGATTAATGAAACACTTTTTTCATACGTATATGAATTGCACATGAAATATTCGACGCATATTTTAATTGGGTGGGTGCTTTTAGGAACCGTCATGATATGAACCTATATAGTACCTGTTTGTTTTTGTATCACATCAATTTCTGAAGAACATTATGTTACACAATAATTGACTGCATCCGTGGTCTCGCGGTTAAGCGCTTGGTTTCAAGTACGGAGGTCTCGGGTTCGATCCCCGGGGGGTGGTAACCTTACAAATTTTATTTGTAAGATTTAACCTCGTTTGAAAGGATATTGGAGGCTTAAATCACCTGATTATCCGAAAATTAAGATGATTCCGTCCTTCAGAGGGCACGTTAAGCCGTTGGTCCCGGCTACTATTATGGTAGTAGTCGTTACTCTGCCAACCCGCACTTGGCCAGCGTGGTGGACTATGGACAAATCGCCCTATATAGGGTAGCCTCGAGCCCATTGGTGGGGACAGAGGGATTGGTGGGGATATATGCTGCAATGCATATTGCTACGCATTTTTGCTGTAGTTGTTCGATATTCTCATCAAATCATCATGAGAGATTTATACCAGTTTATCCAGATCATTATAAGCTGAATCACTTGATCTGAAAACACGAAAAAATATTTTTTCATCCGCGTTTCATTTAGCAACAAGCTCACATCTCAAGAGAAAAGATTATTTCTCAGCAGAATAAAATAAAAGCGTAACAGAGCGAAGACGAGAGAGCGAGAATAGTTGGTTAAGCGTGATTCCACAACGAATTATAAATAAAGTATATATAAGAGTATTTACAACATTGCATACATATACACCATATATGACGTTTATCCATACACACAAAAAATTGCATGATAACTTATTATTCTTAACCCTTTACCACCTACCACCTATTTTTGTCACACAACCACCTACCATACGTCTCAAAGACGGGGAGGTGAAATAACATCATTTTGTAAAATCTATAGGGGAGAGGTTTCCTATTAAATTAAAATTGGATCAAGAATGTATCAAACTATTCATAAAATAAAAAAGGCATATTTATTTAGTTTTTTTATACCATAATCTCAATTAACAAACATCATTCTTGTTTGAAGCTTACAAAAGGCTGTACTTAAAAATTTGATAAAAAATATCGATCACATAGGGTAAAAACTTCTTTCTTCATTTTTTTAACTACTACAGTAATCAACAGATATTATAAAATTTAGGTTTCAATCAAATAATAAAATCTTCAACAAAATTGCAGGTGATCAATATTACAGTTTTTCACGACAGTGAATGCACATTTTCTTAGGGCATTTAATGTAAATTGATTTTTTTAAAACACATTTATATTAAGTTCTGCGTTTTTTTTTTATTCACATGTGGAATATTATTTACGGACTTTTAGACTTTCTTCAGCACTGTTGCTAATTGGAAGTGCTGATGATGTTGTTTCATTGTTGCTGTTGAGAATGCGTCGGAGTGAGATTCTGATATCGCATCTAACTTTTACAATTACATCTGGCTACACTTTTCTGGGATTTATAGCCGTGAGTATATGTATGTATGTATGTTGCTTTCAACTCTTTGTTCTTGGGCTTTAGTAGATAATCGGACGACGACGTAACTATTTGAAGCCGAAAAAGCGAGAAGCCTGTAAAATACATCTAATGGCTATGCTGTAGTATAATTGGAGCATCTTTGGTCTAGCAGATCTATCCCAATTTTGGTCTGATTGTAGAAAAGTATAGTTTACGATTTTTTTGTAGCCTCGTCAACTTCTGGCATGTGATGTATACTCGATATTGTGATCACTGCTTGAATTGGCTTAGAAACATAAGATAATATGGTTATAAAGCCTTTCGTAAAGCCAAAAACTAAAGCTACATTTATCGTTTGGTATTTTTTTTTCATTCGAATCGTCTTCCTCTAAGCAACGCTCAAAAATTCTGTCACTAGGTGTCATTTTTACCCAAAACTATAACAATAAAAAAGATGACACAACCACCTACGACTACGACTCTCAGACGCAAGACGATAGTTTATCACTTATTTAACTTACCGTTTTAACTTTGCTAAAGTCTGTAAGACGTATGGTAGGTGGTTAAGGGTTAAAATAAATATTGTGAAATAATAGAACGCAATATGTACATACATACATACATATACTCACGCCATTAATTCCCATTGGGGTAGGCAGAGACTATCGAACGCCACTTCGAACGATCCTGACAAACCTTTCTAGGGATCTATAGAGCTAGTGTGGATGGTAATGTTAGTGGAGGACGACCACGGAGAACACACTTTGACCAAATTGAGAGTGTGCTCAAAAAGGCTGGCGTCCGAAGTATGTAGAATAAAAGAGCATGTATGAAAAGATTGATGGATGTAAACCCATTATATCAATACACTTAAATTGTACTATTGTTTTTTATATTATTAATCATATAAAAACAATAGTACAATATAATATATTATAAAAATAAAGTAAAGTAATTACAGTAAAATTATCCATCTACCTATTTACAAGTCTCAGCTTTCCACAGCGAAAAATCCAGGAATGGGTAATCCCTGTCATACCCCTAAATTTGAGCAGATAAAAGTTGTACAACAAAGTATAGTTGTTGATAGGGTCTCCACTCCACCTGAATCACCTAACAATCACATAAAACACACCAAAATTCAATTGTCTCGTTCGACTCTCACTGGATCCATTAAATTAGTGTGTTCCATAGATAATTTTCTGAAAAATTACATACTAAAAACTCCCCCTTTTAATATCAAAATTTAAACAATGAGGAACTCACACTTGACCTACCTAATTTAGCGGTACCTGGTACTGGTGACCCAGGAAGCAACTTCGCGAGAAATATGATTCTACACGAGAGGCCGCTCTGTTAGAGCAAGCATAAAGAAAACTTTAAGAGGCCATTACACGCCATTTTATTTCCCTCAGAAAAGTGCGAACTCTTCCGACCTGTGGAATTTCCCCTTAGCTTTTACAATGAAAAGATTAAAGTAAAGTATACGCTATCTACATAACAAAAAGATGAATTCTACAAAAAACACACTCGCACAAAAACAAATAGTATTTTAAAACTGATAAAAACATAACAAAAATAACATACTCACGCCATTAGATCTCATTGGGTATCACCTCACTTAATATATATTTTAGTTTATCTAAATAATCTTCTTTATTAAATCTGCATGGCGTTAGTTTATAGTCCAAGATCCCGGTGCCCCCAGACGTTACTTATTTTCTCATAAGAAATATAAATGGGATAAAGTAGTGTTAGTACGTACTTTGAGTGTGTGCATACCTGCTACCTTGGGTCGACGGCCAATTCATAGGTACCAGGTGCTAAAGGTAGATAAATTCAGTGCTGATTTTTCTTAAATTCTCAGTGCTGATTTTTACATATGTTTTAGATATTGTTGTTAAAAATTAATAATCATTATTGCCAGACACTTTCCATCGGCGCTTACCCTTACCAGACGCTTTAAAGCTTCAAAAAAAATAACACATTCTTACTTACAATCTCTTGTTCAGACTTAACGCCTGAACAAAATATTACGCAAGAATACAATCAAGAAAACAATTGCCGTCACCCGTACGTCAGGCCCTTAAAGATACTATATACAAATCTGTCTACTCATGTCACTTAACCTACGACCGTTGTACCATTAACAACCTTTTAAAATATATTAATTTGTAAAGCATTGTAAGCATTTAATTTACACCGTCTATCCACCAAAGATAGAACACGTATAGTAGCCTAAGTATAAGAAAGATATCCATAAATAGATATCTCTCTCACACTCAAGCGTACAAATAATGACCTCGCGCTTATACACATAGCGACACTTTATGTGTGTCTGGGGGGATGTTTGACCCCTCCAATTGGTCTGGCTGCTGACCAGGGGTGTTCAAATAGTTCCCCAAGGATCATACATAAAAATTAAGAGTGAGATTGTAAGTAAGAATATGTTATTTTTTTAAAGCTTTAAAGCGTCTGGTAAGGGTAAGCGCCGATGGAAAGTGTCTGGCAATAATGATTATTAATTTTTAACAACAATATCTAAAACATATGTAAAAATCAGCATTGAGAATTTAAGAAAAATCAGCACTGTATTTATCTACCTTTAGCACCTGGTACCTATGAATTGGCCGTCGACCCAAGGTAGCAGGTATGCACACACTCAAAGTACGTACTCACACTACTTTATCCCATTTATATTTCTTATGAGAAAATAAGTAACGTCTGGGGCCACCGGGATCTTACTCTATTATGATCATACTAGCTGACCCGACAGACTTCGTACTGTCAAATTTGCTTATGACAAAGCTTAAGGCGTTTTTTTAATTAATTTTAATAAAACCTCAAAAATTGTAACCTATGTGTTATTCTGATGTATAAGCTATAACCTATGTGTTATTTTAATGTATAAGCTATATTGTGATAAAGTTTCATTCAAATCAATTCAGTAGTTTTTACGTGAAAGAGTAACAAACATCCATACATCCATACATCCATACTTACAAACTTTCGCCTTTATAATATTAATAGGATAAAATATGAGTACTACTAAAACATGATTCCGCGAAAAGAGATCCGGAGTTATGTGATTAACCGTCTCTCAGTCACTTTAGTAGGTTGAGAAATGTAATGTAATTGTAGTAATGTAATTATTGTTGAAATAAAATAAATTGTTACTTATTTTGTATATATTCATTTGTTTCTAAATTAAACTGGAAACCAACATACAGGAGCTCAGCTTTAAAAAAAAATGAACATAAAAAAAGAAAGATGATCTTTAATCGAATTCTTTTACTTTTGTTTTATATCTGTTAACCTAGCGACTGACTACACTTGGAAAATTTTAAAAAGGTTCAAACTTTCAGGCCGAAGTAGTTTTAGTTTTATTAGACGCCTCGGTTTTATTTCTCGTAGCACCCAGTGGGCATAGTCTGTAAGATTTACGTGTAAAGACCATTGTTCAGGGAAAATACATCGTTTCCGTTGGCAAGGGACCTCTGTGCGACGGTTTACTGCACTTAATTCCGGATTTCGCGGGGTTTTCCGGTCTATAATGTAGGGTACAATTGGAGAGTGTGCACGTGACTCGTTTACATAATAAAAGAGTTCAAAAGACGGATTAGTAGAACCACTTGTTTCATTGCTGATGCCTCTCAAAGTTTTATTGCAGTTGTTCTATATAAATAGCGAATGATGATTACATGCTAACTCATATACGAAGCTGTGCAATATCGCTTTTTGGGATAAAATTATTCATACCACAATAAAACTTAATTCTGTTGATAATGATTTCATAAAATAATGTTATATACGGGGGACGCCAAAAGAAACTAGATACTCAAAAATTATAAAATTTATTCTTTATTACAAGTATCGATCTTTCAAAGTATTCACCCTGAGCACGTATACACTTTTCCATACGTCTGAAACAATTGGAAAATATCTGTCACCACTCTTCTTTAGATACCTCAGAAATCTCGAAATTATAGGCAACCAGCGCATCTTCTTTGCTTTCAAACCTCTACCCCTTTAGTGTTTCTTTCATTTTTGGAAACAAGTAAAAATCACAAGGCGCTAGGTCAGGGGAATATGGCGGGTGAGGTAGAATTGACACATTTTTCGAGTTGAAAAAGTCTAGTATTCCAGCAGACGTGTGCGGCGCCGCATTGTCGTGTTGCCAGAGAAGGTGCCGGATTCCTGACTTCGGTCGCTTGTCTCACCAAGCTGGAGCTCTGTTGGAGCACAGACTGTCACATACCATTCGGAGTTCACCGTTCTTTCATTTTCTAGCACAACAGTAGCAATATGACCCGTTTTGCAGAAAAACGAGGCGACCATTTGTTTCTGTCTGCATCGTGCACGGCGACATTTCGTTAGAGTTGGCTCGTCTTCAAAGCACCATACAGTCGAATGACGCTTTGATTCGGGATCATAGTAATATAGCAATGTTTTGTCACTATTCAGTATATCATATATTTTTTTTATCACCTCCGTTGAATTTATCTATCATGAATAGGCACCAATACACCATTCTGCTCATCGGTAAATTTGTGCGGCACCTATCTCGAACAACGTTTACGGAGAGAAAGGTGGTCGTGAATTATGGTTTGCATTGCTGCTGATCCAATTCCTTGCTCTCGCTCTAGCTCTACATATGTAATTCTTCGGTTTTCGCGAATAAGTTTTTCGACTGCACGAACGTTTTCTTGCGTGACCACGGTTGCCCTCTTTTAAATTTAGCAAACAGATTGAATACTGTTGCTCAGGAACAAGCAGACTCACTAAAAGTAGAAGCCAAAAGTTCAAAACATTCTTGAGGCTTTAAACCTTTTTTAAAGTCATAATAAATCATAGCGCGAAAATCACGTCGACTGAGCTCCATTGTTGCAAGTGAATTCTTGCCAGATACTCGGAAAAAATATGCTCATTCAAATAAAAAATAAATAAAAGAAGTGTGTTCTATATTCAAATATGTCAATAAAAAACCAGCCTATAAGATGGTGTATAGCTTGCCAGTGTTAATTAAATGAGAAAAGAGTATCTAACTTCTTTTGGCATGCCCCTCGTATATAGCCATAAATTGTAACTTTGAATTTGCCGAGTTTATGTCTTTTTTTTTATTAGTCAAAAATTTGTTAGCACCTTAAATTAAGATTATAAATATGTACTTGATTTCCTAACAAAACGGATAGGTGGTTCAAACCAATTAAATTACTGTACTACAAATACATGAATAGTTTTTCTCTCACCGCTAATAACTATAAAAAAATGTTTGAATTACAGGCGTAATCTTATTATCTGGATAATGATTTTTACCTATGCTTCATACATTATGCTACGTAGGAAATTACTTTCATTTTATTTTATTCCATCACTAAAACATTCCTATCACAATCTTACTGCGTGTACAAAATATGCAAATGTCATCTACCGAAATCCAACTACATATTGCATGAGTTTAATTCAGAATATCATTTCTGACATGATCCAAACGTTGCTATATAAGGACTAGGTTATGATGTATATTAAGCGGGAGACGTCGGCATGATAAATTGAATCATACGTGCAGAGCGTCATTTATACTGTACCTACACTATAATCAGGCTAACTCGGCACTTCAAAGTCACAAATTAAATTCCATAGAATCTGCATACGTACGTATTTGTTAACTCAGCGGGGTATAGCCCTATTTGTATGCGTGGATATATTCACTCTAGCTTTTGCCCGCGACTACGTTTGCATGAAAAGTTATTTTTGGACAACCTCAGCAACACTACATGCATCACCTTAATCCATAAGTCTTTATCTGAGTTATTCAGCAATTACAATTACATTAACAATTTGACACATTATGAAATACTTTACACTTGAATCTCCCGTAATTTTTGTTTACGTAAAGCGGCCAGTACACAATGGCCCATGATGGGCCACTGCTCGCCATCGCCACTGTGTACAGGGGGCAATGGTGTATGATGGCGGACAATTGCCGATCGTGGCGCGCAATGGTGAAGTTGTCGGTTTTTCGGGCACACTTCAAAGGAATCGTGGCGTAGCGTGGCCGGTGGTGTTTTCACAGTGGGCTATTGTTTAGTTCCATAGTTTAGGCCATTGTGTATTTATAATCACTATATGACTTAAAAATAACATAAATAGCGCCATGAATAGCATAAATTACATATATAATAATAAATAAATAGCTGCAGCCATAAGTACTTCAACTTCCATCGCAAGTGGATTACCAGGGCCCTGTTCAATAAAACTGACAAACCGACATATATATCAAGTGTGACAATTCTACAATTCGACAAGTTTCTGTTTAATAAACATTACAGGTGACAAATTTGTCAATGTGGAAAATTGACAAATATGTCGGATTGTCACGACAATTCGACATTTTTCTGTTCAATAAAACTTTTAGCGTGACAGGTGATAGGTGACAATTTGTCGTGAAAAACTTGTCAATTCTGCTTAATTGAACAGTAAATTGTCACGATATGTCGACATATTTGTAAAATTGTCGGACTATCCCGACAGGTGAAGTACTGTGTGTCACAAACTTATTTGGAGGAATTCAAAACGTTTGTTCTAAGTGATGGTGCTTACGTCAAGCAGGGAAAATAGAGATAATGAAAACTTTGTATGTGTTAAAGACACTTGGATCCAAGTGCTTTAACGGGCTCAAAACATAAACAATCCAGAGGCGCGTCAGTCACGTCAAGCGCCATCAGAAAGGAGACAAACAGCTTCGCGTATAAAACCGAGATGCCTGCTGCATCTTTCTTTCACATTTTTGAAGAATTTCAAGACAAGAGGACGATTGGATTGTTCAGAGTCATTTTATTCATAATTCATGCTGTATAGAGTCCATATGGCTTGAAATATATTATATATAATTATAAATGGTACATCTAACAGTGGAGCATGGTAGAGCAAGTTGCCGTGTTATTTCTACTACAACTCCACCACCTTCGACTTGAGACGCCACCACGAGGCTGATCGAGTGCGTGATCGAGCAGCAGGCGCACAGACAGCCTGCTATCCATCATTTGGCGCCCGAACAGAAACTTCAGTCAGCCTACGCAGCAGAGGCACCACCAGCAGCACGAGAGAAAAGGAGGACTACGCCACGCCACGCCAAGCCGCCGGTGAAGAAGCCAGGTCCAAGGGTTGGACACAGCAGCCATCCCACCTGCCAGCATCTTACCGAGGAGAGTGTCGTGAGCCAATCATTCCTTTCTTTTCCTCACCTTAAAACCCCTCACCACGGGCAAATTAGTCAAGATAATCAATTTACATCTATTAATATCTCAGCAATCCCTTTGTATTTTACATCAATCTTATCATAAATCTATTTAATTACCTAGAAAGCACATTACTTCCCATTTATTTCTTAAAACTTTTGAGGTTAGAATAGATTCTCAACGGCATGGTCCACATGATGAAATTAAAGTTGAACTGATTGCACAAGGCGATCACCACTCAGCTATTTCTGAGCCACAGCCGCTGGTTTCTGTGATCCAGTGTATGACATAGGCCTCCCATGTGCTACAGAGTTAGCGCATAACATTTACAAAGATAATTGCAACTTAACCTTTCATGCCAGTTTCCGCTCTACCAAACGATTCAGGGATATATACTTACTACTGTTTCAAACAATTTCAGTGAACGTGAACTTCACCGAGGAACGCAGGCCTGCATCATTCAGCTGCTGCCTGTTGTCTCCAGCGGCGTCACCTTCACAAGGAGCGTAAACCGGTTTACAATTTACTTTAATTTTACATTCTTGCCACACCCTTTACTATAACAATTAACTCCAGAAATTTATCTATATACAGAACCTTTCACTTAACTAGTTACTTATTAATTATTAATTATTAATTTCCTTTTCAATATGACTGACAGTGAATTATCAGTATTAACAAACACTCACTCATGCCAGTCGAAGCTCAAGCCCTGCCAAAATGGCAAGCGATGAATATACTGTGCTTAAGTATAAACGCAGTTCCATCAAAGGGCAAATAACCCACTTTAAAAAATATTTATTAAATTTATTAGAGTATTGTGAATCCCATCCATTGACATCAAGGGATGAACAAATGTTATCATTAAAGCTAGATAAGTTTTTGGAGTTAAACTCTCAATTTGAACACCTGCAATCACAAATGGAAGCTCTTAATTTTAGTAACTTAGATTATGAATTAGATGAAAGAGAACTCATATCAAATGAATTCTGTTCTTGTATTGTGAAGGCTCGAAATCTGCTCGGTGTCAACAAACCTGCAGACCAATTCCAAGATGCCACTGAAGGGTCAAAGGCCTCCCATCCATGCCACTGTAATGGTCAAGGCACAATGGGGTTTAGGCTACCTGAAATCACTATACCTAAGTTTGATGGTTCATACTTCAAATGGCTTGAATTCAGAGATACATTTGAATCATTAATTCACAATAATAATCATATTAAACCTATTCATAAATTTCATTACCTCTGCTCATACCTACAAGGTGAAGCAGCCAGGGTTATAGCAAACCTCGAGGTATCTGATTTCAATTATGTAGAAGCATGGAATATATTATGTGAAAGGTATAACAATAAAAGGCAATTAGTTAATAATCATCTTAGTGCACTTTTTAATCTCAAGGTTATGCAGAGTGAATCAGACAAGTCTCTGAGGTTTTTAAGTGATCACATCACTATGAATGTTAGGGCTTTACAGACTTTAGGTCAACCAGTTCAACACTGGGATTCTATTTTAATTTATTTAGCTTCCTCAAAGTTTGATCTAAATACTAATATCAAATGGGATGAATACAAAGGCAATCTTGATTCAGAGTTGCCAACCTTTAATGACTTAAAAGAATTTTTAAAGATAAGAGCTGACATTTTAGAGACATTACCTCAAAGTAAGGTAAGGGTTAACACATCACAGGGTTCAAACAACAGTCATAATAATAATAATAATAGTCATGATTTAAAACACTATCATAGTAACAATCATATTAAACAAACAATAAATCCACCTCAAGCATTCATTGTTTCAACTTCAGGTAAAGTAAGCGGTGAGGCTAGCAATCCTCAATTGCCCTCACGTTTACCCAATGCCTCCCTAGCATCAACAGTTACAACCAATACTAATTCTAAGTGCCCTCTTTGCAAAGGTAAACATTTACTGTTCCGATGCTTACGTTTCAGAAAGCTCACATTGGCTGACAGACGGAGTAGGGTCACTGGGCTTAAGGTTTGCACAAATTGCCTTCGGTCTGACCATATGGTTGCCAAGTGTCCCTATGGAGACTGTCGTAAGTGTGGTGGACGCCATCACACTCTGCTACACAGCTCTCCCCTTCTTCAAAATGATGTTACTCCATCATCACATCCTGTCACTTCAATGCCTCAGTCGCTTTCTCTCAGTCCTCCAGTTTCCCCTTCAGGGATCATTCGTTCCACTGCCATGATTGACATCATCAATCCCCAAAATGGTAAGGTGGAGACAGTCAGATGCTTGCTAGATAGCGGCTCTGACTACTCTTTTCTTTCCGCTGACTTAAGGAATCGCCTTAAGTTAGCTTCCACACCCTCAATACACAACAGTGTTGCAGGCGTTGGGAACACCTTTCTTAACCTGAGACCACATCAGTGCTCAGCGTTAATTCGTGCCCGCACTGGCACATACTCACATCTTCACACCTTTTTGGTGTTGCCTTCCATAGCAAAAAGGCATTCTAATGAAGCCATTGATGTTTCAAATATCACTCTTCCCTCAGCTATCACATTAGCTGATCCTCAATTCAATCAACCACTAAAGGTTGACATTATGATTGGAGGCGATCTATTCTGGGATCTACTTGGCTCCGAAAGGCTCACCTTAGGTCCAGGCCTACCCATGCTGCATCATTCACAGCTAGGCTGGATTATAGCTGGCAAGATTTCCCACTCATTACCACAAAATTCACAAACTTGTAATTTTGTTAGTAGCAGTTCTTTTACCAAGTTAACTAGAACTCATAGACTAAAAACTAGACGTTTCTGTCCTCTCAGCCCACTCAAGGCAGCAGATTACCGTCTTGGTGATACTTACACCTTACCAAAACCAATTGGTTATTAATAACCTAAGTTGAATGAATTCATACACAACAAACATTCAACAATTGTTTATGGTTTACTTTTAATTTACATTTATATACAAATATTTTACTTTATACCATACTTATACACTTTACATCATCCTACACATGGATCAATCATTATTTGCTATTTTATTATGTCTTTCCTTCTAGATACAGTAAACAGCTGACTACCTAAAGGTCATTGACATCGAGGTAGTTGACCTTACAAGTTCATCGACTTTGAACTTTAGCATATATATATATATATTTTTTGGATTCATTTATCAGATGTATTTGAATCAGTGCGATGATCAATCACCATGATTATCATCATCATCAACGGTGGTCATCATCATAATTTCTTTATGCTTTTATTTTCGCCAGGGGAAAACCCACGGAAATATTTTGTGACAATGAGCGAAATTTCGTTGCCGCAGCTAAGGAAATAAATTCATTTTTTAACGACAATAAAGACTCATTTGTGCAGTTTGCTAATGTTCAAAATATTAACTTTAGATTTTGCCCGGTTTACGCCCCTAATTTCAACGGAAGCGCGGAAGCTGGCATTAAGCTTGCTAAGTTTCACATTAAACGCATCATGGGTAACACCCACCTCACATTCGAGGAATTATCTTCTCTTTTTGCCCAGGTTGAGGCTATCCTCAACAGTAGACCCATCGCTCCCCTTTCCTCCTCCCCAAATGATTTGGCAGTTCTCACACCGGGACACTTTCTCCTCGGCAGGTCACTCACGGCTCTTCCATCACCAGATCTGGCAGACTTACCGACGAAGAGATTGGATCGCTTTCAACTGTTGGAGCAGCTACGGCAAACATTTTGGAGGAGATGGCACAGGGAACATTTATCAGAGCTACAACAGCGAACTCAATGGCGAGTAAGATGTAGAGACTTGCGCATGGGTGATCTTGTCCTAATAAGCGAAGATAACTCTCCACCTCTGTTATGGCGAAGAGGGCGAGTCACTAAACTATATCCAGGAGCAGATGGTGTCCCGAGAGTGGCCGATATCAAGACCATGCAATCGACAGTAAGGCGAGCCATAAATCGCTTGTGCCTACTTGTAGAAGAAGATTGAAGACTCGTCTTCAATGGCCCCCCAGTATGTTAAAGACACTTGGATCCAAGTGCTTTAACGGGCTCAAAACATAAACAATCCAGAGGCGCGTCAGTCACGTCAAGCGCCATCAGAAAGGAGACAAACAGCTTCGCGTATAAAACCGAGATGCCTGCTGCATATTTCTTTCACATTTTTGAAGAATTTCAAGACAAGAGGACGATTGGATTGTTCAGAGTCATTTTATTCATAATTCATGCTGTATAGAGTCCATATGGCTTGAAATATATTATATATAATTATAAATGGTACATCTAACAGTGGAGCATGGTAGAGCAAGTTGCCGTGTTATTTCTACTACAACTCCACCACCTTCGACTTGAGACGCCACCACGAGGCTGATCGAGTGCGTGATCGAGCAGCAGGCGCACAGACAGCCTGCTTGCCTTCAGTATGAATATTGCAATTTTCATATGTTTGCCGCGAAGTGGTCAGTTTGTTGTTCATTTCCATTTTGCAACAAAGGAAATAAACCGATAGCAAAGAAACATTCGGATATTAAATATATTTGTTCTTTACCTTCCACATTTTCCTATTCTAATTCATAAAATAAACAAATATGTCAGGAATTGACATATATGTCGTGACAATGCGGCAAATTTGTCAAGGACCATTATCATCGAACTCGACAATGGTTTTCGACAATTCCTAAGTTTTATTTAACGCGTTTAGTGTAGTGACAATTTGTCACGATTTTACCTGTCAATGTCGGACATATTTGTCATCTTTATTGAACAAGCTTAGCCTAGCCTGATTTTATTGAACAGGGCACAGGCAGTAATGAGCAATAGGCCATTGTGTGAACACCAAGTGATTGTGGCCTACAATTGTGGATTGTGGAGCATGGCCAATCACTAGCAATTGTGTACTGGGCGCTTCAAAATATCAGGTAAGTTCTTAAAAACATAGGAATAAAGATGTAAAAATGACTACAGTAATTACCTAAGTTCCACTCTTCAAGATAGACGGAAGCAATTTGACTTACGATTCCTGTTTAAATTATTAAATAGTAAAGTTGACTCCCCAGAACTTATAGAAAAAATAACGTTTATGATACCTAGACATGGCTCTCGTAATAAACAGTTATTCTTCCCTCCACATTACAAAATTATATACTTGCAACAATTTTATAATTCGTAATGGTGCTATGTTTGGATAATGCCCTAGAAATAGCAATGGCCTATTGCAGTTTTTTTTTCAAAAACGCTGTGACATGATTAAATTTATTTTATCCATGTCAGTTTACTCTCTGTGTTTTCCCTCAACTTTGGAAAAAACTCGTAAGTGTGTAGGCGCATGGTGTGTGAGAATTTTTTATAAGTGTTGTAGTCCACATGCAAAGACTTTGCAAAATTAAGCTTCTAAAAATGGTAAGAGAGAGATGTTGTAAAATTTTGTGGATAGCCTAAAATCGGTTTACGGTGTTTCAATTTTAATTGATTGTATTTTTGGAAATAGAACGCAAAACATAGCCAACGCGGACGTTATTGAAAATAAAAGCTATATAATAAAACCTGAAATAAACTGAAAGTAACCAATTAACAAATATATTTAAAATGTATATCAAATGCAAGTAAAGAAATAGCGTCAAAGTCCCAGAGCCAAATTGAAAATCAAAGCTGCCACACATCAGAAGAAAATTCCAAATTGAATTTCTCGCTAAATGTTCGCGCGCAAAATAAATTGTACGAAAATTTAAACGAGATTTTTCAATACTATTAGCAGAAGTACGGTTTTAAATTTTCAATTTCCGTCAGAAACCATAGTGGAAAAAAGCAGGTAGTGCAAAATTTCTTCATCAAACTTGCAAGGCTTACAATACCATCTAATCTATTTTGCAAGTAAACAATCACTCTATTCTGATTCTTTTTTATGATTAAATGAAAGTTCTGATACTGACATTCACTTTATTCTTTAGATATAGTAGTTACTAAGTAAAAGAAAATCTCTCAAACTCAACGTTGACAAAGATTATTCTCGAAGGCATGGTAGTGATACTAATACGATGGAACATCACATTTCACATTTAGTGAATCGTGCATTTACGTGAAAGGGGGTAAGACTATCGCAACTTTGAGCAAATGAATATGTATAAAATAGTATGTGGGTTTTCTCACGAGGTTTTCCATTACTTCTTTTTTTATTACAACACAAATGTAATACTGCAATTTTATTGGAGTAATTTAATATTATTTGTTACTGTGAACAATTTTCAGGGACACCCATTACAAAAATTATAAAAACATATAAGCTTTGTTTAAGCTGTTATTATTTGTTTGAAAAAAGAACACAAAGTTGGATACAGATATATTCCTTACGAGAAACAGGACACAGTTAAGTAAGTGAAAACACAAAGATATAAATTATCATTTAGTTTTCGGAAGTGATAGCTTTACCAACTATCCGGCAGAAATGACATGCCCGAGTAACACCAATATATTATATGAAAAAATGAATCCAAATACATGTGTATAGAGTAAAACATCAAAATTAGTTTTTAGACGGCGGATATTATGATCCGTGGGGCTTTATAACCAATCGTAAGGTAGAGATTACCTGGAAAGCCGATATCGGAAATCTGCCACAATCTGTCGTATCCGTGGCATGTGTTTAAAATGTGAAATATATAGCCCCTTTTAGGCGTTTTATAATAAGTTCCGGGTTGATGCTCCCATTTTATTAAATTGATTTTTCGTACGGAATTTTTAATGACTTTAAATCAGGACTTTTATGTATATTGCTCTTTGAAGATACACTTTGTGTTTATAGAAGTTAATAGGGTTACAATATTTATCCGACAGATTTTTAGTAAATCTAATAGATTTGTGTAAAAAATCAAATAGTAGTTTCAAAAACTTAATATCCAGTTCAAGTTAGCCAAGCATATTATATTAGTTTATCCTGTATGTAAACGGACCGATTCAAATTAAAATTTGTACACTTCTTGAAAATCAGGGACAGTATAGTATTTTTAAAGTTTCATCCTATTATCCTGTTTAGGGTCGCCAGGATTAAATAATTTCAAATAATTCAGTACTAAAGGGTTAAAAATAAATATAGTTTAAAAAAAACTAAAAAAACACGCTTTTGAAGCACAAAGAACGAAAAATTTTTTTGTCTATTGAGCAACCCACGATTTTCACAATAATACCATTGTTTTTTGTTCATTACCGTTTTCAGCTTATATGAGGAATTATTTTTTACTTTTTGCTTGTGCTGTAAAAGCGTGTTATGTGGTTTATTTAAACTTTATTTTTTTAAAGAGTAACTGCAATGACACCCTTTGCTTGGACAGTATACTCACGTGATAAGGGGCAGGCCTATCACCGTTGTGTACGAATACACTGTCACATGAGGGAGTTCAACACAACGTGCGTTCCTCACGATACTTTCCCTCGCCATTAACAAATATATGAATGAAACATATGACTATAGAAAAGACAAGTTGATGTAGGCCTGACCCGAGATTTAAACTAATGCTTTGGATACCCCTTTTTGGGATTTATGGCCGTAAGTATATGTATGTATATACTTAAAATATAGTTATAGCCGTTAAGCTTGCTCTTTATCTTTTAGCATTAATTTATCAAAACGCCTTCTGGCTGTCATCCAACCCTTTTAGGTTTTAATTAAAGAAGATGACACAAAGTTAATTTTGGTAGATATTGAAAATAACAATTCAATTATCCAAATATATAATATAACCCATATATATCCCTACCAAGAGGCTCGAGTCTAGCCCATATAGGGTGATTTAGCCCATAGCCCACTACGCTGGCCATATGTGGGTTGGCAGACAAGTGAATACTACCATTATAGTAGTCGGGACCGACGGCTTAACGTGCCCTCCTAAGCACGGAATAATCTTCATTTTCGGATTGGTGTTCAGAGTACGTTTTGCTTAGGCAGTGTACTCACGTGATAGGTGGCATGCTTATCGCCGTTTTGTATGAAAACATTGTCACATAACAAAGTACAACAACTAGCCATATGGGTTTCCTTACGATATTTTCCCTCACCGTTAACAACCATGATAGATTAACCACACATATGACTTTAGAAAAGACAAATTGGGTAAATCCGACCCGGGATTTGAACCTTCATTGTCTGCACGATAAGCGGTGTTCTACCCATTGAGCTACCACGGTTTACATACTCTGAATGTTTAAAATGTATAGTATCATACCGTGATTATTATATAATGTATGTATGTTATTTATTTAGAATTTCTTATTGAAGCCGCAAGTATGCCACAAGTCTATTCCAAAGGTCTTTCGGAGACAGCATTGAGAATCTGAATATTCCTCGAAAACTTTCAGAACAAAAATGGACTTTTAGTAAGTCCAGTGTTTTTCCATTTCTAATCACAGAAATGGTTCTTCAATTCGGTATGTAAAGTTTTTTTTTGGTATTAATTCAATATTTTTATTCGATAGTAAGCACGAAAATAAAAGAATTTTGAAAAAAAATCCTTTAAAAGGAGTAATTATAAAGTTATGATATTTAAAGATTGTTCAACTTTTGTTCTTAATGACGTCATCGATCGATAAAATCACGTAACGACAGGCAAATGAAGCGAAATGTTTAGTAAAAATGCTGCTGATTGCAAAAAAAAACTCAAATTTGTGATCTCAAAAAATATAATTACGATATTTTATTAAACCTATGATTTTCAGTATTTTATTAATAAACTGCAAAAAATAATATCTTTGAAATTACATTGAAAGTAAAAATCTGTTACAGTTTTTTGATAAAATTAAGGTCATCAAATCAAATAATTGGCGTGCGTTAAGCTGGCGTACCATGAAGCTGTATCGAGCTGGTTACTATGTCAAAAAACTCTGCGTAAATAGTGCCTAATTAGTGTAAAACTAAAAAAAATAGTGCCTCTTTAGTTTAGGAAATAAACACCATTGTCAATGTGTACGCTGGCGTAACGTCAAGCTAGCGTACACATCGCCGTACTCGAAAACGGCTAATTGTAAAGCAACAGAGTTTACACGAAAAAACTCTTCCTAAATACTTCTCCCGTTATGCAAAATTTCATAACGATTGATCTTGTAGGAACAGAGATATTAAACAAGACTTTTCAATGACATACCGTCCTGGCGTTATGCCAGCGTACACAAATAGTGCTTATAGAAAGGGACCTTTTCTTTTAATAAACTCTATATGTATAAATAGTGCGTGAAATACTGCCTCTCGTAGTGTAAAAACTTTATGCAAATACGCAGTGGATAAATTAAAAATTCTGTGTTAATTTCTGTTCATAGTACAGGTATGATGAAAAGTGCTTTGTATTTTTTTTCTAAAAATTATAATTGAAACTGAAACGTGGGTCAAACACCGATCTAGGAGAATATTAACTTTATTTACCTATAAATACAGCTCGAAGTGCAAATGAAATAGTAAAAAAATGGAAAAATAAAAAGAAATAGGTTTATCATAAAACTTATATTTAATTTGCCATATTCAACTAGGTATTCATTATTGTACACAGTACATTTTTTTAGTACTATTTTCTTGGCCTATAATAAACAAGTACCTACGTAAAATTTCACAGTATAAGCACACTAGGTAACGTTACAAAAATCTCAGTTTTGTGCATTAAAACAGTATTTGTTGTATGCAAAGAATGTAATACGGGTCATCAATACGATATAAGCGACTAAGGTTATGGGGCTTTTTAAATGATTTTTGGGCAATGAAGTAGAAGATCCTTGACCAACGATACTTAATTTCTACCATCTTGTCCCCTATCAACTTCTTCAATTGAATAAATTTCAAAAGTAGAAGCTATATTATGCTTTGTCAAAGGAGGATGGGCAAAAATGTATGGGAACTAGTATGCCTTGCAATAATAATGAGTCACATATTACTAGAGAGATAATTTTATATATTAGCATATGCACCAGGTTGTATGTTTCTAAGAGTTGTCCGAACTCAGTTCGACTACTTGGAAATCGATAGTACTTTAACTCTTAAATACTGAAAATCGTGGTATTTTACGTACTACATGTTACTTTAAATAATGTTTTCTGCAAGGAAGTTAGTTTGTGTATGTATGTTGGTGGTAAATAAGTAAGATTGGTGATGTGATTCGAAATGTTGTAAGTCATGTACTGTGAAAAGTAACAATTAAAATCATATGATAAAATATAGGAATATCACGATTTAAAAGTAGCAATCATTTTAATGCCTATACACAACCCTCTTCCCGCTGTCCTTTTCTGTCTTCTATCTCCTTCTTGCTCCTGCTCACGCATTCAAAAGTTGCATACTTAAGGCCAAAGTACTATTTTTTCAACCAATAATTACATTTATTGAAATGTTTTTAAACCAAACATACTCATGTTCGGATCGCTGTATCTACGAATGGACAACGATTTGGGGAAACTTTCCATAACAAATATTGATGCACTATGTTATCCTAATTTAAAAATGTACCACTCATTGCTATTGGACAGTATACCAATATGCCCATCCTCCTTTCCTCTAATTTGTCAGAATTGCAACAGATAAATATATGATTTGCCTGTTCAAATTTTTAAAGAATTTCAGCCAAGGAGATGGGATAATTTGGACAAAACTCAAAAAACATTCACT